>CM076073.1:26905000-27322500 GCA_038088235.1 Zacco platypus
CTTTTTAAATGTTTTCCCCCCATATCTGTTATTGTTAAATCAACTATTTCAACCTTCTGCTAAAGAAAACGAACTGTGATTGGCTGCTTGGCATGTCAGTCAAGAGGTCTCTTCCAGTCTAAAAGGGGCAATCATTTGACCACAATATATTTGTCATTTCATTTTTGTCAAATTAAACTGAAATTAATAGGAATTAAAATATAACAAGGGGGAGAAAAAAAAACATAAAAAAATTAGTATTTACCAAAACAATTAGTATTAGACAGTAAAGGTTGCGAGCTTGCGGTTTCGGATTCAAGCGCTCATTGACCACATGAGCACACAATATGTTAGTCAAAGCTCCAACTCTAATTAAACACACCTGAACCGACTAATTAAGGTCTTCATGGTTACTAGAAACTTCCAGGCAGGTGTTTTGGAGCTAAACTCTGCAGGACAACTGCCGTCCAGGAGCCGAGTTTGACACATGTGTTAGAGAACATAACTGCTAGGTGATGGCTCCAACACAGGTATGCTTACATCTTTATAGTGAACTGAAAACTAACTATAGAACACAGTGCTGCTGACTTAGTTTCTCTACAGGAGAATGAACTCTAGCACTAATCTAGATACTGTACATTTTCAGTTGGTAATGGCACTGGTATATATTCAGATGCTAGACAAAAAAGCAGCTTCAGCCATGTTACTTGAACTCACAGAGACGCCATTATGTGTCCTACAGACAGAAGACTGTGAGTCACTATCAGAGACCTGAGACTACTGCATCCTTCACAGATGGTCTATAGCGCCATCTACCGTTCATATGCATTATGAAAACCTGTCATTTCATTCCAGTATTCATCAAGCAGTGGTACGAATGAGAAAATATCTGTTTAGCTCTTGTGTGACTGTATTTTTAGTTTTAAATTTGGTGTACAAGAAACTAAATGTGTTACAGATTTGCTTAATGTCTTGATGCAAAATATCAAACACGTTTCTCTTCTCACGTCACACTTTTAGATTAGGGTCCAACTCTCATTATTAACCAGGTGTTAACTACGACTTTTGACTCAATAAATAAACCTTTAATTACAGCTTATTAATAGTTATTAAGGTAATAAGGTAGAATCTTGTGCTTTATAAGTACTAATAAACAGCCAATATTTTATTTGCAGTAATATTCATGATAATAAGCAACTATCTAATAGTGAGAACTGAACCCAAAAATAAAAAAGTGTTACTGAGATTCTTTTTTTTTTTTAAAAAGGTAACAAATATTCACTATTAAGTAGTTACTTATTGGCATGCATATTACTAGCTTATTATTAGTAAGGAATAATCGGTTAAAATAATGTACACCCGAGGTGGTAAAAAAACTGATGAATTCTTCAGAGCAGAGTGGGGAACACGTTTTGTGTGTGTGTGTCCATAGTGTGTGTGCGTTTGAGGGAGAGAGAGAGTATGCACTTTCAGGACACAATAAAATGTATTTTGTGGCAAAAACCATGACAATAATTTGTTGTTTTCATCCTATTGTTTACTGTATTTATTTGCTTGGTCAGTGTAGTTGTGGGTTTTGTTTCTTTTGCGGTTGTAAGTTTTGAAATAACTTGACGAAGTCATATGAAACTGCAATGTGGTTAAGATCTGCCTGGAACTACTTCAACCGTGAAAATAAATCGCACACCTTATAACTTTTGTCAACCAATCAGATTTGAGCATTCAACAGCTCTGTAGTATAAGCACTTATAACCAACACTGCTTCATGAAGCTTTATGAATGTTTTGTTTCGAATCCGTGGTTCGGATCGAATATCAAACTGCCAAAGTCACGTGAACTATTGAAATTTTCAAACACTTATGCCGAAACGAAGCCTCGTTTACTGAAATCACGTGACTTTGGCAGTTTGATACGTGAACCGAACCACGGATTCGAAACAAAAGATTCGTAAAGCTTCATGAATCAGTGTTTTGAAATCGTCCAGATGTTGTTGAAAAGTCGTTATTTTTGTCGCTTTATAATATTAAGGTTGAACCACTGTACTCACATGAACTGATTTAAATATGTTTTAGTATCTTCTGGGCATCTGAAAGTGTAAATTATCTTGCTGTCAACAGAGACTCACTGAACCATCGGATTTCATCAAAAATATCTTCATTTGTGTTCTGAAGATGAACGAAGATCTTACAGGTGTGGAACGACATGAGGGAGAGTAATTAATGACAGAAATTCCATTTTTGGGTGAACTAACCCTTTAAGAGTGTATATACTGTAGATTAAAAAAAGTTGTATATTATTTCTATTTTCAATAAAATACAATTTTTCAGTGTTATAACTATGTTTAATAATAGAATAAAGAATGGACACAAAAGAACACAGACCAAAATAGCATTGTGCTGTCAATTTTGATGAAAAAGCTCATGAAGTGATTGAGAGTAGTGTGTCTACTAGGGACACCGAGTTGATTTTGGACAGGCTATATAAGTATAATCGTTTCCATTTCATGAAGTCGGTGATAAAGTTGTTTTGACTTGGGAGGATTGCACAAAGACTTACAGCTTTGTTTCAGAACAAATGAACTGGTGATAAGATTCCTCACATCATTCTTTTCAAAGGCAGAGAAAATGCACAGCTATAGACGCTTAAAGTTAACCTTGGGTTATGAAGCCCAGCAACTCTGAATTACAGTGAGAAGTGCAAAAACGGGGTTAAAGCGTGGCATCTCAGAAGGCTGAATTTTATCAAAAACTAAGCTATTGTTCATTCCAGCTGAGAACCGCCCAGCCAAGACCTTGTCATGTGATTAGATAGTTTAATCTCACCCACACTGAAAGCCAAGAACCTTGGTGTCAGACTGACCAACATTTATTCGCACCCACAAACGAACCACATTACTGTTAAAACTGATCTCGCGTTAGTAAATTAAATTTTTTTCTCATGTTTTTTTCCACAGAATTCACAAGAGGTTACTGTGTGCTCTATTTTGAAAGTTTCTTGTTTCTTGTCACCCCGAGAAATGAATTTCCATGACGATTACTAGATAACAGCAAGAACAATAAGAGAAGGCCTGAAACGTACTTTACACATGTACACAAACAGCGTTTTGAAGTTGGTTACTCATTTTGCCTGGCAACAAAGCCAATCTTGCGTTGCTAGAAGCTAATACCCAAACACAAGTGCACTGCTGGCCAAGTGCTCTTAGCTGCATTCGAATACTTTTATGAAGTATATTTCTGGCCTAAGAAAGATTTTTTTTTTTTTTCAGCCAAAGTTTGAATTTGTATGAACTTGCCAGGCATATATTTTACAGGTCATTTTTTAAAAAATTAATATAATATAATATAATATAATTCTGTTATTTGTTTTTTTATTTTAATTAAAATGGATCATTTTCTAATTGATGTCTCCAATTGACCGTTTGCAAAGTCCCGCTCCCTTTAGTTACAGTTGCTATGTTCGATAAGCCATGCGCATGTTCTCACGCAGTGAAAAATACATGGCGGAGCAAAGAGGACACTGACAACGCCTCGACAAACAAGACAGAGCAGGTTACTTTTGATATGAAATACAGTTTCAAATTTCAAATATTGTAATTTTTTTAAAGAAGTTTAATCAATAAATAGCGTATAGTGTGTCTTTAATGTGTCGTGACAGATCGCTGTAGCTCCTCGTGAAGCGATCATCTCTTCATACTAGTTCATTTATAGCATCAAATAAACATGAATGAACATCAGAAGGAATGTTGTTTCAAGTGTGGAAAGACGTGAGTACATACAATTTATCAAGTTCACCAACGTTAATCTACTAACTCCCCTGACTTTGTCGGACAAAATGGCGGATTCGGGGTTATGATTGGTCAGATCGCCTGTCAATCAAACCCCCAGCGAAGCGTCAATTTATTCTCAAAATTTCAACAAAACTTCTGTTGGCCAACTAGATAATAAAACCAGTGACATTTAAATGAACAGAGTTTGCAACAAAGTTCAATGCCTCACAGAAAACCACACGCAAGGCATCAAAACACATTAAAATCATCAATAAATGTAAGACTTGCACTCAAGTGATGACTCCATAAACAGGCCAGAAACTCTGACACTGAGCATGAGTAATCATTGATTCCTGGACCGTACTCATTAAAATGCTTTCTCATGACGTAAGAACCCTGTTTGTTACGGTCAATTGTTTCCTGCCCCTTCTCTGATCATGAAATAATTGGACAACAAGAACCACACTGAACTTCTTTATCTGGTGTTGTTTCAGTAATCCAATATCATTGGTAATTTTCAGAAGAACTCATTTTCTACCAGTAATCTCAGTTATATTTAGAAGTTTAAAAAATATATGGTTAAAGTTCAGTGTGTAAAAATAAGCACCCCTCACCTTGTATTTGCCCTGGTCACAGCCACACAGGGTGCTCTCCATGGTGTAACTGCGCTGCACTCCGATCTCTCTCCAGACCACCACACGCGCCGTGGCCTCTTTGGAACGTTCAACTACAAAACTGCAGCTGGACAGGCTGAACGCTGGAGCCATCTGAGACAGCAGCTTAGGCAGAGTCTAAAACACACGGAGCACATGAGAAGTGGCTTTTACTTTCTTCAACTTATTTACATGACAAGATCAACACTGAGAAAGACTTTTTTTATATTCTCAATTTTTTACATGATTATTTTTCCCTCTCTTAGAATTAAACTTTGTTTATACTGCCTTTAAAGAGGAACTATTATGCCTTTAAAAAAAAAAAAAAACTTTTTTTAGTGTGTAATGTTGATGTTTGAGCATGAAAAGTCCCTACAGCGGGAGTTATTCACTAAATCAGTGTCACGGTTTCTGAACTCCCTGAAACGCCTCTATTGTAGTCTCAAATGTCATAATATTCCTAATTTAAATAATTCCCAACCAAGCCATACACAAAATTAAGGGGCGGGGCCTGGTTGAGTTGCGTTACTGGTGTGTTGTCGCTATGTCCATGTCTTTTTTTCCACTCTGAATCTAACGCGGCCATGTTGAGGGGCGTGACATTTCCATATCACAGTCAAAGCAGTTGACCAATCACAACACACTGGTCCAGCCAGCAAATCAGAGCACATTATTATGCATTTCGGAAGGAAGGGCTTCATACAGACAGAAACTAAACAGAGCGTTACTGACAGTTTGGGAAGAGAGGTGCAGCAATAACGTCAAATAAGTGAGAAATAAGTGTTTTTTTGAACGTTCAAGCATGAAAACCTATTCTAGTAGGGCCCCAAAACAAAATCAAGACTTTGTAAAAGGGCATAATAGGTCCTCTTTAAAAGAATAATTCTCAAAAAAATTACAATTCTGTCATTTAGTTGCCCTCGTGTCATTTCAAAATCATATGAATTTCATTCTTCTCTGAATAAAATATTGTTCAGTTGTTTTTGTCCATATAATGAATGTTAATGGCACCCAAAACTTTTAAGCTCCAAAGATGACACAAATGTAGCATGAAATTAATCCACACAAAAACACCCGATCTATCAAATATCTTCTTTTGTGTTGTGCACAAGCATTTCCAATTTTCCATTTTTGGGTGACCCATTCCTTTAATATGTAAATATGGGCAGTTATATGTTAATGTGGGCATTAGATGTGAATAAACAATTTTTCTGGTTAGTTTTCATTAACGGTCTGAACGGACTGAGAAGGAGCTGTGTGTTGTGAATGTCAGATTATATCTAAATAATACATCAAACTTGTCAAAAGGTTACAAAGGTTAGTTTATAAAGTGTGCAGATGTGTTACCCTGTATCCAAGGTCCTCCTGTAGGTCACAGGTGCTGGTGTTGACATTGGTCTGCCACACAGTCTCCTTAATACTACAGCCGTACATGAAAACATTCTTCTTCCGTGAATGGCCGTGATAATCACAGAACACCTAAACACACACAGTTTGCAGACAAACACACCGCTGGTGTCATTAAAACAGTTTAAACAGAGTACTCTCATTTACAGCATGAAGCTCTCTCACCAGTGGAGTTCTTCCTGTAGCTCTGAGGTACTGCAGGAGACTCTTGGCGTGGTAGATGGTGGGGTGCAGCTCGGCGTTGGGGTTCTGCCACTGTCTGTTCAGATCCTCCCCGCTCAGAGAACAACGATGACTGCAACGTGAGCATAAAGAAGATTGGAAATATGTGATTACAAAAAGTTCATGAAGAAAAATTGCCATTTCTAACATTGGTAACATTGCGTGATAACTTTCTTTAAGAGTAATAACAAACAATATCACAATATCTGCATCATTTTTAAGGAAGGAAATGGGCGAATACTTTGTTAAAACTGTCATCAACTGTATCAACAGCTTCCACTCATTTGCAGAACCAGTGTGGATCGTGGAGGTGATTTTGTAGTTTGTTGACATACTTTCCGTTGATGACCCCGTCAGGGTTAAGCATGGGGATGATTTTGAAGATGTAGCTCTCTCGTAGACTTTGGGCTTGAGGACTGCAGCTCATGAGATACTCCAGAGTGCCCTTCATCACCCAGCTAGAGTTGGTCTCTCCAGGATGCACCCGCGCAGACAGAAACACCACTGGACGGCTTCCTACAAACACACACATGACAGCATAGCTGAGCGAGCCACACTTATTCACAGAAGCTGAAATGACAATCACATTATGGACTGTGCGCATGAGAGAACATGTGGGAGAGTGCCTGAGTGAGTGCATGCACAGGGAGTGCTGTTAAAGTGCATGCCAGTGCATGCGTGTGTAGAGCATGTATGTGAGAGCGTTCATGAGAGTGAGTGCATGTGAGTGCATATGAGCATGCATGTGAGCGTTCATGAGTGTGAGTGCATGCGAGCTTGCATAAGAATGCAAGTGAGAGTGTTCATGAGAGAGTGCATGTGAGCATGCATGTGAGAGTGAGTGCATGTGAGCATGCATGTGAGCGCATTGTGAGAGCGTTCATGAGAGTGAGTGCATGCGAGCTTGCATAAGAATGCAAGTGAGAGCGTTCAGGAGACAGTGCCTGTGAGCATGTATGTGAGAGCATTCATGAGTGTGAGTGCATGCAAGCTTGCATAAGAATGCAAGTGAGAGCGTTCATGAGAGAGTGCCTGTGAGCATGCATGTGAGAGTGTTCATGAGTGAGTGCATGCAAGATTGCATAAGAATGCATGTGAGAGCGTTCATGAGAGTGCGTTCATGAGAGTGAGTGCATGCGAGCTTGCATGAGAATGCAAGTAAGACCGTTCATGAGAGAGTGCATGTGAGCATGCATGTGAGAGTGTTCATGAGTGAGTGCATGTGAGTGCATGTGAGCATGCATGTGAGAGCGTTGTGAGAGCGTTCATGAGAGTGAGTGCATGCGAGCTTGCATAAGAATGCAAGTGAGAGCGTTCATGAGAGTGCCTGTGAGCATGTATGTGAGAGCGTTCATGAGTGTGAGTGCATGCAAGCTTGCATAAGAATGCAAGTGAGAGCGTTCATGAGAGAGTGCCTGTGAGCATGGATGTGAGCGTTCATTAGAGTGAGTGCATGTGAGAGCGTTCATGAGAGTGCCTGTGAGCATGGATGTGAGAGCGTTCATTAGAGTGAGTGCATGTGAGAGCGTTCATGAGAGTGCCTGTGAGCATGGATGTGAGAGCGTTCATGAGAGTGAGTGCATGTGAGCATGCATGTGAGAGCGTTTATGAGAGTGAGTGCATGCAAGATTGCATAAGAATGCATGTGAGAGCGTTCATGAGAGAGTGCCTGTGAGCATGCATGTGAGAGCCTTCATGAAAGAGAGAGTGCATGTGAGTGTGCAGAAGCACTCATGTAAGTGTTCATGAGAGTGAGGACACATGTGAGCATCTTCTTGAGAGTCAATGCATGTGAGCGTGCATGTGTTCATGTGAGTGAGTGCAAGTGAGCTTGTATAAGAACACGTGACCGCGTTCATGAGAGTGAGTGCATGTGAGCATGCATGAGGATGCATGTGAAATACTTTCTTAGAGAGTGCATGTGAGATTGCATTTGAACCTGTGCATATGCATATGAATGTGCATGAGAACATGTGAGAGTGTTCATGAGAATGAGTGTATGCGAGCATGCATAAGAACGCATGAGGACGCATGTGAGTGTGTTCATGACAGTCAATGCACCCAAGCGTGTATGAGGAAGCATGTGAAATACTTAGACATTAGAGAGTGCAGGTGACTGCGTTCATCTGAGAGTACATGTGAGCGTGTATGCGACAGCGTTCATGAGTGAGTGCAAGTGAGAGCGTGCATCAGAGTGCATGTGAGCATGCATGAGCATGCATGTAAGTGTTCATGAGAGTGAGTGCATGTGAGCGTGCATGAGCATGCATGTAAGTGTTCATGACAGTGAGTGCACGTGAGAGCGTTCATCAGAGTGCATGTGAGCATGCATGAGCATGCATGTAAGTGTTCATGACAGTGAGTGCACGTGAGAGCGTTCATCAGAGTGCATGTGAGTGTGCATAAGCGTTCATGAGGGAGTGCATGTGAGCATGCATAAGAATGCATGTGACAGCGTTCATGAGTGAGTGCACGTGAGCGTGCATGAGCATGCAAGTAAGTGTTCATGAGAGTGTGCGCATGTAAGCATACATGTGAGAGCATTCATCAGAGTGCATGTGAGCGTGCATAAGCGTTCATGAATGAGTGCATGTGAGAGCAATCATCAGAGTGCATGTGAGTGTGCATAAGCGTTCATGAGTGAGTGCATGTGAGAGCGGTCATCAGAGTGCATGTGAGCATGCATAAGCGTTCATGAGTGAGTGCATGTGAGAGCAATCATCAGAGTGCACGTGAGTGTGCATAAGCGTTCATGAGTGAGTGCATGTGAGCATGCATAAGAATGCATGTGACAGCGTTCATGAGTGAGTGCATGTGAGAGCAATCATCAGAGTGCATGTGAGCATGCAAAAGCGTTCATGAGTGAGTGCATGTGAGCATGCATAAGAATGCATGTGACAGCGTTCATGAGTGAGTGCATGTGAGAGCGGTCATCAGAGTGCATGTGAGCATGCATAAGCGTTCATGAGTGAGTGCATGTGAGCATGCATAAGAATGAATGTGACAGCGTTCATGAGTGAGTGCATGTGAGAGCGGTTATCAGAGTGGATGTGAGCGTGCATGAGCATGCATGTAAGTGTTCATGAGAGTGAGCGCATGTAAGCATGCATGTGAGAGCATTCATCAGAGTGAGTGCATGTGAGGTTGCACGAGGACACGTGAGCATGTTCATGAGAGTCAATGCATGCGAGTGTGCATGAGGACGCATGTGAAATACTTTATTCGAGAGTGCATGTGAGAGCGTTCATGAGAGTGAGTGCATGTGAGCATGCATGTGAGAGCGTTCATTGGAGAGAGAGCATGTGAGTTTCATGAGAGTCAATGCATGCGAGCGTGCACAAGGACGCATTTGAAATACTTAATCAGAGTGAATGCATGTGAGTGTGCATAAGTACGCAAGTGAAAGTGTTCATTAGAGACAGTGCATGTGAGTGTGCATGAGGAATCATATAGGAGAGTTCATAGAGCGCATGTGCACATTGCATGAGGAGGCATGTGAGAGTTTACGAGCCTAAGTGCAAATGAGCGTGCACGAGTGTTCATGAAAGTGAATGCTAAAGAGCATGTATGTAAGAGTGCAGAAAAATGCAAGAATCTAACACACATACCTGTAGTTTTTCAGATAAGCCTGAAGGACTTGATTAGCTGAGTTGAATAGGGTTGAAGCTAAACTCTGCAGGGCTGTGGCCCTCCAGGAACTGAGTTTTGCACCCCTGCACTAAACTGATTGCTATGGCTGTAAGTTTATCAGTGACATTCCTGTGTGTGTGTGTTACATACTGAACTGGCTGATAAGGTCATTGCTGGAGGATTCTGGCATGGCTGTGATGGTGAGCAGGGGACAGCTGTTTCCTCCCAGCGTTTCACACAGATCATCCTGTCTGTAGTAGATCTGAGCAGTACGCAAAGCACTCAACTTCTGCAGATGCATCTAAACAAATGAGGAACAAAATCAAACTGAATCCTACTTTGCATCTATCCTACTATAAAGCATGCTGGTAAAATCAAGGTATATTGAAAATATCGTGCCATACGTTCCCTGATGGTATCCATTTTCTAGAAGCATTTCTGAAGCATGCATGCTTAATATTGGTATATTAAGAGATGGGGCATGAGCACTAAACCACAGTGCCAACAGTAATGCTGAATGTTAAAGTTTGCTACAGCACATCACAGTATGTTATATAAGACAACTTTCTGCACCCAAACTTGCATACAGGGCTGGGTAGGTTACTTTTACTTAGTGTTACCACTACAGATTACAAAATACATGCTTTAAAAAGTCATTTGTAACATATTTCGTTACATTACTCAAGTTTAGTAACTTAATCTAAATACTTTAGAATACTTTGGAATAGTAATAAGTGTGGAACAAACACAAAAAAGGTCATTGCATGTTTTTATCTCACAATTCTGACTTTTTTCCTCAAAATTGTGTAATATAAAGTTGCAATAGCGAGTTATAAAGTCAGAATTATGAGATATAAACTCGCAATATTGAGAAAAGTCAATTATGAGATGTAAACTGACAATATTGAGAAAGGTCAAAATTATGATATAAAAACTCACAATATTGAGAAGTCAGAATTGTGAAATGCAAACTCACGATTGTAAGAGGAAAAAAAACAAATTCACTCAATTTATAAATTCAGTCATTTTGTCTTGTTCAGGACAGTACTAAAAAATAACTAAATTTTTATGATCCCTCTTAAATGTAGATGAAACTTAACTCCGCTTTTTCAGACTGTCAGAGTCAGAGAATCACCAATTGCTGTTTAAATGACATTAAAATTCAAAGTAATCACTTTGGTAATCTAAAACACTTTTCAGATGTAACTGTAATCTGATTACCACCCATTTAAAATGTAACTGTAATGAAATACAGTGACTCAAATTTTGTATTTTAAATACTTAACTAAGTTACTTGTATTTCGTTACGCCCCAACCCTGCTTGCATATTACATAGTCAGAAGAACAACTGTGATGGTACTTCCAGCTTTAGTGCATATAGAAGTATGTGAGTTTAGGAATAATATTCAAAATAATGTGCTTCTTGATAAGACATATTCAGGTTTTACTGTGCATCGGTAATTTAAGAATGGTACATTTGTATAGTACCTTCAGCATCGAGTAGGTGTATGGGTAATGATAGGCAAAGTAGCAAACATCATCTTTATGCTGAAAGGTCACAGTGAAGGTCATGGTGAAGTATGATTTGCCCTTTTGCCCTCCGGCTGCAATGGAGCTTCGTGAGAAATTATTCCTAGGTGATAAGAATAGAGGTCAAAACATAACCCACAAATCAATGTACTTTTACAGGCTATAATACAATGATATAAAACATAAAAGGACAGTACTTACTTGTAGTAGCAGATGTCTGATCCTGTTCTAACCCATTGGGGCCTGCCGTTGATGGCATCCTGTACCGAGTACATGAGCACCTGCATACCTGTCACACCATAGGAGAGACCATTAGGCATAAACCTGACAAACACACTCTGACTTTGAAGATGGTTGGAGATGGATTGACCGAGTGCATTTAAATGGCAGTATACTGTATAACATCCAAACATACTCTACGCAACACATGACAATAATCCAGTTTAATGGCACAGACATTTGAATGTAACTATCACCATTCACATCTGTAGAGTATGTTTTTTGTACTAATGCTTGAAATGACCCACCATAATTGAACTGGCTGTTTGACTTCTCACAGTTGATTATATTGAATCGATAACGAACTCCAGGACGCATATTGCCCACTTCAAAATAGAACCACTGGTGATAGTGATTACTATTGATATCAGAGTTCAAGATCAAGTCATACTCAAACCTGCCAACAGAAACCGGCAATACGCAGAATGAAAAATAAGAAATGGGTTATGAAAAGCACATTTATACAACAACAACAACAAAAATGCTTATTCTGCACATACTTTCTGACTTGTATTGCTTTCCGTAGGTTTCCAGACTCAAATTTAGAGTTGAACTTGAGAGACTCCCCGTTGTCAATAACTGGACAACTGAAACAGTTTTGAAAAGACAAATAAATTTACATTGTTGATTCACATATTTTGAATAACTCAAGGTGTCTGAAATAAATCTATAAATAAAATAAATAAAATAAAATAAATCTGGTTGATCTTGAAGGCAGTAGATGTATCAGTAGATGTATAGATGTATCAGTCTTAATATTATTAACGTTTATTTATTTGTTAAATTTTAATGTTTTATTTTTTTTTACTAGAATGAACACCCATTCTCTATCATGGAGCTACATTTTGCACACTTCTGAAATGACACCGATTTATTTGATCTGTTTATATATATATATATATATATATATATATATATAGCTACAAGCAACAATTAACAGGGGCAAGCACAAAAAAGGCATAATGGGTGACTTATGGGTGGGAGCGTCAGACCAACTGCAACAATGAGTAATTAAAGACATTTTTATATGACATTAGTCAAAATGACTGAAAATATATGTACTGTACATAGATATGATTTAATTGCATATGGTGTTTGACTGATGTTGTGTGGCCAATGTGAGGAGACAATGACAAAGTTTGCAGCGATAAAGTATAAGCTAGCTTTCAGTATAAGTTATGACCAGAAGGTGGCGCCAAACTTTGAGTACCTTTAGGACATGGTCTCAATGATCCATAGCGAGTTTTGTAACAATACTCTAATGCATTTTTAAATTACAGCATTTTACTTTAAAACTCAAAATAATCCAACGAGACCACTTTTATGATTTTTGGGAAAAAAAAGAAAAAAAGACACTTTTTTTATATCTCCCAAACAGTAGGTGGCAGTGTGCTGAAATTCCACAAGTAGCTTCAGGTCATGCTTGTGACGACATGTACTAAGATTCGTCTCAATTTGCGAAAGCGTTGCGGAGATATAGCCTCACATCCAATTTGGCATGTTCTTCATTGAATTTGTTTGCATGTTATTCGAGAATGGTTGGGTTCATCAAATAGCTTTTAGTAACTTTTTGCCAGGATGGTCTAAAGATAATGTGAGGCAATTTTTGTGAAAACTGTCTAGGACGAATTCAAAAAAATTTGTCGGAAATTGAAGCTTTTTGAGCCAAGGAATCAAGAGGAAAAAATTTCTAGCCCTTATGGTTCAAAAGTTTAATAATAAATTTGCTAATAACTTAAGTGAAATTTTGGACAGTTGGTGGCGCTAGAGGGATTTAGTTAGGGACTCAAAAATTGCTGTGGTTACTGATGATAATGTGCTCTATGTGCCAAATTTCATAATTTTGCCATAGACTCAAGATCGAAAAAAAAGTGAATAATAATAATAATAATAAGAAGAAGAAGACTAATAATAATGATTATAATTAATTTTTTTCAAATATAGTTTTTACATGTCTATAAAAATATAAAATTCTTACATTAAAAACATTTTATCCTACGTTTATTTTAGTCAAAATGGCCTTTCATCGTATTTTTCTTTTTTTTTTTTTACTGTTTAGTTTAGTATTCCATGACAAAAATATAGTGTGTTATGTAATGTATATTTTTACTGATCGAAATGTTGTATTTATAGAATATTACAATAAAAACACTTGGATTTGTTTAGCTCATCATAGCAAGACTCTTCACTTCTGTTTTAGGTGCTGTCTTTGTAAAAATTACACACTGACCTCTGATTGTCTAAGTCATATACGACTTTATCAAGGATGTCACTGGGGTGAATGAGCCTCTCAATGTCCTGGAAGATCTTCATCCTGTCGAAAAAGAATGTCTTAACTGAATGGTTCATCCAAAAATTTTAATTCTGTATTTATTTGCTCACCCTCGTAACTTTCTTTCTACTGTGGAGCACAAAATATGATGTTCTGAAGAATGTTCTTTTCCACACAAAACATTCAGTGAGTTATCAAGTAGATAACGGTTTGATCATCACATAAAACATTTGTATTTGTCTTCCGAAAATTAGGAATATAGTGCGCAAGACACTTTAATCATGCTTTTATGGTGTTTTTGGAGCTTTTGCTGTATGGAAAAGAGCAGCATGAACATTCAGCTGAACATCTCCTTTTGTGCTCCAGAGAAACAAACAAACAAACAAAAAAAGTATTATATTTAACACCAAAAAAAATTTTGTGTAGTACCTCTGCACACCATAAACCCTCTCAAGAATGGGCTCACGGAGATTGAGTGCCACATGTCCAAAGTAATCTGGGTATGCCACCTCTGTGTAAGCAGGTACTGAGCGTGTACTCTTCACCATCTCCAAGTAGAGGTCAGGGTCATGCAATGGCAGCAATGCCGCTGTGTCTGGCACTTCGAGATCGGCTTGTTCCCCACCCTCCTCCTGAGACCCATCCACAGAGCCTCCATTCACACCACCATCTAGAACCAGACGACCCAAACTATAGACCAGATCACAATCCGATTTGCTGTCTGGGATTTTTGATATAGAGACACTGTCCAGCTCCAGAGGTGATCCGTCTGACCCGGGCGGCAGAATGTCTCCCTGAGGCGAATGTCTGTTTTGATGCCCAGAGGATGTTGGTGTGGTGGGAATGATGATGGAACGATGACGCTCTGGGTTGACACTTGATAGAGGAATGACAGCTCTTGGGGTATCAAAATCATTATCCTGAGAACAAAAAAGACACCGATTAAAGCCCCAATGCTTAAGGCCGTTTTCACACCTGGCTCGTTTGGAGCGTTTGTTTTGGAACCTGGTGTATTTTCTCCCTTAGTTCGGTTCACCTGGACACATTTGAACACGGCAATCACGCTCGGATTTGCACCAAAACAATGGCTCCAAACGTGGTTGTCTCGGCCCGACTGAAAACGAACTCTGTAGCGGTTCTGTTGAGGTGAGAAAGCAATCCAACAAGGACCAACAAACTAAGCCTTATCATAACTCATGAATATAAAAAGCAGCAGGATCTGATTCTGTGAGTGAGCACATTTGTTATCGCAGTTGAAAACCAAAGAGTACCTCTTCATCTTAAAAATGTTGTGTAATTGCTCTTCTTTGTGCATTGCAAGAATGCTGTCCCAACAAAGCCTTGATTCCCACTCTAACTGTAGGGTAGTCGTGGCCTAATGGTGAGGGAGTCGGGCTTTTAACCTGAAGGTTGCTGGTCCGATTCCCACGCCGACAGGAATTGAAAGTGGGGATTCAATTCCTTCAATTCCTCTTAATTGCCTCACTTGTAAGTCGCTCTGGATAAAAGTGTCTGCTAAATGTATCATAAATTTTAAATATAAATTAAAAATAATTTTATCAGTTAGAGCAGGAATGTCTCTCCCTGTTCTAGCTTGTACTAGGGATGTGACAGTGAGGAAATTTTGGTGAGGTGGTGGAGTTGTTCCCCTCTATTTCACCTCGCTTTTAAATCGCTAATTCGAAAGCGAAAGTAAAATGCGCACTCTTGCATAAGGGTGTGGAGCAGAGCGAACGTTTTCAATTAATTACTATTGAGCTTCCACAGAAATGAACTCAAAATGCTTGCTCTGCTCCAATGCCAGTAGACAAGCACAGTTATAAATGCCGAACGGGGCGCATTTTACGTTCGCTTTCGAATTGGCGCCAATTCGGGAGCGGCAATTGTTTGAATGGTGTTCTTAATGAAAAACACAACTAATCCTTTGCAGATTGTCATTAGCATTGGGTTTAAATCCAAATTTTTGCCAAATAGTCACTTTTACATTTTACTTAGAAACCAAATCTTCCGCCACTCGTCTTGTCAGTCAGCTCCTCACTCTGATAAATGAAATCGAACTCCTGCAGGTGGTCTGTGCGGCGACTCTCGTTCGGGTCATGCTGCATTGAGCAGACACGTTCAGTTTTTAATTGAAGTGTCTATTCTTTAACTGAACTAAAGGATTTTTTTACTATAAAAAAAATCAATATGATGGTAAGGGGTAAGTGATCTAACCGGTTTTGCAGATCAATACCAGTAATACTATTAACACAGACTATCGCTGCAAGCCTAGCTTGTACTATCTTGAATGATGACTGAAACTTTGTATTACTGGCACTTTTTGTGTTTGTAGCCTGACCAATAAGAAGACTCACATGTGACTTGCATAAATTTTGGAACGCTTTGAAATTTTGCCTTGTGACAGCAAACCGAACCGAGAAGAAAATACGATCTACAGGTCTGAAAACGCCCAAGGAGAAACGAGTTTCCTTTAAAGAAGTGAATGTAACAAAAAAATTGTTTGTGCTATACAGAGAAATAAAAAGCAAGGCTACCTTAGAGGAAAAATTAACTTAAGTTCTTAAAACCATTGCAAGAGCAAGTATTTTTGTGCCTGCTATTTTGTAATCAAAGT
The DNA here is from genome assembly GCA_038088235.1 of Zacco platypus. Classification (NCBI taxonomy): domain Eukaryota; kingdom Metazoa; phylum Chordata; class Actinopteri; order Cypriniformes; family Xenocyprididae; genus Zacco; species Zacco platypus. The sequence continues at coordinate 26,921,353 of CM076073.1, forward strand.
ATTTTTAATTTATATGCATTTTTATTGACCTCTCAAGAGTTCATCAGAAATGTCCTCACCTCAAAATTCTCGGCGAATTCCCGACAGAAATGCTCGTAGACTCTGAGCTCATCAAATGGACGCATGTTGATCTGTCTGGGCCGCAGTTTGTTGATGTCTGTCTCTATGTCATCATTCTGTAATGCATAAAAAACCTGATGAACATCAATTTTCCAGAACTTTCATGGCTCTTTTACAAATATTCGGAACGCCTTTTTAGGCCAACGAGTAGAGATAAGTATTCATTTAATAGGATCGTGTAAACATGACAATGTATAAATATATTAGAAGAAAAACTTAATAAGAAAAATAAGAAATGTTGCATTGGCAAAAGTTGAAGTACTAAAATACCAAAAACTAAAATATCTCAAATATGAAAATAAATGACCAAAAATTACTAAAAAAAGTTTATTTACTTTAAATGATATTAAAATGTAATTTACTATTCATCAATTTAATAATTTTATGAATAAATCATTTATAATGTGATTTGATAATGGTGAATCTCTAAAGAAATTAACATTGAACTAAAAAAACAAAACAAAAATAAAAGCAAATTCAAAATATAAATAAATACTATAATAATGTATAAAGAATCCTCATTTGATATTGTTAAACTGTATTTGTACTATATCTGGTAACCACACAAAAACTGCTTGGGTCATTTTCACCTCAAAATTAGAAAAATTCTTCAAAGAAAATTATATTATTTAATAAATACAATAATGAGAATTGGGTAAAAAAAAACAAAAAAAAAACAATATATACAGTATCTAGGGGGAACATGACATTTGTTTTGAGATTCACCCACATGAATATTAGAAATCACAATATAAATCTCCATCAGTCACCACGTTCTCTAAATATTGGTATCAGCCACTGAAATCGCCACATTGGCTGAATTCTAGAATCTTAGTGAAGTTTAACGAGACCATTATTACCTGTGTTTTGTGTCCGGTTTCATCCTCCTCATTTTCCGTGTCATTTTCCGTGTCGACCTCCGTAGCTTCATTCTCATCGCTCTCATCAACTACATCATCCACTAACACAGAAGACACAGGGATCTCTTACCACTGACATCAAACAACATTGACACTCTATGCTGAAGTGAGTGGAGGACAAAGAAGGACGGGACTTGATTTTGTCCATTGAGGACTGATAAATCAGGAAAGACAGTAAATATGGTGCATTTTGACCATAAGTTGAGATTCAGAATTATCATGTACCAAGACCAATAAAGACACCCCTCTCCTGGCACCTGCGAGTGTGTTTTACCTCCTGGCGGCTGGTTGTACAGCTGCGCCACTGGTCCACCAGCTGGTACGTGCGGCAGAGGGTGGAGAAAGACACTTTTAATGGTAGGCAGTGGTAGGCGGTTCTTTGGAAAGCACTTCCTCATAATTAGGCTGGAGGTATTGACCAGTGGATCTAGTGTCCGGACGGGAAGGCACTCCTGAACACATCACAGTAATATAACTTTATTCTGTGCTGAAGCTGTTTGGCACATTCCAAAAATATTACAAATAAAATAAAAACTTTCATACTGTGGATGCGTTATAAAGGATCCTCATCCCATTGGAGTCTATGAAGGCCTTCCTGCCAAGCTTAATGTTCGTGAGGTTTTTGATGCATCCCAGAATGCTCTTGCGGATGACCACGTGGCGGTGACGTGTGTCATTGCGGTGCCAATCTTGGTAGATTGCAAGTAGTGTGGGAAGATATCCTCTGTCCACCGCCCGACGGGCATTCATCCCTAAACAACACACACAGGAGAGACAGGGTATGAACGTCATTAGCAGCTCTGCAACAATGTGTGTGTGTGTATGTGTGTGTGTGTGTGTAATGAATACATTTATTCATCAATGATGCATTAAATTGCTCAAAAGTTAGTGTAAAGACATTTATAATGTCAAATAAAAAATGTTATTTCAAATAAATGTTGCTCTTTAAAATTTCTATTCATCGAAGAATCCTGAAAACGTTTTTTTTAAATCAGTTTTCACAAGAATATTAAGCACTGGTAATAAGAATTTTTTCTTGAATTGCAAATTGGCATTTTAGAATGATTTCTGAAGGATCATGTGACACTAAAGACTGGAGTGATGATGCTGATTATTCAGCTTGGCATCACAGGAATAAATTAGAAACATTTTATAATATAGTAAAACAGAAAACAACTATTTTAAGTTGTGACAGTATTCCACAACATTACTACTGTATGTGTGAGGGATAATCCACAGCTGGCTGTACATTAAACCATTTTAACGCACGACGTTGAGGCAAAGAACCACCTGATGTGATTCGAATCATTTAATGCACAGCTAGCGGTGGATTATCCATCTACCATGGTGACCTTACACCTTTCTTTGTTCGTTTGTTTCTTTCTTTCCCTTTCTTTATTTAATTTTCACTTTCTTTTTCTATTTTTCTTTCCTTTCATTTTCTCTTTCTCTTTCCCTATTTCTTTCGCTCATTCTTTTATTTTCTCTTTCTCTCTTACTCTTTCTTTCTCTTTCTCTCCATCATTTCCTCTTTCTCTTTCATTCTATCATTTCTTCTTTCTTTCTATCATTTCCTCTTTCTCTTTCTTTCTATCATTTCCTCTTTCTCTTTCTTTCTTTCATTTTCTCTTTCTTCCTATCATTTAATTTTCTCTTTCTTTCTTTCTTTCTTTCTTTTTCCCTTCCTTCCTTCCTTCCTTCCTTCCTGCCTCCCCTCCCTTTTAGGGGGTAGTCATGGCCTAATGGTGAGGGAGTCGAGCTTTTAACCTGAAGGTTGCTGGTTGAAATGCAAATTGAAAGTGGCAATTGTGAATGAACAGCACTCTCTCCACCTTCGATACCATGACTAAAGGTGCCCTTGAGCAAGACACCTGACCCCGGAGCAATAGCTGCCCACTGCTCCGGGTGTGTGTTCACTGTGTGTGTGTGTGCATTTGTTCAGTACTCACTGCTATGTGTGTGTGTGTGTGCACTTGGATGGGTTAAATGCAGAGCGTCAATTTCGAGTATGGGTTATCATACTTGACAATACTTGACAATACGTCACGACTTAACTTTTCCCTTCCTTCCACCCTTCTTCTCTTCCCTTTTCCCTTCCTTCCTTCCCTCCCTTTCCCCTTCCTTCCCTTTTCCCTTCCTTCCTTCCTTTTTCCTTCCTTCCTTCCTTTTTCCCTTCATTCCTTCCCTTTCCCCTTCCTTCCCTCCCTTTCCCCTTCCTTCCCTCCCTTTCCCCTTCCTTCCCTCCCTTTCCCCTTCCTTCCCTCCCTTTCCCCTTCCTTCCCTCCCTCTCCCCTTCCTTCCCTCCCTCTCCCCTTCCTTCCCTCCCTTTCCCCTTCCTTCCTTCCCTTTCCCCTTCCTTCCTTCCCTTTCCCCTTCCTCCCTTCCCTTTCCCCTTCCTCCCTTCCCTTTCCCCTTCCTCCCTTCCCTTTCCCCTTCCTCCCTTCCCTTTCCCCTTCCTCCCTTCCCTTTCCCCTTCCTCCCTTCCCTTTCCCCTTCCTCCCTTCCCTTTCCCCTTCCTCCCTTCCCTTTCCCCTTCCTCCCTTCCCTTTCCCCTTCCTCCCTTCCCTTTCCCCTTCCTCCCTTCCCTTTCCCCTTCCTCCCTTCCCCCCTTCCCTTTCCCCTTCCTCCCTTCCCTTTCCCCTTCCTCCCTTCCCTTTCCCCTTCCTCCCTTCCCTTTCCCCTTCCTCCCTTCCCTTTCCCCTTCCTCCCTTCCCTTTCCCCTTCCTTCCTTCCCTTTCCTCCCTTCCCCCTCCCTTTCCCCTTCCTCCCTCCCTTTCCCCTTCCTCCCTCCCTTTCCCCTTCCTCCCTCCCTTTCCCCTTCCTCCCTCCCTTTCCCCTTCCTCCCTCCCTTTCCCCTTCCTTCCTTCCCTTTCCTCCCCCCCTCCCTTTCCTCCCCCCCTCCCTTTCCCCTTCCTCTTCCTCCCCCCCTCCCTCCCTTTCCCCTTCCTTCCCCCCTCCCTCCCTTTCCCCTTCCTTCCCTCCCTTTCCCCTTCCTTCCCTGCCTTTCCCCTTCCTTCCTTGCCTTTCCCCTTCCTTTCCCCTCCCTTTCCCCTTCCTCCCTTCCCCCTCCCTTTCCCCTTCCTCCCTTCCCCTTCCTCCCTTCCCCCTCCCTTTCCCCTTCCTCCCTCCTTCCTCCCTTCTTCCCTTCCTTCCTCCCTCCCTTCCTTTCTTTCTCCCTTCCATTTTCCCCTCCTTCCTCCCCTCCTTCCTTCCTTCCTTTTTCCCTTCCTTCCATCCATCTGTTTTGCCTTCAAAATCGTCAAACTTTAAGCTTTAAAACTACTTTAAATGATTTCAACTTCTTCAAACTTTAAGCTTTTAAAAACTTCTTCAATCTTTCTGGTCAGGCTCTCTCAATCTTTTTTATCTAGTTGATGTTTGCAGCGCAATATTTAACTGGAAGGAAAAAAATGACGGTTATTTTCATCAGTTACGGCTCATTAGATATAGCATTCTGCCCACTTTAAATCAGACACAGAGATAGTGCGTAAGATTACATTAATTGGAATGAAGGAATTACAGCATTTATTTGAATTAATTAATTTAATAATTTGAATAATTAATTAATGAATTGAATTATCAAGAGAGAGCGAGAGAGATGAGATGTGTGTGTGAATTACTCTGTCCATTGTCTCTCTCTACAAACAATGAAGCAGTGAGTTTAATTAAACCAGCGATGTTATCCCCTCATTACTGAGAAATGTAATGCAGTGATTCAGTAGAGATTGTATTAATAGAAGTCACAGAGCAGCATTGATAAGTTTCTGTGCTCCTGAATGTTTTCTGTGTGAGGTGAACGCAGCGTGATCAACGATCTCTGTGTGCGAGGGACGTGTGTGCGTGTGCTTCAATAAAAACCTACTATGCATTTACATCAAAAAATAAGTACCATGTACTTATTGTGCTGATGTTGTATTACAAAACACTCTTGCTGCTAGGGGGTAAGGTTAGGGACAGGTTTGGTGGTATGGGTCGATTTAAGGGTGGGATAAGGGGTATGGGATGGGTCAACAGTGTAATTATAAATTTAATTACAGAGAATAATTACAGATGTAATTAGATGCTGGTATTTTAAAATTTAAGTACAATATAACAACATGTAAGTACACAATAAGTGCATTGTATCAAATAATTAATTGAAATGTTATTACATAGTAGTTAAGCCACCTAATATAAAGTGGGACCCAGTATTTATTATATTATATTATTACAATAAATCATAATTATGGTACAAAAAGTTTAATAATTCTTTAAGTATAAATCATGAGATAAATCTGGAAAAAAAATTTCTTTGCGTTATTCCAAATATTTTCATTACTATAATACATAAATTCAAGGTAGTACAAAAAACTACTACAATTTATAAATACTTCACTATTTAAATTATACACTTTTATAATTTCCATTATATAATTGTATTTTTACAGTAATGAAAATTAGATTTTTATTCATGGTGATAAAAACAAAAAATATCTATTTTTTCATTTTATTTTGGTGTATAATGTTGACATGTTCTTTTTTTGTGGCAATAATTCAAGGAGGCATCTTACCAGATTTTAGTAATGCTGCCAATGTGTCCAAGGCCACCCTGTGTGAAAAAAATATAAATAAAAATAAACCAAGAAAAAAATTTACTTACAAATCTGCAACACCTCCATTCATCTTCAGAACAAAATTAAGATTTTTTTGATGAAATCCAAGGTTTTTTTAATCCTCCACTGAAACTAATGAAACTACCACATTCAATGTCCAGAAAAGTAGTAAAAACTCATTATTGTCCGGCTCCTGTGTCAACATCAAATGCATGCGTCGTGCTGCTCACGTGAACAGCGTCGGCCAATAATGAGCCAACGTTTTGACGATAGAGCGTCACAGCGTTCACAGCGTAGCAGACTAACAGGGCAGAGAAGAAATTGTTGAATAAAGTCGTTATTTTTGTGCACAAAAAGTATTCTCATCGCTTCATTACATTAAGGTTGAACCACTGCAGTCACACTGACTATTTTAACGATTTCTTTACTACTTTTCTGGACCTTGAATGTGGTAGTTTCGTTGCTTTCTATGGAGGATAAAGAAATCTCTCGGATTTCATCAAAAATATTATAATTTGTGTTTGGAACGACATGAAGATGAGTAATTAATGACAGAAATTTCAGTTTTGGGTCAACTAACCCTCTAAATAAAATCAATTAGCAATTCTTGTAACAATTAGACAAAATGTGCATTACATCTTTTTCAGATCCGGTAAGCAAGAACATGCACTACATACTTCAGCAGAGTGGTGCTCTTTTTGCTAAAGGGTCCAATAATTTCGAACATGATCTCCAAAGCGCCACTCCTTCCCAGTGAAACTGCATTTACCACTACAGAAAAAGACAGAAAATCTTGATGAAGTTCACTAATGCCCTGATGCAGAATGTATCAGTGACCAAATCATATTTTATCATATCAGCATATGGCAAAGGTATTTCTTATTGTAAATTTACTACAGAGCACATAAAACTGAACGCGAGTGAACTTACAGTTGCTTGAGTAGACCCGAAGCACCTGCAGGCATGGCAACAACAGCTTGTAGTTCTGCAGATTTTGTTTCACTAGATTCACAGTTACATTCAGAGCCCCGTTCAGACGCGCTTTAACACCAAACTTCTTGTCTGAAGAGGAAGTGATGTCACTGGAAATTGTTCATTTGTCCACTGCAATTTCTGACATCTTAATCAAACTTCAACAAATTCAAATAAATAAATAATAAACCTTGACTTACAAGAAGGTGTTTGGATTGTACAAAATATAGTGCAATCTCATTTTAGTTTCCAGGGTTAGCAAAGCTAAAATAGTGAAGTTTTGTTGTCTTTTGTACCTTTCGGGCCGACTTTGATCAGTAGAGAATGGATGAGAAGCATTAGTTCCTCATTGGCAGGAGGATCTTTGCTGGAGCTAACTAGCATCTGGAGCAGAATCGCTGTTCCTCCTTTAGACACAAACACCCCGGTCCTACGGCCTCCACCTACCACAACAAGTTCAGCAGTTAGAGTCAAAGAAACATTACACTAGACCTGACACAGCCATTCTGCCCCTGAGAAACACACTGTTTTGACTGAAGTCTCCCGATTAGAGCTTCTCTGAGCTGATTCTAGAGACTTTTTATGGAAGTATAGCAGTGCCACTTAAAGCGCCACTATTATGCTATTTTAAAAGGTTCCTAATTTTGTTTTGGAGGTCTCCTACAATTGGCTTACACGCATCCAAAGTCAAAACACACTTTATTTGCAGCTCTGCTCGGTCAGATGAGCCGGTCTGTTGTGATTGGTCAACCGCCATTACCATATCTGAATTTCAGCGCCGAAGGCTTCATCAGCACATGTATGAACAGTAACGATGGAGTAGATTTTACCATAGTGAGCTTAAGTCTTCATCTTCTGGAAGAGCATGCAAAGTGGATTTTCTTTCACAGTGACATGTGGACGACACAAACCAAACTCTTCCAGTCTTCACTACAGTTAAGTGCTTTTCACACTGCGCTTACCCCGGGTTATCGTCGTTCTAAACATCGCTTTTAACCCCAGACAACCAATCGCTTACTCATATTTGCGTACTTTGGACAGTCACAGAAACATTGCGACTAAGATTTACATTTTATTTTACATTTTTAATAGTTTTAGGTAACAATAACAAGACTGAAACTCACCCACAGTCAACAGTTCGTTCAAAATCCCGAGGATGTTCAGAGTGGTCGGCAAATCCCGTGTATTCTGTACAGAATCAAGTGGATTAACAGCTGAAAAGTACTTCAACTTGAGCTAAGATAAAACGGATGTGATTTCATGGCAGCGTGAAGTTGTCAGTTCTGAGTGATGGTACCTCGAGAGATGATAGAATGACCTCCATCCCACCAGAGCCTTTAGACACCACCTCCTTACGGGTCTTCTCTAAAACGAGACAAAACATACTGTTAACATACAACATATGATTCAACATTTGTTCCAAAATAACGTAACACAGCATAAATTAACGTAACGTAAAAAATAACATAACATAGTAGCATCAAATATAACATAACGTCAAACAAAACGTATAAAAAACATAATGTAACGCAGCATCACGTAACGCAGCAACACGTAACGCAGCAACACGTAACGCAGCAACACGTAACGTAGTGTAACGTAGCGTAACATACCGTATCATAACATATCGTAACATACCGTAACATACCATAGCATACCATAACATATCGTAACATACCGTAACATAACATAACAAATCGTAACATACCGTTACATAACATATCGTAACATACCGTAACATAACATATCGTAACATACCGTAACATAACATATCGTAACATACCGTAACATAACATATCGTAACATAACGTAACTTAAGGTAATAACATAACATGTAACATGGCGCAACAACATGACGCAACAACATGACGCAACAACATGACGCAATGCTTGGTGATTATAGATCCTTTAATCAATATTTTCTCATATATTTTATTGATGTAAGGTTATTGATTTGTCATTATTATTGAGTAGCACAACTGGGCTCCTATATAATAACATGAAGTAACATAACATTTAGCGCACAGCCCATATGTATATGGTTACAAATCCTGGGCAGAAAGAAGAACTGTAAGCTTTGAAAACCTTAACAATACATGAGAGAGAGACAAGAGTTAGTGTTACTCAAGCGGGCCTCTGTGTTGTCGTTTAATCATTGTATTTCAGAGTCATTAAGACATGCTAAATCACAATATTCATAAATAAGTTGAAATATTAATCTCCAAAGTGCGTGCACGAGAGCACCACAACGCACATATGCTGTATATTAACGTGAGAGTAGACGTTGCTGAGTGAACGCACGTCGGAAATTAATATCACTTGTGGACTTGTGTCGCTTTCGTGAAATTGAGGTTAAACTGGAGTCACATGGATTATTTTAATGATGTCTTTACTAACTTTCTAGGGCTTGAAAGTGGTAGTTGCCTAGACTGTCAAAAATCCAAGGGAAAGAGAGCTCTCGGATTTCATCAACAAGATCTCACAAGATTTGTGTTACAGGTTTGGAATGACATGAGGGTGAATAATTAATGACAGAATTTTCATATTTTGGTGAACTAACTATAAAACTATAAAAGTATGAATTAAAATAAATAATCAACTGAAACAAATGAGCTGGACATTAAAACATGGTAATAACCGTTTGATATGAAATTTAATTAATTTAAATAACCTTAACAATAAATGAGAGAGAGGGAAGAGTTAGTCCCCGATCACACAGAACACGATTTTCAGTTCTGAAAACCCGAGGAGCACCACACTATCCTTTTTTGTTGATTTTACAAAAAAAGGGCTGAGCGCGACGGTAATTTATGTTGTTAGGCAACCACTGAATCAGCTGTCGTGTCAAAGTAGCGCAAGTGCTCTTTGGTTTGCAGTTAAACTGTCATATTACCAGAAACTTGTCAACTTGAAACTTGAAAAAATGTATGTTAGAGCTCCATCTTTGTAGTGTCCAAAGAACTGTAAACATCCATCAGCACGACGGAAAGCAGTCTCTCCAATCATTCGATTGGACGATGGAAAAAAACGCGAATGGCGTGGGGCGCTTTTCTGCTCAGAGTTGCTTTTTTTTCCAACTTCAGGCACTCAGAGCACTCCTGCAAAAACACGCGGCGCCCGTGGCACATAAACAGCGCACAGAACGCTCACTGCCAATAGAAAACAATTCAAAAACAATTCATTTTTTGCCTTTCACTGCAAAAAATGCGTTCTGTCGGGCCTTAGTGGTTACACAAGCGGTCCTCTGTTGTTTGAGGATGCGCTGCAGTTGTAATGGTAACTCTACTCTCTCAACTGCCACCCAGAATTTAGAAAATGCAGCTGAATTGACCCTTTTCAAAGACCCGCCCCCTTAAGTTACTGTTGCTATGTCCGACCAGTCATGCGCTCTCACGCCATGTTCACATCATGTTCTCAGGCAGTGAAAAATATATCCCGGAGGAATGGACACTGACAACGCGTCGACAGACAAGATAGAGCAGGTTACTTTTGATATAAAAGAAAGTTTTAAATTTCAAATATTGTAATTTTTTAAAGAAGTTTAAACAATAAATAGCGTATAGTGTCGTGACAGATCGCTGTAGCTCCTTCAAGCGGCTCGTGAACCGATCATCTCTTCATACTAGTTCATTTATAGCATCAAATAAACATGAATGAACATCAGAAGGAATGTTGTTTCAAGCACGGAAAGACGTGAATACACACAATTTATCAAGTTCAAGTTCACCAACGTAAATCTACTAACTCCCCTGACTGCTTTGACAGACAAAATTGCGGATTCGGGGTTATGATTGGTCAGATCGCCTGTCAATCAACCTGTTTGCGAAGGGGCAATTATGCAGAATATAAGATGGTAAATATTTAATTAATGAGTTGTCAACACAATATAGGGTATGATTGGGGTTATATTTATATTTACTTCTTTTATAATATTTTTGCAACCCACACTCGATGCGGGGTGGTCACAACATGTCTGTGTTTTTAGCTAAATTATTAATTAAATATTTTCCCTGCTCAAGGACAGGCTAGTATATTGGTTTGAACCAGTCACATAAACATAGCCATTATGACTGTCTTAAGTATAATGTTAGTTCTTTTTCCCCCCTGTAATGTTATTTGTTCTTTTCGACTAAAAATATTATGTTGAAACATATTTAGATTGTCACATTCATCATATTGTACACATTTAAAAGCCAGTAGCCATGTATCACTCAAGAAACGTCTTCTTGGCAGAGGCCAGGGAACATAAGCACTCAAGGGCCTATTATGACACAGGCCTTGAATGGCTGAGATGTTTTGGTATGGCAGTCGCCCAAAAGAGAGGCGTGTGTGTGTGTGTGTGTGTGTGTGTGTGCGTGAGGGAGAGAGAGAGGACCTGGCTCATTAACAGCTGAATCATAGTTTTGCATTTTTTGTGTTTGAATAGAAGCCCATTTCAGATTAAATTGAGTTGACACACTAAACTAGATTTTATGTTTATAGTTTTCCTTAATCTATGCTAGTCATGGAATTAATGTGGCATTTATGTGTGCATGAATGTATTTATTCATTATACACTACTGTTCAAAGGTTTTTAATGAAATTATTACTTTTATTAAGCAAGGATTCATAAACGGAACAAAAGTGAAGATCAAATAATCCTGAAAAATATTAAGTTTTCACAAAAATATAAAGCAGCACAACTGTTTAACACTGATATTAATATCAAATGATATAATGTTTCTTGAGCAGCAAATCATGATATTAGAATGATTAGAAGTGACACTAAAAACTGACAATTTTGCTTTAAATAAATGACATTTTACAATATATTCAAATAGAAATCAGATGTAAAACATTACTTATTTTTTTATCAATCTTTGGTGTAATCTTTTGAATGATAGTGTTTAAATGCGATATTGAATATTAAAGATTTTTAAAACGGCACACTACATATGCAACTAAACCTTCGACAAAATACTGACGCATGTTGACGGTTCTATTATTAGAGCAGAAAGCACAAAAGAAGCATCCATCAACTCAACACCTCTTTAGTGACAGACTACAGACTGCAAAGTCGTGTTAAAAACAAGAAATTAAAAAATTAAGCAGTCAAGAACAACTTCTAAAGTCAACACCTCGTGAAGAACAAGAACATTGGCCAGCGTTAAATATATCAGCGTGCTTGAGTTATGCATGCCAAGATCTCTCTTAAATGACACCCGCACGAGACACAGCCGCTCCATCTACCATTAACGGCAAATGAAATTGTTACACATCCTAGCATAGATGTACACACGCATAAATAAAAAGTGCAGTGCAAATCAGAAACTGATGACATGGCAGAAGGCTGGAGAGTACACATGTCAGGCTGAGGCGGCGGACGGTTTCAAATTCAATCACTTTGAACTCTCCGATGGACACGGAGTAACCGAAGAGACACGAGCAGGGAAAACCTGAATGCATTTCAAAACAGATCCGAGTACAGAGTAACAAGCAGTGTTGGGGAAAGTTACTTTTAAAAGTAATGCATTACAATATTGTGTTACTTCCTAAAAAGTAACTAATTGAGGTGTCAAAGATGCTTCAACAAAGTATTGCGCAAAGGCTGTGAATACTTATGCACGTGTTTTTTATTTTTTAATAAATTTGCAAAGATTTCAAACAAACTTCTTTTACGTTGTAATTATGGGGTATTGTTTGTAGAATTGAGGAAAATAATGAATTTAATCAATAATAAGGCTGTAACATATCTGGATGCACTGTATTTATTAATGTAATGATGTATTAAACAATATATATTTATTTTAGAGAAATCTACAGATTTGTCTAGTTGAGTGTGGATCTGTTTTATTAATACAAATTATTAATAAAATGTTCAAATGTGTTCATATTATTAAGGTTTAATAATTTCACTGAAAAGCTGTGAATTTAAAATGAATAGCTTACTATAAATAAAAATTTGTGGTGTTAAAGGTGCACTATGTAGTTTTTCGTAGCTTGATGACGGCAAGTTTGAGCGAGGAATCTTGGGACATGTGGTCTTCACCTCATAGCCGGTGGAAAAGAATCGGGATGGACTCGGGCAGAAATCATGTTCATGGATGATTATTAACGTTACTGTAGTCTGAAGCAGAGCAGGAGCGAGTGTTGTGGAGCTGAACGATTGATAATGAGAGACGAACGACACACGCCTCCAGAGCAGCGGGACTTTTATTATGACACAGTCGCTGCTTCCGCTTTTCCCCTCATGAGTGTGAGGAAACACAGCTCTGTTCATCATATTAGACCAGAGCTTCCCAAACTTAAGAGGGGTAAGGCCCCCCAAAGACATTGCAAAAGCTCCACGACCCCGCCGTTAAAAAATACATATAGACATTTACCTACAAATACATTTATTAACAAATTTCATGTGAATTATGAGAACTATGATGTAAACATTCTTTACAAATATATTTAAATCCATAACACTAACCTTACATACTTTAAAAAAAATCTAATTTTAGAACAATTGGAATATTTTAATTATTTTAATATATTGATTTGGACTAGCTACGGCCCCCCTGCAATACCGCAACGGCCCACCGGGGGACCGCGGCCCACTGTATTAGACACATTTGAGTGTGTTGAAAATTATGTTATAACGTTACACCGAGCGTTTGCTCGCCGGCTGCTGTGAGACACTTGTTGTATGACGGAGAAAATTCTGTATCACTGTTATTAAAAATAAAGCCGCATCTGATTAACTATTTTAGTACTCACAAAAAAAAGAAAGAAAATGAGATTTAAACAATAAGACAAAACGTGTTGAGCTATATTACAATAATTCGTTTTCTGTCTATAAACGTATCAAAACAGATGTTCCCTTGTCTGTGTTCCCACATGTAATATATATTAAAGCGTCTTTGGTGTTTCCATGGTTTCTACGAAATAAAACTGGAAAGCGAGGGTAACGCAGATGTGACTCCATTCACAGGCGACTCCCTCACACGTCCCGGATCCTTGGTTAAAATTGCGACTTTTTCACGATTTACAAATAGTTGGAAACATTTGGGATATTGTAAGTACTCAACTGAACAAAATATATAACACTGGCCAAGTGGTTTTTGGAAAATTTCCTGCAAAAATTTTGCATATTTAATCTATATAATACCGTTATAATAGTCCACATTCACCAGTTTAAAGCACTTGAGGTTTGCTTTGTAGTATATATTAAAATAAATTAAATTATAAAAGAAAAATTGGATTTATTATAGGGGCTGCTACACTTACTTCAGTTTGGAACTCACTCACTGACTGATCATCACGTATCATAAGCACTGTTTGGAAAGTTCAGGAGCTGTAAGAAGATCTGATCTTACCAGGGCTGCACGGGGGCCGACTCAAACCGCCCGTCTTCCTTCTGGCATGGCTTCTATAGTCCATCTTTATTCCTTGCGCGTATCCAACGCACTCTTATGCCTCTTCTCATAACCTGAACGCACTCCAGCGCTTCATCCATAACAGTGATACTGGGGAAATTCTACACCAGTGTAATCATATTTCACATGGACGCAGACCCCTCCCACTGTCAGTCAAAACACACACGCCTGCAAAGCCCACAACAGATCAATGACAGTCACGAGCATGTGAGGATATGGCCGAGAATGTAAAGGGGAACTTAAAGAGAGAGAGAGAGAGAGAGAGAGAGAGAGAGAGAGAGGAGGAGGGAGAGCACAAGGGGCGACCATTCAGAGACGTGGGAACATTTCTATATTTTCTCTGAGTTGCTGATGGCATCGTGTTGGGGTCACTGTGCAGACAGTAGAGATATTACGCATATGCGGTGTTTGGTTACGGTCAGCGGGGGTCAGGGGAAAGAGCGAACCAATGCTGGATATCCCAGAGCTGTCACATTTCACAGCTGATCTCCTCAGCATCTCAGCAAGCTCACGCTGTTCCCACCTGGTATTAACGCATCTCATTTTTTATACTTGAATTATTTACATGATGCACTATGATTAAAAATTCATCAGAAGTAAATCACGTATATTAGTACTGGCCGAGAAAACCATCTAAATATATTAAAACAGATGAGTAAATCATTTTATAGGCAGCACAAAAATGATTACAGAAAGTCAAAATATTGTGTTTTCACTGGCGTACAGTTATTATACACAAATTCAATTGTATTAAATTTAATTTTAAAGGACCATGAACACTTTGTTTCCGATAACGCTCCAAACTCTTCAAAATGGAGGCAATTAATAACTTAAACGGAACACACACACACATACACACACACTCAGTTGTGTTTTCATGTTTTATGGGGACATTCCATAGGCGTAATGGTTTTTATACTGTACAAACTGTACATTCTGTCCTCCTACACTACCCCTACCCCTAAACCTACCCATCACAGAAAATGTTCTGCTATTTTAGATTTTCAAAAAAGATAATTCTGTATGATTTATAAGCTTGTTTCCTTGTGGGGACCAACAAAAGGTCCCCACAATGTCAAGATTTACTGGTTTTACTTACATTGACCTTTGGTCCCCACAATGTAGGGAATACCCGTCCACACACACACACACACACACTATGCGTGTTCCATTTAAGCTTTCAATTGGCTCCATTTTGAAGTGATTAAGGCGATCTGAATGAAGCAAAACAAGGGACTTGGTCTTATCCATCAGGAATTGAATGATGCTAAAAAGTGAGTGTTTCATATTACACTCCTACTACCAAGTTTTGTGGAGAACAGGACATTCAAGACAACCCTGAAAAATCCATTCAAATGTAGTTATTTGCTATTATTGCCATAACTTTAAGTACGTACATGTTAAAAAGCAATAAATTACCACCAAATGTTTATATGAACTCCATGCAACAGTATCCTAAAATAATGTCTAAATGGCTATTTGGCTTTTGGTTAACGTTAGCATTTACTAATAGCGCACACAGAAGCTGACAACAGATAAAAAAAGTAATGTTTTTAGATGGCATAGGAAGTTTTTGTACATTTTGATAATAGTGTCCCTATTATGCTATAGAGGTATGCACGTGATGTCATCATCGGCCGTTAAGACGGGGGTTACGCCCACTGAGTGGCAAAACTCAGATGTTTCGAAACACTGCTCCGAACTGTGATTCAAAACACCCATGTCACGTGACTATGACTAAACGAAGCTTCTGCGCGTTTCGAGTCTGTGTTTGATTGACAGGGGCGGGAACAAACCACACAATCGCACATCTGTCTCAACACCCACAAAGTTTAAAAGAGGAGTTAATGCACCTTCACCTCGTGGGTTTTTGTGAGAGGAGAAAGCAATTAATATTTTTGAATAAAAATCTGTAAAAAAAACAAAAATGAGACCATTGTGGATTGATTTGTTTTATTAATTTTCATTTTTCATGACCAAAATAAGCTAGTTATTATTATTATATATTATAGTTATATAGTGAGGATGTTAAAAACTCACCACATTAACAAAAACACAACATTTTTATTTTTTTAAATGGCTTGTTGTCAAAGTTGTTTCAGAAAACGTGCAATTGACCACTAGGTGTCACCGTGGAGACGGGTGTCGGTATAGTTTCGAAGCCTCGACACAATACGGCACATTCGCTTCAACCGTTTCAGTGTTTCATGAAGCCTCGCTCTGCCCACCACTATCATTGATTAAATATTTACCATCTTATATTCTGCATAATTGACTCTTCGCAAACAGGTTGATTGACAGGCGATCTGACCAATCATAACCACCCTTTTGTCTGACAAAGCAGTCAGGGGAGTTAGTAGATTAACGTTGGTGAACTTGATAAATTGTATGTACTCACGTCTTTCCACGCTTGAAACAACATTCCTTCTGATGTTCATTCATGTTTATTTGATGTATAAATGAACTAGTATGAAGAGATGATCGGTTCACGAGGAGCTACAGCGATCTGTCACCACACATTAAACACACACTAGACGCTATTTATTGATTAAACTTCTTTAAAAAATTACCATATATTAAATATGAAACGGTTTCATATGTCTGTCGAGGTGTTCTCAGTGTCCTCTTTGCTCCGCGATGTATTTTTCACAGCGTGAGAACATGATGTGTGGCGTGAGAGCGCATGGCTTGTCGGACATAGCAACAGTGACTAAAGGGGGCGGGTCTTTGCAAACAGTCAATTCCAGTGTGAGTTTGGTAGAGCGTCAAAGTGGATTCGCAGTGCAGGAAACAGCGTCTTACCAACATGTCGACAACACAAACCAAACTCTTCCAGACCTCAGCTACAACTACAGTGTTTGAGGGCGGGGCAAAGTACTGAAATATTGTTTGCTGCAGCTAACAAAGACCATAAATATGCACATTTGTTACTCAGGAATTTATTGTGCATGTTTAAAGGTACCGATACCACTCATTTTTTTGTGTATACGCGTGTCGGGTCACCTTGGGTCTGGATGAGGTGAAGGATTTTGCCTGTGATTTGTCGGACGGCATCCTTATCAGAGACTCTGGGCTCCTCGTTCAGTCTTTCCAGCTGACTCAGCAAAATCAGCACCCGGGAAGCACTGGGAATACAGGAAAGCATCACAACAGGCCAAGTAAGCATTGACAAAGCTTACTACACAGTAAAGACATTTCACACCTGTTTAGGTAGCATCGGGCAGCCAAAAAACTTGTATATCGTCATCATAGTGTGTGTCTGTAAGATAACTAACCTTTTTTCGGCTGCCATTTTGGGTTTATTCATTTCTTCTCACATTCAATAAGAGGTCAAACTGACTGCTGAGGAGGGAAAAAGTAGAAATGCATTTATACAGAAAATCAAATTTAATTTATAAAGAGTATCAAGTCACACTAATGCATTAAAATCGGTCAGAGCTTGTACGGGATAATTCACACAGTCTTGAACCATAAGCATCTTACTTATTCAAGGGTGGAAAACAAAAACAGCAGGAAGAACCTTAATCAATAACAACGGCTGCGTCTCAAAACCTAGCGAGCAAGCTACCTAAAACACTTTTTGTGTATCAAAACCTACTGAGTTCCCTACCTAGACAGCATTACTGCGTATAAAGATGTAATTTTTGGGCATCAAATCCTGGAGAGCTTCCAATATAAACAGCTTTTAAGGTATCAAAGCCTATTTTTGGGCATCAACATCTACCAAGTGTCCTAACTAGATCATATTTTAGGCCTTGCTGTCTACATAGACATTTTTAAGCATCAAACTCTAGAGAGCTGACAATATTTAACAATATTTTTGTGTATCATAGCCTACCTGCCCACACACACAGCCTTTTTTGGACAAGAAACCCTACTTGGACAGCCATTTTGAGGCATTATAGGCTCCCAGAAGAAGCTATCCATGTAGGGAGCATGTTAGGTTTTGAGCCAAGGCCAGTAAGAGTGCAAGTATAGTCCACTCCAATTAAATTAGACTGTCAGAGAAGGTTGGCCATATATATTTCAGTCAGATTCAGATCAGCTAATGAATAATTAATTCAATGGCATTATTAAATATTAAGTTGATAAAACCCCTCCTGTATGAAGTCCACTCAAGATCATGTCAGATCCACCTGTCCTACAGAGAAGGCTCTGCTGTTAGCACATATCTGCTAACAGAGCAGCTGATCTCTGTCACTGGCACAGTATGAGCAACACACCAGAGCAGGAATAAAAATACACGCGTGGACCAACCTTTAAAGCATTCGAGACCTGCGCCATCTGAACTCCTCACAGCGCGTTCTCTTGGCAGCACAGACACAAGCCCCCTGATGGTATTATTATTATTTACTCTAACCCCCCAACACACTCGGAAGTGAGGGCGCGTCCAGTAAGAGAGCTCGCGCAGGTTACACGATCTACACATCATGCGTCACATCAGAGTCTCGCGCACAGATGGCTTACAGATCAGCGGCAGCTTAGCTTGACGTAACGTAACGACGGCAGACGTTAGTAAAAAATTTGAAACCATTTGTCATTTATTTAAAAAATAAAATATATTATATATAAATATATTATAAATAACAATAATAATATAAAAATCTAAAAAAAATTGTACGCATTTAAAAAAAAAAAAACTAAACATTATTTTATTAAAAAGTGATTTGGTTATCATGTTTTGGTTATCCATTAGTTTTTATTTTTATTCAATACATATATTTATTTGATATTATCTTTATTTCTTTCATATTTTACAGCGTCAAAGCTCAGAAATACATGTCCCAGAATGCAAATCGCGGTATGATGTCATTCACTGGCGTCCGCTGCGGCAGCGCTGGGTATTTGCAACCGCACAGAAAGACTGCCAATCTTAAGGTATTGTATTTATTTACCCAATGAAGCTCTTTTTTTTAATGAATATGTATGTAAAGTGTATATTTAGCTATATATTTATGTTAGGGGTACGAGAGGTTAGCAATTATCGCTCTTTGCTAATGTCATCTGTCTATTTGCTCATGTGCAGTTTGACACATCATTGCTGGCTCTGTATTTATATCATTTACATGTAATGAATATCCTATTATATACATTAAAACGCACACTCACCTGAATAGAAAGACGATTTGTCGTCGACCAGTAACAACAAAGGGAGGTTGCAGCACAGGAACTATGAGTCAAATTGTGCAAGACTTCTTCTCCCCAAGTGTCCCAATTAATGCAGCAAAACTATACTGGAGTTTGTTTGAATGTCTGTGCAGCTTAACTGTTCAAGCAGTGTGTTTGAATGTCTGTGCTTATGGTCTGATGGTAGCTTGAAGAGATTCCAAATTTGGACCTATTTGGTTGTGCTTAAAAACTATATATATATATATATATATATTTATTTTTTTTATATATATATATTTTTTTAAATATATATATATATATATATATATATATATATATATATATATATATTAAAAAAAAAATATATATAAAAAAAAAAAAAAAAAATATATATATATATATAAAAAAAAAATATATATATATATATATAAAAAAATATATATATATATATATATATATTTTTTTTATATATATATATATATATATATATATATTTAAAAAAATATATATATATATATATATATATATATTTTTTTTTATATATATATATATATATATATATATATTTTTTTTTTATATATATATATATATATTTTTTTTTATATATATATATATATATATATTTTTTATATATATATATATATATATATATATATATATATATATATATATATATATATATATATATATTGCCCCAAAATGTGCCTAGGTTGGTTTCTCGCTAGGTTTTGAGACATTGTGCTAAAACTCGGTTAACTAAAAACACAAAATTGTAATCATGCAAACTGTTGAATTGGCCCTCAAGTCTTGAAATCGTTAAATTGTTCACTTAATCACGTGTATTATTAATTCAGTATTCTGTCTTTCGCTGGTCTTTCTGTTTATAATATTTCCCTAATTTGTCATATTATTAATATGTGCTTGTACATGATGTTCCTGGCATCTTTTAATAAAAATTGCTCTAATCTAATGCACATATTTTCATTTTTGTCTGCAGCTTTCTCCATGGTGATGAAGTCATCGGTAGAGGAGGAGGAGGGAGGTTGGGGTCTTGGGATCCCAGAGAAGATGAGAAACAATGCTAACTGGGTGGACGTCACCCAAGAATTCAAAGGAGCCTGTAAAGGTGTGTGTCTATAGCCGTGTTTGCACTGAAATTACCCGCTACATTTTGTCTCCATTTCCATCGTGATCGTTCCAGTTCCCGCTGGATTTCGTCCTCCTCATATAAAGCCTGAACCTCGTCGTCGGGGCGTATTAACTCCATCGTTGATTCGAATAGCAAACAACTCTTCTTGCACGCACCGCAACAGACTTTTAAAAATAGTGGTTGAAATAAAATGCTACGTGGAGGCAACCAATCAGAATGCTGCGTGAACTCAACCAATCAGCATGTGCTATTCCATGAGCAGGGGTTTTCTGATGGGAACATTTTTACCCAGAACTTCATTTAGACCACCCCAAAGTCACTTGTTCTTGATGTGTAAACGTGGCTTATGCATGTGCACTCCTAGGCAAAACAAATGGGCCAAGCCAAAAATGGCTAAATATTTAGTGGTCTTTTAATGGTCATAACTATTTTAATCACGAATACATAGTGTATGTATTTCATATTAATGGCTTATTATAAGAGAATCATGGGCATGACATAGCTGTGAGTTTTTATTGGCTGAAGTCTGCAGTCGATGTCACTGTCAACGATCACAACAGACTTTTCTCAGAATAGCCATTTTCCACAAAGCCCTGAGAAAGACGTAGAAAAATATATTCAAACCAGATTTTTCCAAAACAAGTCCATGTATCCTGATAATGGCACTTATTTATGGAGGAAAAAGTGATATTCCTAAACAGGATGCAGACTTTATATCCCATTACACTTTTGATTTGTGATTCACAAGGATATTGGGTCTCCAAAAGGCTGTGGAGAAATGTTAATTACGTATATAGAATGTCAAATCAAATGCAGGATACATCGTTTAAAAGCTCTGAGGCAATGGCTGCAGAAATATCTTTTCCTGATGTTGTCAGTTTTGCCATTTATGGTCACTAAGAGTTCTAAAATTAACTTCCTTTCCCATGCGAGTTCGACCACATCATTACTCAAGCGCTGTGCCACCTGAATTTATTTGTGTTATTGCAAACGGGGACGGTTCTGGTGCCATCGGTCATGTTTTATTGGGGTCATGTGTAGATAAATCTTGTACAAAATATGTACAAAAACTGAATTTGCTGATTTAAATGCGTTTCTTTTTGCAGAGCTCAAGCTTGGCGAGTTGCTCCATGACAAACTGTAAGAATATTTGCTTCGTTTTTGGTTTTAAGCAAGGGACAGTTCGACATTTCTCGCATTCATTCAGTAAACGCAATGCTCATTTTCCTGTAGGTTTGGTCTGTTTGAGGCGATGTCAGCCATCGAAATGATGGATCCGAAGATGGATGCTGGGATGATCGGAAACCAAGTCAACCGTAAAATCCTCAACTTTGAACAAGCTGTAAAGGTAGCACTCAAAAGAGCTGGTTTCACATAATCCTCGCTCCTGGTATCTCGTGAAGTGATGTGATAGTATTAATGAACCTGAGAATATAGTGAGTTTAAATATAAATATAAACACTGATGAGCCAAAACATTATGACCAGTCACGGGTGAAGCGATTATCGTTGATCGTCTCCTAACAAGGCCACATATCAAGGTCTGGGTAGATGGTAAGCAAACAGTTCTCATAATTAACATGTTGGATGCAGGAATAAAGATCTGGGCCCGTTTTATCTTTCCACTAAAAGTTCTCCTAAATAGCAGTAAAAATTCTTAGCTGAGAGTTTTCTCTTAAATCCTATTCACAAAGCTGCTGAGACAAACTTTTACTGAGGACTAGACAGAAATCTTAAGCTAAGAGAAAGGGTGGGGTTGACCTCGTTGCTATGGATGATGTCAGCACTCTTACTAACTATGTGCTCACTGAT
The DNA here is from genome assembly GCA_038088235.1 of Zacco platypus. NCBI lineage: Eukaryota > Metazoa > Chordata > Actinopteri > Cypriniformes > Xenocyprididae > Zacco > Zacco platypus. The sequence continues at coordinate 26,943,427 of CM076073.1, forward strand.
TGGCTGATGGGGGAGGAGTCTCTGTCAGTGATTTAATTATAGATTGTAGAATGAGGTATCATGTTTCCATATTAAAATAAAGGTTTTAAAATACAAATGTTGCCAAATTCAAATGATTTTTTTTTTTTATAAAAATGTTGTTATATTCAAATAAAGGTTTTAAAATGTAGGCTAAGTGTCAGAATTAGTTCAGAATTATTGGCACCCTTGGTAAATATGACCAAAGATGGCTGTAAAAATAAATCTGCATCGTTTATATTTTTGATCTTTCATTCAAAAAATTCTCAAAAATCGTACCTTTCGTTGGAAGTGGAAAGAATTGGCCACAATTATTGGCATCCCTGGAATTTTTTTGAGTGAAATATCCCTGAAGTATATTCCCATTCATTTTTTTCATTTTTTTTTTTTTGTTTGTTTAGCATGTCTAGGAACATGAAATTGTCCAGTCATGACTTCCTGTTCCACAGGAGTATAAACATGAGGAAACACAAAGACCAAATTCACTGTGGTTAAAACCAAAGAACATAGTTCTAATGTGCAGATTGTTGAGCTTCACAAAATAGAAAGTGGCTGTAAGAAAATAGCTAAAGCATTGAAAATCCTCATTTCCACTATCAAAGCAATACATAAGAAGTTCCAATCAACTAAATATGTTGCCTGGAAGAGGACGTGTGTCTGTGTCATCGTAATGCACTGTGAGGAGGAGAGTTTGAGTGGCCAAAGACTCTCCAAGGATCACAGCTGGAGAATTGCAGAGATTAGTTGAGTCTTGAGTCTCAGAAAGCCTAAAAAAAATGACCAAACAGCACCTACATCACCACAAGCTGTTTGGGAGGGTTTCAAGAAAAACCCTCTGCTCTCATCCAGAAACATTCTCCGACATATTCAGTTGTCAGACACGACTGGAACTTCAAATGGGACCTATGGTCAGATGAAACTAAAAAAAAAATAGTTTTTTGGCAGCAAACCCACCAGATGGGTTTGGTACACACAGGGATAAAAAAGTACCCCATGTCCACGGTTAAATATACTGCTGGTCTTTAATGTTGTTTTCTGCCGGAGATCCCGAATATCCTGTTCAGATGCATGGTGTCATGGATTCTAGCAAATACCAACGGATAAAAAAAAAAAATCAATACCTGACCGACTCTGCTAGAAATCTTCTAATGGACCGTGGTTGGATCTTCCATCAGGACAATGATCCAAAATAAACATCAAAACCAACACAAAAATGTGTCACTGAGCACAAAATGAAGCTTCAGTCATGGTCGTCCCCTGACCTGAACACTACAGAAAACTGAAGAAGAAGAAGCACCAACATGGAGCTGGAATCTGAAGGATCTGTAGAGATTCTGAATGAAGGAACGGTCTCTGATCTCTGGTCAGGTGTTCTCCAAACTCATCAGGCTTTATAGGTGAAGACTCAGAGCTGTTCTCTTGGCAAAGGAGGTTGAAAAAAAGAATTGAATAAAAGGGTGCCAATAATTGTGGCCAACGTGTTTTGGAGACAAACATTTATTTCATAATGTGATTGTTCCCCACTTTCAATTCTTTTCCTTCAATGATGGGTTAGATTTTTGCTAATTTTATGAATTAAAGATCAAAAGGATAAACAATGCAGATTTATTTTTACAGGCTTCTTTGTTCATCTTTACCAAGGGTGTCAATAATTCTGACCACAATTGTATAATTAACTACACTGTACTGAACGTGTACTCTCTCTTTTTGTGTCTTTCTATGTAAAATTTCTTATTCCTTCTGTCTTTCTCTCTTTCTGAAGGATGAGGCCATACGAGTGAAGGACCTGAGCATTCCTGAGCTCATCGGGATCATGGACACATGTTTCTGCTGTCTGGTCAGTATGATGTCACCAAACACAGAAGTTGCGTTTCATGAAGCTGTGTATCCATTGCAAAGTTTAAAAAAATTACTGATTTAAAAAGTGATAATAATAATAATAATAAAGTGTCTAATGATAATAATAAAAATATACAATTGAGTAAAATAAGCATTCATCACGACAGTAGTTAAAAAAAAAGGAAAGAAATTAATACTTTTATTTAGTAAGATGCATTAAATTGATCAAAAGAAACAGAAATATTTTGTAATATTATAAATGTCTTTACTATTTCAAGTAATCAAAGAATTGTGAAGAAAAAAAATTAACGTTCCACAAAAATATTAAGCAGCTGTTTTCAACATTGATAAGAAGAAGAAATGTTTCTTCAAATTAAATCAGCTTATCAGAGTGATTTCTGAAGCATCGTGTGACACTGAAAACTGGAGTAATGATGCTGTAATGATGTTCTCTCACTGTTGTCTTCGTCTGTCTCAGATCACATGGCTGGAGGGGCATTCTCTGGCTCAGACTGTGTTTACGTGTCTATATGTTCATAATCCGGATCTTATTCAAGACCCTGCGCTTAAAGCCTTCGCTCTGGGCATCCTCAAGATCTGTGACATCGCCCGCGAGAAAGTCAACAAAGCTGCTGTGTTTGAGGAGGCAAGACACATTTGCATCTTATTTGCCTCTTGTCCCAGTAGTGTTGTTTTATTAAAGTGCCGCCATTATGCTGTTTTAAAGGTTCCTCATTTTGTTTTGGAGGTCTCCATGCACCCAAGATCAAAAAACACTTTATTTTTCTCATAATATACATTGCAGCATCACCTGTTCAGTCACAGCGTCTGAAACAGGATTCAGTCTCTCTAAACCCCTCCTTTCCGTGAGCCTGCTCTGCTCTGATTGGTCAGATGAACGAGTCTGTTGTGATTGGTCTACAGTGCGTGTCAGAAACGAAACAACCATTACCAATTATCATAGTGAATTTCAGCTCCGGATCTTCCTCTAGGCTTGATACACAGTGATATGAACAGGAACGATGACTTCGGTTTTACTGTAACAATTCAAGTCCGAGCCCTCTTCCTTTGGAAGAGCATCAAGTGGAATTTCTTTGGCAGCCCAGAAAACGGCGTCTTCTCAAAATGTCGACAAAACGAACCAAGAAACCAAGAACTTCAAGTCTCGGCTACAACTAGTGTTTAAGGACATTGTTTGTCTACAAACCTACGTAGGTTCGTGCAGGAAGTAAGAATGGAATAACTGACGAGCAGTTAAGAATCGATTCTTTCTTTTGGGAGACAATAACTTCATTTATCTGCACTGTGGTATTTGAAACTTTGCAGACCTTTTTCATTCACAAACCGCTGTATTACACACTGCATTAAAGGTAATATATGAAAAAGCATAATGGGGCACTTTAAATTATGACACAACACGTTATTACTGACGATATGTAATATATAAATGAACGGAGACCCATTGGAAATATTTCGTGACTGTGTTTTGTACTCAGTGTAATGTATTTTCTGCAAGGTTAACATTTGCTGTTGATTTATTCAGTGAATATTAATTTTTCTGTTTGCCAATCACAGGAAGATTTTCAGGCCATGACTTACGGCTTTAAAATGGCAAATAACGTGACGGATCTGAGAGTGACTGGTGAGTCTAGAGACCGATCTTGATTGTGATTTTTTTTTTTTTTTTTTTTTTTTTAATATTTTGTTTAAAATTAAGCTATTTATTTTTCATTGTCATGAAAATTAAGCATATTTTCTCACCAATTCTGATCTCTGTAATGCAAAAAATGTATATATATATATAAGGGTCAATTTTTTTAAATTGAGATTTATACATCATCTGAAATGTATGACGTATGGTTTGTTAGGAAAGGCAAATATTTAGCCGAGATAGGACTATTTGAAAATCTGGAATCTGAGGGTGCAAAAAAATCAAAATATTGAGAAAATCGCCTTTTAAAGTAGTCCATATGAAGACCTTAGCAATTCATATCCACTCACAAAAACAAATATTTTATATATTTATGTTAGGAAATTTACAAAATATCTTCATGGTACATGATCTTTACTTAATATCCTAATGATTTGAGTATTGTTGGCTATTGCTACAAATGTACCCATGTGACTTATGACTGGTTTTGTGGTCCAGGGTCACACATTTATCATTATTTTGCTGGAATGCATTAAACTGATCAAACATGACAGACCAAATCAGCATATTAAAATGATGTCTGATGGATCATGTGACACTGAAGATTGGAGCTTCTACATTAATGGAAAGTAGCTTTAATAAATTACATTTAAAAATTCATTAAAATAGAAAATATTTCTTTTAAATTGTAAGGATATTTAACAATATTACTGCCTTACAGTGTTTTTATTCAAATAAATGCTGTCATAGTGAGCAAGAAAAATTCTTTCTGACCAAATTTTTTATAATGTACAACAAACAAAACATACAACATCTAGATGAACTAGAGTAAAAAGAATTAATTTGAGGGTAAATGTTCTTATTAATCATTCAAATAATGCAGCCTGTGCAATATATTAGGCTACATTTTCCGTATGCAAAATGTAAATTAGACTCAAACATGTTTTTGTAAGACTTTTTATTTCGACATTTACAATTTCTCGTAGGAATGCTGAAAGATGTTGAGGATGAACTTCAGAGGAAAGTGAAGGTATGGTGACTCATTTCTTTTCTGATTTTCCTATTTTTTTTTATATATATATATATATATATATATATATATATATATATATATATATATACACTTGTTAAATATGTTTCTTCCTTCATTTAAAAAAAAAAAAAAAATGTATACAGAGTACACGCAGTCGACAGGGTGAACAACGGGATCCTGAGGTGGAACTGGATGTAAGACTGATAAATAATAATTTCTCTGAATACTAGACTTCAGATAAAGAGATGTGTGAGTGGTTTGGGTGTATTATCAGCCAGACAACAGAAATTCTGAGAATTGTCATTCTTGCCTTCAGCATCAGCAATGCTTGGCTCTGTTCAGCCGTGTTAAATTCACTCGCCTGCTGCTTAGCGCGCTCATCTCCTTCACTAAAAAAGAGGTATGTCGCTATTAAATTCACTCAAGCGTATGCTTCACAATAAGACTCGTCAGTTCATTAACTAATCTGTGATTGGTTGGTTTGATATTTAAGACGAGTGCTGTCAGCGAAGCGCAGAAGCTGATGACTCAGGCTGCTGACTTACTGCCCGCGATACACTCCACTATACAGTATGGAATACAGTCCCAGAATGACACAACCAAAGGAGGTAACATGGTCTATACGTGAAAAAAGTTCAATAAAAAATGTAATGTTTAATTTAAATAGCCTCACACACCATGCTTTTTTCAGATCACCCAATTATGATGGGTTTCGAGCCTCTGGTTAACCAGCGACTTCTCCCGCCCACTTTCCCACGCTACGCCAAGATCATTAAGAGAGAAGAGATGGTCAACTACTTCAGCAAACTCATTGAGCGCATTAAAAATGTGTGTGAGGTCATCAACATAACCAACCTGCACAGCATCTTGGTAAATAACTCTCCGTATTAACGCATGAATGTACATTTACATTTATTCATTTGGCAGACGCTTTAATCCAAAGCGACTTACAAGTGAGGAAAACAAATGAGATTCATCATGATGAGGCAAATAGACACAGGAAGTGCTCTCACAATACAAGTTTCAGACATTGCTCAGAGTTGTATAAGCTAGAATAGGGAGGGAAAAGAAAGGATAAATTTTTTTACGATGGGGCTAAGTGCTTGCAAAAGAGATGTGTGATCGTATTAGAGCGAAATGTAACTAATCCTGCCGAGTGTGTTTGCGGTTTCAGGATTTCTTCTGTGAATTCAGTGAGCAGTCTCCATGTGTGCTGTCTCGATCTCTGCTGCAGGTAAGACCAACTTCATCTGACATTATAAATCTCTTTGCTGGTCAAGAGGACAAAGTTCTCTTCACAGATCTTTACATCTGAAGCTTGTGCTTTACTCATAGATCTGGAATATATAGAAAACGGCCTTCAAGCACTGACCACCCCATAATTATAAATATCATAGCTAAAGTAGATCTTTTACAGCTTTTGCTGCAAACGTAGCTCTCAACGTGGAGTGTCAGATTCCTCTGGACTTGGGTTGTCAAACATACCAGAACTGTCGGTACCAGTCAGTACTAAAAATGAGAAGTTGACAGCGTTTCTGTGATACCAGTAGTACCGAGTACCAGGCATATTCTGTACCCGCTGCTTTCAAACGCTCCTCCTCTCTGAATCAGCACATGAACGCAGTGGCCAATCAGAGGTGCTAGTCAGTCTGCTAGAATCCGCTTGACTAACAAAGTTTTGTTTTGTTCGTCGAAAGGCGCACGCTCGCGAATCCTTTCATTATAACCAACAAAGTGTAAACACAATGACAGTAAGATATTCACTGTACAAGTAAGACCGCTTTTTTATCGTAACGTGAGTTTTCTCGAGAGTGCAGATTTCAGTGAGCTTGTTCTTTACAAAGCCGTAGTGATTAAGGGAGACCTTTCACTTGTTTTCTCTTTATTACTCATTCTGAATACAAGTACACTGAAAAGTTTCTGGATTGACTACCATAATTAAATGCACGATTGAGTGAGAAGCTGAGATGGTTGACAGCGATAAACAACGGACGAGACAAAACGGGGCAATTTCTTATTAAGTGTACTTCAATAGTTTTTGCTCTGGTATTGAAATTGGTACTGAGAACGCAAATTTTTACCGGTATTTGGACCGACTACTTAAATTTTAGAACCGCGACAACCCTACTCTGAACTTAGACCTGTAATATACTCAAATATTAATAACAAATGACCGGTGGAATGGGATGAATGCCTTGGAAATAGGTTATATTAAATAAATCCTAGTAGGTTTTTTAGGAATTTCAAATCCAGGTATCATCAGGTTGTTTTTACTAGTTGCAGTTTAGGCCTTTGCTGTGCGATTTATCGCAAGATAACATTGAACTTGAACAAGATCATCGTTTAAAGGCGATTCTTAGTGCGATTATGAAATCGCGCAGGCTGTGATTTTTTTTATTTTTTTTTAATGCGCAGCTTGTCAATGAAGTACGGCTCCAAATGCTAATCCATCTGAAAGAACTGCGAGTTTGAGTCGCTTATAATGAATATTTGAAAAAGCAACGCGAAATAATAAATGTGAATAAATGCATGAAAGCATTTATTAACATTTTTATTTAAAAACATGTTTTTACACCAAACTCACTTCCAGGGCTCCAGACTAATTTTTCCACTGGTTGCACTAGTGCTACCAACTTTCTCAGTTGGTCGCACCAGCACATGATTTGGTCGCACTTTCTTTTCTTTTTTTTGCTACAACATCAGATTAATCAATGCATGCTTGATGAATAGTCCTCTTAGTCTTAAATATATTAAATCACAGTGGCTGATGACCGATATAAATCTGATATGTATATGTATAATTTACATTTATTTTAATTCATATTTAAAAAATTAGAAATATGAAAAGTATGAAAATTAAATTAATGAATATATATAAAGCCATAATAATTATATATAAAACCTAATATATATATTTCGATCGCGTTTCCAGTGAAGCTGAACTGAAGTCCGAGTTAATTTCACACGGATCGACTGTCACGCACAGAATACAGGCGTTCACGCGGGTTACAAACACTTCAGAAAATCTCACTGTTGTATTTGATTAAATCTGCAAGGTCTGTGAAATTAAATGTTAATTAAATATTCATAGATTTGTTTTAATATAGGTGTGTATTTGCTGAATGTTGAAGGTAAATGAGAAAATATTCAACTTTAGTTTGCCTTTATGTAACTAATAATATAAAAGCAAACACTATACTTTCTCCCATTCAGTTTGCTTGCTTTCTTTGTTGTCGTTGGTCAGACAAAATAAACCAAACATTTTCAGTTCATTCACATTTGAGTCTATTTTCCCTAGTCAGTTTTTGAGTCGCTGACAGACTAACTGCGCGTGACCACCGGCGGAGCGCGAGCGCTATCAATGAACCGATGATTAAGCAATGATGCCACGTTTGAATTTTCACGACAGAGACGTGCTTATATACATTATCTTGACAACACTTTTTGACATTAGCGCAAGCCAAACATTTTTCTCTCGCGGCCTAGGAACTCTGGTCTGAGCCGTTGCTGTTGAAGTAACTTAATGCCTTTCTACCTGTGTGTTCATCATCATGTGTCTGTATGCATGGCTCGTCCTTTCCACCAGCATCCTTGACCTCCAATCTTTGTTTTTAAGTATTCAGCTATTGACCTTTCCATTTTTATAAAGCTTAATTCCTAATTGGCGCGTTTCGTCATCATTGTGCAGTGCGCGTGAACGTTCGCTCTCTAGGGTTAATAAATAGAACTGCATGTGTCTTGCGGAAGAACATTGTAGCCGGAACTGCTTCTCTCTGTTTGTCTATGACAAGTCACGCAGGTACTGTGATACTCCGCAGCGGAGCCGAGCCTGGTCTGAAATAGTCCGAATATAAACACTTATTATAGGCGCACCGTAGTGATTCAGGATAAGACAAAAACACGGTTTGGAAAATGGATTCATGATGTACTCATTCATTATATAAATTTTGTTCATTTTGGAAACAAAACCGTTACGGATGGCAGCAGCTGCTGATACCTCATTCTGTTACACACGCGCGAATAACATGATCACCGACTCGCACAAATGCGACCACATAAAATTTTTACTCGCACATCGTCAAAAAATGATCGCATATGCGACCATTTTAGTCGCAGTCTGGAACCCTGACTTCATAACGACAATTGAGCTTCAGTGAGATGATGTGGCTTCTTACACAGAATAAGACAGTTGTGTGTTTATTAGTCATGTTTAAAGTGTTTCAATCTTCTGTTTATTCAGCTACAGCGATATGACATGTGTTATCATCTTCTGTTGAAGGGCATATTATGAGTTTCTGCGCAAGAGCGCCCTCTGGCTTTCAGATGAAGAAGCCGTACAGCTCTGACAAGCTGCGCATTAAAGAATCGCAGCCTTTGCCAAATCGAGTGTGATTTAATCGTGATAAATCGTGCAGCACTAGTTTAGGCCATTCAAGATTCACACATTATTTATTGAAAGGTGTAAAACCACCTTCATGCCTTCCTTGTTAAACTCCAGTGACTGTCAACAGATATTTTACTGGACTGCATTGTTTTTAATGTAAGTAGACAACGTTTTTATTCAGACGTATGTTCAAATTATAGTATTTTTGTTCTGTATTAAACATAAATATCCGTATATCCAAGTGAAACGGCTTCTCGAATGAGGAAAAAAATGTAGGGCGGGACACGGTTTTGTCCTTGTGGAATTGATTGAATGGTTGTGGTTTGTTATCGGTGGATCTCATGTGAGTGACAGGTTGTCCCGCCCTCGCTCCAGGAAAACATGTCAGGGAAGAGAAGTAATGTCACTGCATTAGGGAGGAGAAGTTATTTTAATTAAAGATTATGAAGGCACATGAATTATTAAAAAATGATGATGTGCACGGATAAATCATTTATAAAAGAAAACACTGTGAATTGTCCATTTTGATTTCATGGTGATTTTTAATCATAAGACTTAATTTTTTTTCTCAACATGAAGATAGCCTTGCTGCTGCCGCCATGACTTTAAAAATAATACACTTCTCTCATCAAGAAATGTATTTTTAATGCTTAATTATCAGTGAATAGCACATTCGGCACATAAGATTCAGCACAAATTGTTACACATAGCAACAGAATGATATAATCTTGGCTTGTAGATAGTCTGAACACTCACCTGACTGCTGTCTGTCTGTTTGTGTGATGCAGACCACATTTCTGATTGACAACAAGAAGGTATTTGGGACTCATCTGATGCAGGATATGATTAAAGATGCATTGCGATATTTTGTCAGCCCACCTGTCCTCTCTCCGAAGTAAGTGACTATATTTTTACACTATATTATTTATTCATTAATTCATTCACGTCTCTTTAAAGTGGTCATTAAGTTCCTGTATTTGTTTTTTTAATTCATAATGTTTTCTGAGGTGCATTTATAACGTTAGATTTTTCCATCAAAAACTGTCATAATTTAGAACTAAAAGACCATTTTCAGTTACACAGTGTTCAGAATACATTTAAGTACTGAGTATATTAATTACATGTACTTACTAAGGTTAGGATTGGGATGTGGTTTACAATTATTTGCGTGTAGTAATGCATAATTTATAGTTATTACTAAAGTTACTACATGTAACGTGTAAGAAGGACACTGTAAAATAAAGTTTTACCTCATTTTCCACCACGATTTTAGCCGTCTGATTTAAACACTCCATTTAAAGGGGCGTTTCTCCTTTAAGAATTCAATGTAAATGCCCACTGCTATGATTGGGTATCATTTTTTCATACGAAATATATCATATATATATATATATATAATATATATATATATATATATATATATATATATATATATATATATATATATATAAAAAACTCTTTTGAAAACATTAACTATGTTTTTTCTGTTACAGTTGCTGAGATTAACTGATGTTATTTTGAGTCTTGTGATACTTTTTAGGATTTTAGGTTTTAGGATTTGCCTGTCCTTATCATCTTATTAAATTCTCATTTCATGACTCTTTTAAGTTGACAGTATATTCCACACTGTTTTAACGCTGTTCTGTTTTTTCTCAGATGCAGTTTGAATAATAACCACCAGGCTAAAGATTACATTGACTCCTTTGTCACACACTGCACACGGGTTTGTGATTCATTTTGTTTGACAAAATAGTGTTTTTGATTTGGATATGATGAAATAAGAGTGTTATTTTGTGTCACAGCCCTTTTGCAGCCTTATCCAGATTCACGGACACAACAGAGCACGCCAGCGAGACAAACTGGGCCACATACTGGAGGAGTTTGCCACCCTTCAGGACGAGGTGCGTTGACGTTTTTAGTTTGGTTAAAATCAACGTGAATTAAAAATTGACCCTAATACTTTCTCTGCTCTTATTCATCACGATTTATAAATTATTACAAAGAACTTTGTTCTTTTGCTAAATGCGTATATATATATAAGGGTTAGTTCACCCAAAAATGTTGTTCCAAACCCATCTTCAAAACACAAAAGAAGAAATTTTAAATCATTTTTGGCCATTCATTGAAAGTCCACTCAACCAAAAGTTTCATGGTTGCCATCATGTCCGTTATAAGGCATCATTGATTGTGTTTGTTGTTTTTTAGGCTGAGAAGGTGGACGCCGCTCTTCACGGTCTTCTGATGAAGCTGGAGCCTCAAAGGCAGCATTTAGCCTGTCTGGGCACCTGGATCCTCTATCACAACCTGCGCATCATGATCCAGTACCTGCTCAGCGGCTTTGAGCTGGAGCTCTACAGCATGCATGAGTATTACTACATCTACTGGTACGACGGCTAAACAAACTTGCTTTTAATACTATAGACAGAAAAGAATGCACAGGCACAAAACTATTGGTTATTAGCATGTTTTGGTATTTATTTATCAGTATCGACTGTTATCGGATATCCATCAGCTAATATTTGATGTTTAATTATTTCTACCTGTTTTTTTTTTTATTTGTGATCATCATCATCTAGCACAAATTTAAAGGGATAGTGACCAATGACCAATTATGCAGATTTAAAATTAAAATATCCAAAAACCACTTGCACAGTGTTATATATTTCGTTCAGCTGTGTACATACGTTGTCCTAAATATTTCCAAGAATTTGTAAATTCAGAGAAATTCACAATTTTAAATAGTGCTGTCCCTCCCTTGTCACTTGTCGCCTGTCAATATTGTCGACGTAATATTACTGTCAACTTGTTGACGTAATATCTGCGTTTTCCCTGGTTTCCGCTTGTACTTGAATAGCAACCATGGCAACAGACGTCATGTTGTCAGCTGAGTAACGGCTAGCGGCGCGCTGTTGTTGTTACATTCAAACATTATAGACCATGGCAAGTGAACTTTGGGACAAAAGGAGATATAAAACGAGGATCAAACTTTGACTTAACAGAGACCGCGCTCTTGCACGTTATTAGACAAGATAAGCAAATATAGGCTACGTAAGACTAATCAATGTTATTTAGCTCAACACGACGAAGTGTTCGAATATCATCAGTATGAAAATCTAATGTTGATCTAGCTTACTGTTAAGTCTCATACAGACAACAAACTAATACTAAACATTACAACTTTCAACACACTCAAATACAGTTTAGTATGATAGTGCAACGTTAGATCAAGTGAAACAGCGCTGCGTTACCTCACAGTTTTAATTCATCAAATAAACTGATCTGTATGAGTAGTGTTTCAGCACTTGCGGGTAGTTCGGTAGAATGAAATGTCCTTGTTTCTTTATATCCCCCGGCACTCGCGTGTGGCACTGATATCTGTCTCTCATTAGTAATCGCGCCCACGATTCTCGGCCACGCCCTCCTTCACACCACAGTCATGATAAAAACATGCATTCACTCCATCCAATAAATATCAAACTTTTCAATCCATAAACATTATTAGATCAATTGGTAATGGCATATTAAAATCATCATTTTAGAAGTAACAGAGGTAATTAAGTTATTAATGCAGTTATTAGAGAGAGAGAGATTAAGCATGTGTGAATTACCTGTGTGTGAATTAGAGTCTGTGCGTCTCTCAACAGTGTTCGGCAGCAGCGTAATAACTAATAGCGAAGCTGTAAGTTTATCTGCTTCAATAACAGCGCCCTTACTACCTCGCGAGTGAGAAATGTCATGTAGCTTATAAGTTGCTAAACTATTTTACTGATAAAGTCATCAGAGCAGTGCTGACAACACGTTTCTGTGAGAGTGTGTCCGTACTGTATGTGTGCAGAGTGGGAGAGAGAATGTGTGAGAGTATGTGCTTTCCGTACAAAATAGGCAAAAAAAATGGGAATAATTTGTTGTTTTTATTGTATTTTTTAATATATTTATTTGCTTGGTCAGTGTTGTTGTGGGCTTTGGATCTTTTGCTGTTTTAGGCTGTAAAAGGACCTTTTTAAATAAGTAAAATCATTTAGCTGAAATCAAGTAATGTAATGTAATGAAATCAAGAAATGTAATGCGGTCAAGACCTGCCTGGAACTATTTTAGCTGTCCGTTTCCCTGAAAACAGTCCAAAGTGCTAGCACATTAATGTGGGATTTAGTATTACACATGTAAAGAAGTTAGCCAATCATAACATAGGTCATTTGCTTATAGTTTTAAAGGGACAGTAGCAAAACAGCCTGTTAAATTTTGAGAGTCAGATTAAGGTTAAGAAAGTAATGATAAATCTTTCTCGCCATGCATGTTCAGGTATCTGTCGGAGTTCCTGTATGCGTGGCTCATGTCCACGTTGAGTCGAGCGGACAGCTCTCAGATGGCAGAGGAGAGAATCCTGGAGGAGCAGCTGAAAGTACGAAGCAGCAAGAAGAGCAAGAAGAAGAAGAAAGGTTCTTACGGGCTGACATTCATTCAACAATTACAGTTGCTTTGTAGGATTGTGATGTTTGAGTCTGACTCACTCATTGTGTGTCTCCTCAGCTCGTCCTCTGAGTAAAGAGATCACCATGAGCCAAGCTTACCAGAACATGTGTGCTGGCATGTACAAGGTATTGCTTCCTGATACACACACACACTGGAGTACACAAAGCTGTCAACACTGCATTTGCAACTTTTTTTAGTATAACATATTTGAGAATGAGAGAGAATATTTAAATGAAAATAACGCATGATCAGCAGGATTTGATAGGTGGGTTGGGGACAAATTAAGAGTGCATGATAAAGAAGGAAAAATATAGTTGTAAACGTGCCATGTTCTCTTTGTACTCATGATAGTTTCATATGGTTTGAGAAACCTATATTACTGCAGTGATTAATATGATTCAGCTGGAAACAAGGGATTTAACCCTAACGGATGCAGTGAGTAGCTTTTCATTTCTTTAACAACCATGTTGGAAGAGACATTCTGTGGTCGTGGAAAAGATGATACTCTGTTTCAGAAGAGTCAAATTATTAGCGTGCATCAAACAGAGAAAACAACTAAGGAGATTTCTGAAAATACTACGAGCTTATGCAGCGTTCACGGCTTGTCGTAACTACCATATAATGCAACCTGTGAAGTTCTGCTCGGAGCGGTTCACGTCTTCAGACTCTGCTTTATCAACAGTATTAAAGGCGAAATCCATCTGTAGCAGTCAGGTGGTACAACTCTAAGTGGTAGCGAAGTTGTAAGTTTATCTGCTTCAATAACAGCGCCCTTATTACCTCACTAGTGAGAAATGTCATGTAGCTTTTAAGTTGCTAAACTATTTTACTGATAAAGTCATCAGTGCAGTGCTGACAACACGTTTCTGTGAGTGTATGTGTGCGTTTGAGTGGGAGAGAGAATGTGTGAGAGTATGTGCTTTCTGTACAAAAAAGGCAAAAAAACATGGAAATAATTGTTATTTTTATCGTACCTTTTAATATATTTATTTGGTTGGTCAGTGTTGTTATGGGCTTTGGATCTTTTGCTGTTGCAGGCTGTAAAAGGACCTTTTAAATAAGTGAAATAATTTACAGTGGGTACGGAAAGTATTCAGACCCCCTTTGTTATATTGTTTCACTCTTTGTTATATTGCAGCAATTTGCTAAAATCATTTAAGTTCATTTTTTTCATCATTCATGTACACACAGCACCCCATATTGACAGAAAAACACAGAATTCTTGACATTTTTGCAGATTTATTAAAAAGGAAAAACTGAAATATCACATGGTCCTAAGTATTCAGACCCTTTGCTGTGACACTCATATATTTAACTCAGGTGCTGTTCATTTCTTCTGATCATCCTTGAGATGGTTCTACACCTTCATTTGAGTACAGCTGTGTTTGATTATACTGACTGGACTTGATTAGGAAAGCCACACACCTGTCTATATAAGACCTTACAGCTCACAGAGCATGTCAGAGCAAATGAGAATCATGAGTTCAAAGGAACTGCCTGAAGAGCTCAAAGACAGAATTGTGGCAAGGCACAGATCTGGCCAAGGTTACTGTCCAGCTAAACTGAGCTATCGGGGGAGAAGAACCTTGGTGAGTGAGGTAAAGAAGAACCCAAAGATCACTGTGGCTGAGCTCTAGAGATGCAGTCAGGAGATGGGAGAAAGTTGTAGAAAGTCAACCATCACTGCAGCCCTCCACCAGTCGGGGCTTTATGGCAGAGTGGGCCGACGGAAGCCTCTCCTCAGTGCAAGACACATGAAAGCCCGCATGGAGTTTGCTAAAGAACTCCAAGATGGAGATAAATAAGATTCTCTGGTCTGATGAGACCAGATGTGTGGAGAAAACCAGGCACTGCTCATCACCTGTCCAATACAGTCCCAACAGTGAAGCATGGTGATGGCAGCATCAGGCTGTGGGGGTGTTTTTCAGCTGCAGGGACAGGACGGTTGCAATTGAGGGAAAGATGAATTAATTTATGAATGAATTAATTACATTAATGAGGAAAAAAAATTAACTTAAATGATTTTAGCAAATGGCTGCAATATAACAAAGAGTGAAAAATTTAAGGGGGCTGAATACTTTCCGTACCCACTGTAGCTGAAATCAAGTAATGTAATGAAATCAAGAAATGTAATGCAGTCAAGACCTGCCTGGAACTACCTGTAGCAGTCAGGTGGTACAAGTCAGAGCTCTAAGTGGTTTACATTATGTCGAGACAAGGTAATTTAACACCATCTCTTGTGGTGCTTTGCAGAATGCGTGTTCATGTTTAGAGAGTTCTGAAGGGTCTTATGCTTTCAATGCTAGCTTGCTATTGCTAGCCTCTGCGAAACTGCCTACCCTACCTTTAATTTATACAAATCACATTTTTGACTTTGTTCCAAATGAAAATTAATTTTAATGTCGAAATTAAAAACATACTCGTCATAGAAAGGGTGGCTTCAAGTCATTGGATGTGTGTGAATTGCATTTTTAAAGTATTTTTGAATAAACTAATAGATAAAAAAAAATAAATACCCTTAACCCTCTTGCTGACTGTCTTTATTTCTGCAGACCATGATAGCATTGGATATGGACAGAAAGGTGCGCAAACCTCAGTTTGAACTGGACAGTGAGCAGGTTCGCTACGAGCATCGATTCGCCCCTTTCAACAGTGTCGTCACACCGCCGCCAGTGCACTACATCCAGTTTAAGGTAGCACTGCTTTTATTCACTTCAAATTGATGTTTACTGCAACTATCCTGTGCAAAAATTATAGTGAAGTGTGTGTGTGTCTAAATGTAGGAAATGTCAGATTTGAAGAAGTATAATCCTCCTCCTCGCTCAGCGGATCTCTATATGGCAGCCAGTAAACATTTCCAGCAGGCCAAACTTATACTTGAAAACGTCACCAGCCCTGATGCAGAGGTACATCTCAAACAGTCCTTTTAATACTCTTTGAGCCAGACCAATCTTATTAACAGAAATATACTCTGTGGGAATTAGTATTTGGTTTTCAATTTTAATATATAAAATGTATTTTCACCATCATTACTCCAGTCTTCAGTGTCCCGTGATCCTTCAGAAAGCTTTCTAATATGCTGATATTAGATATTACTGCTCAAGAAACTTATCTGAATATTATTTATATGTTGAAAACTTTTTGTGTAAACCATGATCTTTTTCATGATTTTATTTTTTTTTTATGATTAGAAAGTTCAAAAGAACAGCATTTATATGTCATGGATAAGAATTCTTTATTACAATGTAAAAGTCTTTACTGTAATGTATGACCAGTTTAATGAATCCTTGCTGAATAAAATTTAAGTTTTAATTTTTTTCAAAACAAATCTTACAGACTTCAAATATTTGAATGGTAGTGTATATATCACAATGTAGATATTTTTGGAGGAAATTCAGCCTACATAACTTGGTTGAATTGGCCATTTTAAAATAATATATTGACTTAAATATTTTAAAAAATTTAATATTTTCTTTTAGGTGGATAGAAACAATATATCAGATTATTCTTAAAGGGATAGTTCACCCAAAAATGAAAATTATCCCATGATTTACTCGCCCTCAAGCCATCCTGGTTGTATATGACCATCTTCTTTCAGACGAACATAATCAGTTATATTTAAAAATATCTTTAGTCCTCCAAGGTTATAATGGCTGTGAATGGCGGGGCCACGTTTTAAAACGAAAAAAAGGTGGTTAATAAAGGCCTTTTGAAAAGAAGGGATGTGTTTTTGTAAGAAAAAATCCATATTTAAAACTTAAATTCAAATAACCTTGCTTCTGGCGGACAACTGTACGCACACTGCGCAAGTCGACTTGTGCCAAAAGAGTAACCTGTGAAGCAATGTGTGATGTAGGAGTATCGTAAGCTTAGACGCCTCGCGGTTCAAACAAATAGGTCTGGTCAACAAACTCAAGCTCCTCTTCTCTTATATCGAAATCCTAATTCATGGCCCGTGTTTTGTTTTGCTCTATCATCTGCGCCTCCACGTTCAGCATTGCGTCTTCGGGTCAAAGGTTGCTCTTGCGCCCCAAGTCGACTTGCGCAGTATGCATTTGGTGAACTATCTCTTTAACAAATGATTACAATGAAGGCTTCAAATTGTGAAATCATATAGTGCTCACACTGTTAATATATTATGTAAGGAAGTGAATGATATGCTGCTTCTTGTTGTAGGTTAACCGCATCCTTAAAGTGGCCAAACCTAATATTGTTGTAATGAAACTGCTGGCTGGAGGACACAAGAAGGAGACCAAGGTACAAAATGTTTATTTGAAGATTTTGGGTTCAGTACAACTTAAGCTTTATGGACCGTATCTGTTACCAGAAACAAAACATTTTAAATTGTCTCAGTTTGTGAAAAATAATACTGTGTTTTCAGTTATTCACTTAAAAGAGACATCTATTGGGAGGGAGTTTGCAACAGAATAAATATTACACTAAACATTCATTTGAATATTTCAACTCCTGCCCTGACCATGATCAGAAGTTCATCTGCTTACAGCCATTAGTTCTCCCGAAAGGCATTCCCAGAACTGAAATCATTCCCACTTCCTGTGGTGCGACTGTGTCAAAAAGCGGGTACTTCTGCCATCAGTTATAGGAACTATGAAAACTTTTCTCCCAGTGTGAAAGCCCCTATTGTCCCACTGCTGAAATAATGATTACAATTGTTTCAGCAGTGGGACAATTATAATTTTACATTTCAATAGAACATTTTTGCACTGATTAATTTGAGGGGTTTTTTTTCAGAACTGTTTGCTTTTTTCCGAAAAGGGGATTTTACCAATTTTTTCAATGTTGCAAATTTCTTCTTGGTTGGGTTCAGTTTTGGATTTCCATTTTGCATATAGATGAAATGTGAAATTCATTGCATTCTTGTGTTTCTTCTTTGTAGGCCCTTCCTGAATTTGACTTCTCTGCACACAAATACTTCCCCGTAGTCAAGATCATTTGAGATCAACCATGTTTCCTGGAAGTCGTTTACATGAACTGTCATCACAGTCACAGAATAAGTGAATATTCATAACTGTAATGGTACAGTTAATACACATGGACTCAAAGTGGTTTAGTTTGAACAGTTCACTAACCCTGTTTTTTTGATTGTTTGATATTGTAATAAATTGGAAAAAAAAAAAAAGCCTTTCTTTGCACTTTTTGTTTTTAGAGGCTTCAGAATTAACCCTCACCTCACTCATAAGACCCAGGTTTGACAAGGTGCTTATTCAGAGTGTTATATCGTGTCTATATCCTGCTCACAAAAATGTTCAAATCGCCACGCCAGGAATATTGGGTCCAGTCACTTTACCAGATCCCATCAGAACGATTTTCGTTTTGTCTGATATGCAAAATTGTCAGTTTTGTCTGATACCCAAAAACAGTTAAAAGCAAATCTTATCTGAAGGCCAAATTCAGTTAACAAAACCGTTGTCTGGTACCTAAAACTGTAGGTTTACCAGGAAGCAGAAGACAAAGCGATGATTAAAAAAAATTATAAGGGTTTAATGAATAAGCTTAGTTGCAAATATGTTTCAAAGCTCATACTTCATCCCTACTTCATCTAACCAGCCCAAATCCATCATGGATCGCATAGCCGCTGTCTTGAAGCTACACAGGTTGCTATAAAGAATCCTTAGATCCTTCAAGAGACATGGGTTTCTGAGTGTACTGAGTCAATAACAATCAGATAAAAAATATCTATGAGAGAGAGCAGATCTTTATAGAATTATTTTATCTCCGTTAAGATTTTGTGCGTTCCACATTTGTGTTCTTTCGGAATTTTCCAGTGTTGAATTGTTCTGATTCTATATCCTGGGATATAAGAATTTTTTTTTTTTTTTTTTGTCAAATTGTTCCTCAGTACAGCATTATCCGTCGTTTTTCCAAGTTTCACAAGTAATGCAGTTTAGATGCAGTTTCTTCTGAAAACTTAAGTGCACCACTGTTTTTCTGAAGGAATTTGCGGACGGAGTGAACCTGGCAGATTAAAATAACTGCATGTAATTACATCTAATTAAGCTGTTGACTCTTCTCTTACACCTTGAAGCTGCAGTCCGTAGGTTTTGCCTCTTTGTCGCCATCTCTGTTTGAAACCTGCAATTGCAGTTATGTGCTGAATTGTCATCTTTACGAGGGTTGTGCATTGGCACGGCTCCTCGGTGCGGATGGTGTGGACACTGCACTTCGGAATCACAGATTCTGCGTCTTCGAAGTATGACCAAAATAAGCATTTTCATCTGAACAAGTAACATGTCTGCCACTTTTGTTCTGACCAACTGAGAAAAAAAACAACAACAATCGTGCTTCCAACGGGATTAAATCTCTTAGCACGTCAAACCACGCAAATTATTATTGTTATACTTCGTTTTCAAATGATTAACATTAACAACATCAGCATTGCATGGCTGTATTTTATGTGTATTAGCGTTACCTATAGATTTCGATTTTTGTACAGTCTAAGCTCTATTTGTTGATTTGTCATGCCATACAATCTGCCATCAAAATGCATAATATTAAGCCTACAACTTGGGATTCCTTTCTGTTTACGGAAGGTAGAAGCTTGAATTTCCTGCAGAAACCCACCAGTACCGATTTTGTTAGAAAATATTATTACAAGCATACCGTTGTGAATGAGGAGATAGTTTTGAACGCTGACTGGTTATGTACTTGCTCAAATTGATTTTGGATCATTTTTAACCAAAAAAAGTTACGGACTGCAGCTTTTACTTACCTTTTAAACCTAACCATACCATGAAACTTGTCCCTAACCTTACCCATGTCCCTCCTCAATGGACCCTTTTCACATTTAATGGGTTCTCAGAAGCGGAAGTCATCATAGTTTGGTAAACTTTTATAGTGGTGAACGTGAAAATACAAATATAATATTTGTATCCTCCAATATCTACGGAGACCCGCACATGACATGCAGGAAAAAAATAGTAGGATAAATCGTGCGCCCGTTTCAGAGGTGGCTTTTCTCCTCCCCTTCATCATAAATTACCTGTTATCTGTGTCTCTTAACTTTCAGAGAGCACAGTTTATACATGATTTCTCTAAAAAATAAGACGATATTTTTTAAACAGGTTCATTCTTTGATGGCATGAAATCAGTTATTAGAAATCAATCACACATAATAAACAACACCCTCTTCCAATCAACCATTCAAAAGTTATAACAATTCCATGAAGTGTGTAGACATAATATAGAATTATGCAGTTGAATGATGTTTGATTACAAGTCCGTTTAGAATTGCTTTTGTACAATTCGATGCAGTTTATATATAAAACAGCCTCTTTGGGGTTTTCTGTGGATTTCAACTCTCACTCAGAAGTCTCTCAGAAGAAGAAAGCCTGTTTTCTATCTACATTTCAGGGATCAAACAACCTTTGCCATTATCTTGGTGGGCCTTCAAACCAATCTGTCTTTGCAAGCTGCTTAAGGTTGACATCATCTTCCTCAGATAGGCTCAACTTTTACAAGCTTGCAAGGCCATAAAGTACTCAGCTCGGGTTTTGTAGACTGAATGGAGTCGAATGACAGATTCTCTGATTTTGGGTCCTGCGTGTTGTTTTGGGATCTGGAGTGTTGAGATGAGTTTTGTATGGAATTTTGTTTGAACGAATCACCTGGAAGATTAATTTGTGTTTGTTCGCCCTCAAATCCTACATAGCTAAAAAATTATTGGCATGGTAAAAAGGCTTTACATCGTCAATCATTATATTTTAGACCTCCTCTTTTCAGACGCTCTCTTTCACCAATACATGTCAAATATTCTGATGATTTACTCTGAACTTTCATGCACATTCTGCAGATTTTCTGTATGAAATCAGTCACTTGTTCACTCATTCCCTATACAGTGAAAAGATAAAATTGAGTTGTAGTAATTAGAATTTTTTAAAAGCTAAATCAAATGAACAAACCTCTAGTTTTAGACCTCCAAATTTTGTTATAACAGAAAAAAGGTTGCTCTTACACAAGGTCTATGGAATCTGTCTTATTTAATCAGAGAAAAGTTTAAAAATTACACCATATTTTATAAAGCAATATCTTGACAAAAGATCCCTCTCAGAACACTGTAACCTATACAAGTCATATATACCCCACATACTTCATCTACATCTACAGTGAGCCGATTGGATCTTCCAGTTTGAGTAGCAGAGAGCCGCTGGACTCCTGATTGTCCAAGGAGATTGTAGCTCAGATCCAACTCTCTCATGTGTGAGGGGTTTGAACTCGGAGCTGAAGACATATAACCACTGCCTTCCTCTGTCACCATACAGCCTGTTAACCTACACAGGTCTTTGAAATCTCCTCTACATTCTTGTCCTGAAGCTTGACAGTCAATGGTTACTGTCAATTGGAAGACTGACTCTGACCACATGATGGTATAAATACAGGTATAACAATGCAATGCTGTAATCCTCAATCTACTATGAGGGTATAATTATTTAATCACTTTAAGACTATGCATTTTCTTTATATTCTGATCTTTAAATGTGAAAAAGACAACAGAATTTATGATCTGCTCACCCAATTTAATGAATAATATGCTAATAATTATTTCACTGGACAACACCTAGAATTTCTCATTTCTCTCTTTATGGTTTCACTCACCTTTTTTCCATTTTAATTCTAAAATGATGGAAAGCTGAATGTTTTTTTAAATACGCAAATCAAAAACCTCAAGAAAGTAGGAACTCCATCACAGGCTCGTAGTGCATATTAGAGTTTGAAAATCTTGCTGCAAGCAACTCAACACCAGCCTACTATCACTGGAGTAATGGTGAGGTGGGGCAATAAACATCTGATCTTATCAAGAGGAACTCAATGATATCTGCTAAATGCTCTTAATGGAAAGAGAAAGAAGAGAAATAATATCAGGAATCCATCAGAGATTCCATTGACCAATTATATTAATGCTGACAGTTTGGACTCTTCAGTCCATTAGAGAGCAGCTTCAATCCTGAATCCTGTACGCCATTGTCATTCAGGTCCAGCTCTCTCAGGACAGAGTTTAAGGATTGTAGAGCTGCTGCCAATTTCACAATCCTGAGCAGTGAGATTACAGCCAGCAATCCTGAAAGAGAAAACAAATTTATGTGAAAAACTCTATTAGTGAAATTGCATCTGACTGAAGTTCTATCAGGACCACTATCATCAAAGATGATTGATAATTAGCATATAGTTTGGAGTGATGGTATGATTCTGTTCTGGGCAAGATCTCCATGCCCATCTATGCAGCCAATAGCAAGGATAAGAGCAGGGAGCGCAGCAACAACCCCTTAGGGTAAACAGAATCGAACCAACATAAATGTATTACAGATGATGTTTTTCAGTTACAGAGTAAACTATTCAAGATGTGCAAATTGTCCTTTATTTTGGTACAATTTATCAGAATCATAAAGAGCTTTATTGCCAAGTGTGTTTGCACATGCAAGGAATTTGCTCTAGTGACAGAGGAAGGTTCAAGTACACAGAGACAACATCAGTACATAGATAGTAAAAAACGAAATAAACGATATGTGAAAAGACACATATGTATTTACATAAAATAGACAATAGACTATTTGCATGTACAGGTGTGCAATATACAGCAGAATAGATTGTAATTTACAGGGAGTGCAGTAAAAAGAGAGAGATTATTGTCAAATGTGAGTGATAAAAGTTCATTTTGTTAATTTTAATCTCTCAATGACTGCAGAGTAGAATGACTTGCTGTAATGAGTCAGCAGAGATCCAATTGCAGGCCTTTTATTGCAAACATATATATATGTTTGCGGAGTAACGAAATACAAGTAACTTAGTAATGTATTTAAAATACAAAATTTGAGTAACTGTATTTCATTACAGTTACATTTTAAATGGGTGATAATCAGATTACAGTTACATCTCAAAAATATTTTAGATTACAAAAGTGGTTACTTTGAATTTTAATGTCGTTTAGACATTAATGTAAACATTACTGGATAATCCATGACTGTTTTCATGTTTTGCGACAGTTGTTTGAGTCCCTTGTAATTGTAAAAAAGGTAACTGCAACTTTTTATCTCACAATTCGACTTTTTTCCTGGCAATTGCAAGTTTGCATCTCACAATTTTGACTGTTTTTTTTTTTTCAAAAATCCAAGATTTAAACTCACAACTGCGTTTTATAAAATCAGAATTGGGAGATATAAATTCATAATTGCAAGTTATAAAGTCAGAATTACAAAAACAAAACTTGAAATACTGACTTTTTTTCTTGCAATTGCGAATTTATATCTCATAATTATCTTATATTTCTTATATATCTCATAATTCTGACTTTTCTCAATATTGTCAGTTTATATCTCATAATTCTGACTTTTCTCAATATTGCGAGTTTATATCTCATAATTCTGACTTTTCTCAATATTGCAAGTTTATATGTCATAATTCTGACTTTTCTCAATATTGCGAGTTTATATCTCATAATTCTGACTTTTCTCAATATTGTGAGTTTATATCTCATAATTCTGACTTTTCTCAATATTGCGAGTTTATATCTCATAATTCTGAATTTCCTCAATATTGTGAGTTTATATCTCATAATTCTGACTTTTCTCAATATTGTGAGTTTCTATCTCATAATTTTGACTTTATAAATTTATAACAATTGCAACGTTATATCATGCAATTCTGAGAAAAAAGTCAGAATTGTGAGATAAAAACTCACAATTACCTTTCTTGTGTGTGCTACATAATTATTAGTATTTCAAAGAATTCTAAAGTATTTAGATTAAGTTACAAAACTTGGGTAATCTAACGAAATACGTTACTGATTACTTTTTAAAGCATGTATTTTGTAATCTGTAGTGAAATATATTATTAAAGTAACCTACCCAGCCCTGTATACATAAACATACACATATATATATATATATATATATATATATATATATATATATATATATATATATATATATCCCTTTTAAATACATAACGGTAACATATTTGCAAAGTAAGGAAATATTTCATTAAAGCAATCAAAAGACGCTGCAATTGACATCACTGGCCGCGACACAGCGGACTCGCATCCTGCTGCCACGTCTAAACCGACTCTGTTGGCAGGTAACTGAAAGACAGACAGCCGAATCAGCCAATCAACGCGCCCAAGATCAAGGCGCAGCCTTCTTTCTCACCCAATAGCATGCGTTGTGGGCGCGCTTTGCCTGACAGCGATTCAGAACGAGGAACTAAACAGCTTTTGGCAGCAGAAACGGAGACATGTGTGGTGAGTACGGCAATGAAAACTACATTTTTATGTTATATTTACACTGATAATATACGTGACATTTATTTAAATGACACGCGACATAGATTAAAGACGTTTGGACTGAAACAGTGAGATAGAAAAGCCGTTTGAGGGAAAATCTACTAGCATGTAGCATCCGACAGAGGCTGTGACTGAAAATCCACAGTGAGCCGCCTACCTAGACAGCATTTTTGGGCATCACATCGAATCTACGAACCCTGTTATGATGATAAAACGTTTTCTAGTTAGATATGTCCTTAATTTATCCTTTATTTATATTTCAAGTTCTATGTATTGAGTTTGTTGTACATTTCTTGTTGATTTTACTCTGTTTAACGTTAGATTATATATGTATTATCTTAAAACGCAGTGTGTATTCTTTTTAGATAAATGTTGTTTACCGTAGTGTTCAACATCAAATACCCCATTATTTGAAGATGAACAGACCACTCTTTCCAGTGGAACAGGTCACAAAACTTCATTTTAAAGGACCACACCTCTAATTCAAGTTTGGTTTGTTGGCAAATTTCACAGACTGACTGCTTATGTCAAAACCAAAGAGAAACATACTGAAGATTAAGTTACATATAGATACTCTGTGCTTTTAAAAACCAAACACAACACCCACACATCTTGTGGCAGAGGTAAGGAAGTGATAAAGACAGCTGGAAGTTCTTTTCCCAGAGGTTTTTTTCTGATAAGCTAAATCTGTATGACCTCTCCAGATAGACGAGACATCCAGGGCTTTGCAGACACAACCTTGACGAACAGCAGGGATTGTTCTTTTTGGACGTCACAAAGTGATTAATAGACTGAAGTTTTGGGTCAGATGTGTTCTAACAGCCTCTAAAATAGAAAACAGCTTTTGCTTGCTCTTTTGGGAAAGAGAAGAGCTCAGTTTATCGTGTAGAAATACTCTAAAGGTCGTGGGCGTATAGTTTACATACTGTATAGGTGGTTCTTATAGGTGGTACAGCTACAAAATCCTATTTTGGGGTCAAAGAGAGGGTGGAAAAATAGTCATGGAAATCTAAATGATAATTTTTTGCTGTAAGAAAGATTAACTTGTTTAGTAACGAACATGAAAATGTAACACTAACCCCCAGTTTCACAGACTGTTTTAACTGAAAGCAGCTTGTACTGAGAAATCCTAAAATATGTCATTGTTTTGTCTCAAGATGCAAACCAGTAATGTTTTTTCTAAGGCGCATTTATAAAAGCTACTTAAATGAACTAAATTGAACTAACGCCTAATCCTGGCTTAATCTAAGCCCTGTCTGTGATACCGGGCCAATATGTTTAGAATATTTTTAATAAAATCTGAAGTTAATGTATTACTCTTCATACTGTTTTATAAGATTATCCCCCTAAAGTTTACGTTACTATTCAATTCTTTGGTAAGAGTAAAACATTTTTTAAAGAGGAATTAAAACATTTATGCGAGGATGCATTTTTTAATTAAAATTGACATACAGTAAAGACATTTATAATGATTTTGCTTTGTTTTTTTACTTGAGCTGTTTATCTGTTAAATGTTTTTTGAGCAGCAAATCATCATATTTGATTTCTGAAGGATCATGTGACACTGAAAACTGGAGTAATGATGCTGAAAATGCCATCAGGAGTAAATTCCATTTTAAAATATATATTAAAATAGAAAACTGTTATTTTACAATGTTTTTACTGCTGTCGAATAAATTCAGTGTTGGTGAGCATTAGAGACTTACAAAAACACTTCAAACTTTTCAACGGTAGTGTAAAAGTACGTTTAAAGAACATATTTTTGATTGATTTAGGCTTCAGGTTTCATTTATTTCAAGATGTGGGGGAAAGAAACTATATTAACAATCCATCTTTTTATTCATTTTAGCCAGTCATCTTTCTTTATAAAGCAGAGCCTTGTTTGACTACCTAACACACACACACACACACACACACACACACACACACACACGAGTATATGCGGACCACTGAATGGAGCTTCTGTGCCGATTCTGTCCTTTCATAGTGCTGTATTTGGAGTACATTCATCCCCAATGAGATATGAACATTTATAACCACTAATTTCCTTCATTTTTGCTTTCCTAATCTCTCTGGTCACACCAGATTTCACCACACTTTGACTTTGTATCCACACAGACGGATGTTTCTTTCCATCAAGCTTCTTTATTTTCTTAATGGCATACTCTTATCACTTCTTTGTTTGTGGCAATGTGTTTGTAGATTGGCATCTTTCTAGCGCATGTACTCTGTGGTTATTTAAAAGCCGTCAAACCGGTTGTGTCTTCTTAAACTTGTTAGAATAGACATCACTCTTTGTTCATCAGGGTGAGTCTTTCTCGAAGTACCCATTGTGTCCTGTGTGTTTTTTTTTTTTTAGAGACACTGCAGTTTTCCAAGGAATAGCAAAAGCAGCTGATGTTTTGTATTTGTGTTCTAACCTTGACAAAGACTTACACACCATAATATTTTTAATTTCAATAATTTTTCATGATACATTTCTGATAATTTCTATTGCTATATATATTGTATATATAATCCACATTTTTTTTTACATGTATATTAGGAAACGTATAATAGAGATACACATACTTAACACAATTTTACTCAAACACTTCACATAATTATATGTACAGTCATCTGACCGCGTCCTGCTTTAATAACAAAAAATGAATGACTTTAAGATCCTTTAGGTTCATATATTTAAAGATCGATGAATCAGCATTTTATATAGTATTTTTAGTTTGTGAACTGAAATGCAGCCATATACTGTAGCCTAAAGTCTTTGAGTTGCTGAATTTACAGATAAACAGGAGAGTTTCACTGTACTGTCCATAATGAAAACACACTTTTTTCTTTCTCTCTGCAGGCATCTTTGCGTATCTGAATTATCACGTGCCTCGCACTCGGCGTGAGATCCTTGAAGTCCTTATCAAAGGTCTGCATCGCCTGGAGTACCGTGGCTATGACTCCGCAGGTCAGGAACAGACGGCTCATAAAACTGCTTACAAACACGCACACAAACATAATTAACTGTTCTGGAACAGGACGCACTGATCTTGAAAAGAGCATTTTCTTTCTGGCTTGCAGGTGTGGGCATTGATGGGGGAAACAGTAAGGAATGGGAGACCAACTCCAAGAGCATCCAACTGATCAAACAAACTGGAAAAGTGAAAGCCTTGGATGAGGAAATCCATAGTAAGTAATAGTGCTCATTTTGAAGGTTCAGGTAAAGGCCTAAAACACACTCCATGCCAGTATGAGAGTGCTTGTAGAAGCTCGACTTCACAAGTTAATGTGCTTCGGGCTTGTAACCTGAAGGTTGCCGGTTCGATTCCCATGCCTGCAGGAATTGAAGGTGGGGATTGTGAATGAACAGCACTCTCTCCACCTTCAATACCATGACTAAAGTGCCCTTGAGCAAGACACCTAACCCCTAATTGCTCCCCTTGTAAGTCGCTTTGGATAAAAGCGTCTGCTAAATGAATAAATGTAAATGTAAACAATGCCAGTATGTGTCGCATTCTCAAAGCTTCTAGTTTCTGTGTTCTCATACAAATGAACAGTTTAAAAAGAATCTTAATGAGCAAGTTAAAGTTGAGTAAGCTGAAAACAACATATTGACAATGACAAGTAAAAATGACAGGATGACACACCTATCCAATTCTTGTAGGGAAAAAAACACTTTAACAAATCTGCTTCATTGCTTATTATTATTTGGATAACCTTTGTCCTGAAAATCAAAGTCATGTGCTGTGTGACCCACAAAAACAGTGATATTTATTAATTATTGATTCATGATATTGTAAAAAATACTCGGCAAATATATTCGGAAGTGCACATACACACACATTCAAGGTAAATTTGTTTTTGTTACTTTTCACTTGGTTACACCAAGTCATTAAAACAGCCTGTTAACTGTCAGTGTAACTTTGTGTGCTTTTTTATTGCCCTTTTTCCCTAGCACATATTTTAGTAATCATTAGGGCTGTCAATAGCGTATATGTCGAAAGTCACATGACCAAACCGGAAAACTGGTCTCATTGCATCTGCTTGTCAGAGAAAGTGCTAACAGCGGTATGAACTGATGGCATATCTATGGACTTTTAAGGTAATCAGCAAAACTACCTAGTTCACATTGTTTTAGGTGTTTTATTCTATTAAATATCTAAACGTGGGTGTGACGAAGAAAAATAAAAAAAGCTTTTAAATATCAATCTGCATATGTCAGATATGCTCATTTTTGCACAATCATTTTAAGTGATCTTTAATAAAACAGGTAATTTTTTTCATGAAACGCATACAAAAGACTTAAGCCGAAAGCATTCTGATCTGTTTTAAAGAATACGGAAGTTAGATTTCATATAACCCCTATCGATTAAAACATTTAATTCCGATTAATCGCATGATTGTCGTGAGTTAACTCGTGATTAATCGTAACTTAATCGCACATTTTTATCTGTAATCTTTACATTTCTTCAGCTGATCATAGCTGTACAGGCCGGGTTTTTATTTCTCATTTCCATAAATATATCTAGTTGATGAAGAGCTAATGCAAGGGCTAGAAACAAAGACAATAGACTTTGCTAGAAAGCAATTGAGTTAACCTTTGCTGAAACTTCCCTGTCCTCGTGGAGAGCGCAATTCATGGTTGCATAACAACGACGGACACAGAGAGTGCAAACACTTTGGAAAGAAGGAGAAAGCGGCACGGCTGCATCTCCAAATCTCCAACTACGGGTTAGGCCAGGGGTCAAACAGAAAACGCATGCTGCATTAATACAATGAATGCCTTTAAAATGAATTAATGCATTATTTGACAGCCCTTGTAATCGTCATAGCATTTGAACACTTAACACTCAATCCATCCTGTGAACAGCGCTTTGTAGTTAGACATTGCTTTATCGTAGGATTGGTACTTTAAAACCTTTTTAGTGTGATAGCAACTTCAAACTTAGTTTCTTGCAATTTTAGAATCCAGATTATTTTGTAAAGTATATATTTTTGTAAAAATAAAAATGTTTTGCTCGCTACATTTGCTTTTCAGTAAATGCTCTAAACTTCTTTACAATTTCATTTTGAAATACTTTTACTCCTGCAATAGTTTGCTGAGGGTCTTCTTGTAAAAGAGACCTTAGGTCTGTATTCCAAAGAATTACAACCATTTAAGTTCAGATTTATGCTCAAAAGGAGGAGTTTTCTAGCCTAAGTGTGATCATGACACTATTTATTTGAAATATGATATTAGCAGTTTGTATTTGAACATCTGTTCCACAGGACAGCAGGAAGTTGATCTTGAGGTGGAGTTCGATGTGCACCTGGGAATCGCTCACACTCGATGGGCCACTCATGGCGTCCCCAGCCCTCTCAACAGCCACCCGCAAAGATCAGACAAGAACAACGGTCTGTTACCAACAGCCTGCTTTTCATAAGCATTTATTCCACAATTCCACATTTTATAATTGTGATTATTTTATTTGCTTGCAGAGTTTATTGTCATCCATAATGGAATCATCACCAACTACAAAGACCTGAAGAAGTTTCTGGCAAGTGAAGCATTTTAGCATCATCTATCCCGTCTATTAATCCAACCAACATATGTCTAAATTTATGTCTGTTTTCTATGTGTACAGGAGAGTAAAGGTTACGAGTTTGAGTCTGAGACAGATACAGAGACCATCGCTAAGCTGGTGAAGTACATGTATGACAACCGGGAGAGCGACATCACCTTCGCAACCCTCGTGGAACAAGTCACCCAGCAACTAGTAAACACTTTTTCTGTCAGCTTGACAAGAGAGGATATAAAGGTCACAAATAATGAGAATGATGTGGTAATAAATGCCTTCTCTATTTAGGAAGGAGCTTTTGTCCTTGTCTTCAAAAGTGTGCACTATCCAGGAGAGGCAGTGGGAAGCAGGTAAGTCCTCCTGTTATCAGTGAAAAGGTGAAAGACATTCTCTGGCCAATTCTAAACGAAACCAGATGGGACGTTTAACGAAAGTCATTTGCAGGCTTTATATGGGAAAGATTTTGGTAACACTTTACAATAAAGTTCAATTTGTTAACTAAATGAGTTCACATGAATTAACACTGAAAAAGAATTTGAAAATAATATTCTTAGTTGATTTCAACATTAAAATTAACTAGTTGTACACTATGTAACTCTTGGCCCTCTAGCGGTTAAAAATCAAAACTGCTTGCATTTGGTGGAAGAACATTATTTTGGTTGTGCTTTGGCTTTGCATGACTGTGGATGAAGTTTAGATGGAAAGGATATTAAGCTACTGTTGCTATAGCCATTAATAAACATGGTACTTCCTTGAAAATTCCAGCACAGCGCTGCAACGACCATAATGAAATGACACTTCACATTAGATAATGTTTCACAATGAACTCTGTTAGAGAGATACCTATGGTCTCCTTGGAATTATAATGTTCTCTTCTCATTCTGAACAGTTTTGAGAGATTGAGCTTCAAAGTTTTTGCATTCCATATAGCAAAAATTAACTGGGAACAAATTTCTTTCATACATGAAAATAACAGAGACTCTAAATGTATTCTAACTGTACAAAATCAAAATCCTCTCAAATTTGCGAATGCGGGTCAAATGCAGATCGATCCTTATAATTCCAAGCAAAAAAGTGGTTATTTTTTTCCTTGCAAAACAAAATTTATTTGTTTTAAAATTAATGTTGTACTAATGTGCATGAGAAAGTTAAATTTAATGGTTTCTTTGACATTTATTTCATATTTTAGAATAAATATTTTTTGTTCAAGTTAAGCATAAAAGGCAGTGATAAATATTTTGCCCAGTGCAGATGTTAAATTTAGGTAGGAATATGGTGCGTAATTAAACACATTATTGTAAGAACTGTCTAAGTTTCCTTTGGTTTAGACATAAAGCAGCATCTGTAATACTTCAGAACAAATGTCTTTCTCTCTAGACATCAGTATGGGTGAAATAACATGCTGACGTTTATTGTTGTAATTAAGAGCCCATCAGTTAAATTGTTGACTATTTGACCTTTAAGGCTTAATATTATAAATTTAAAGACAAAAAATAAACTGCAAGAAGACAATGCTTCAGCAAAGGTGTTTAACAAAGTTTAATAAACATTGAAAAATGTTTAATAGACGACAAAATCCGAGCCTATCCTCTTAATAGCGCTGCTGGATAGCGGGGTGTCCAACTCCTCAGCAATAGCTACAGCAGAACACAAAAAAGACTGAAATTCCCTGGAATTTGAGTGAAAATACCTTACCTGCTGGGTAATAAAAACGCCATCTCCACATCGGTTTTACAGCATTTCAAATTTCAACATTTTGGTGTTATTAGGAGCTCTGTCGTGTTCTCTTTTTGCTAGCAGACTCTCCTCTTAATCACTCTGTGATTCCCTGGAGTTTCGTGATTTAGCGTGCTCTGTCAACCTTTCTCGCTCGCTGTTAAAACAACTAATCTGTGCCACTCTCACGCCATACACTCATCAAATTAGCTGGAGCAACTTTTCTCTATTAACAGATTTGACGAGCACGGGCGAATGACACAAGTACGCAATATCCCACAAAACCATCCAGACAGGACTAAAATATAAACACTTAATAGGCTTAACATTGTGAATCGGAGCAAGATAAAAGCATGTTTTAGAAGGCGGATTGATGATGTATTGACTCATTATTTAAATAAAAAAAAAGTTGTGTACCTTTAATATTATTTTATAGATTTGAGCTAACATGAATTAACAATGAACAGTTGCATTTTTAAAAAATAAATAAATATACTGTAACAGATTAATTACCCATTGTTAGTTTGAGTTATTACTAACATTAGTAATAACATTTTATTACTTACTTTAACCCTTGTGTTTTGTTCCGGGTCAATTTGACCCGTTTAGATTTTCAAGTTCTTGGAAATACTGCTTAACCTAGGTTTTTTTTTCTTGATATTTTGTGACTTTTTGTCATTTATCATCATGAACACGCATGAAAAGTTTCAACATGCTGGTGTTTTTTGACATATACAAACAAAATTACTCTTACGTTCGTGATGTTCGCCGGGTCTATTTGACCCGCATATTTTAACGCTCTAAGGCAACTGTACTGACCCAAAATAATAACATTTCTTGGTATATTTTGTTATTTTATTTTTTTACTACCTTATGAAGCTAAAAAATGAGGTTTTCCACACTTATTTCAATACAGAAAAATGTTTTAACAGCAGCATGTGTGTGAAGTTCATATCCAGAAAACACACACTTGCTCATCATGTCAGAAGAAAGTTCTTGACTTTATGAAATGAGTTTACAAAACAGGCAACTTAGGAAAAGTACATATTTTCATTATACAGCTACATTTAATTGTTCAGTTATGATGTTCTAAGAAAAAAAAAAGTTAAAAAAATGTATTTATTGTATTTAAAAATGTACTGTTTATTTTAAATTTTTTTCAAAACAAATCAGTTTTAAAAAATGGTTAAAAAACATTTTCATTAAATCATATCTTCAGATATATATATTTTTTAAATATTTGACAAATGTTGATATTAAAAGCTTACAGTTTGTACCTGAATCTTCGTTGTTTTTCATAGTCTTATTTTTGAGGAATTGTATTGAATCCAATTAGGGTCAATTTGACCCGCTCCATAATGAGTGAACACAGAAATCTAACAGCGCATAAGGGTTAACATTAACTAATGGGACTATGTTGCTCTATAAGTGTTACCAAAATGTAATCAAAGCACAACAAGTGAAACGCCTTTCATAGAAATGCAATGTCATCACCTGAGGGCTAATGCAGAGCTCAGCAGCAAATTTTGTCCAAAAAGTATAAGCAAATTAGTTTTATTTAATTATTTCAGGCTTGCATTGATTTGGTTTTTTTTTTTCACGTTTTGTTGCAATTTAAAAAATATACAATCCATTTATTGTTGAATGGAACATTTATATTCATACACACTGGAGAACTTCTTATGACCCATTTCTACCTAATTCCCAACACATGCATACACAACATTTCTATAAATGAGCAATTGCATGCCTGAGGTTAGTAATTTGCATATAATGGCCAAAATATTTCCTTATAGGAGCTTCTGCACAGCTTTTTGTCATTCTCAGCACTCCCACTTGAGAGAACACAGAGGAATCCCAAGTGTGCCGTCCTCAAATCAAGTTCAAACACAATTAACACCTTTTTTAAGCAGTTTTTTTTTTTTTTTTTTAATTGATTTGAACTGATGTGGCTGAATGCGTTAACTAAGAAATTATTTACCAGTGGTTTGACAGCTGTCAGCAGTGCTATACAATACAAATAAAAGCAAATCACCCAAATCAGATTTTTAAACAAAAGTCTTATTTTAACTTCTCAAACGCATATTTCTCTGCGTCCATCCAGGAGAGGAGGTCCATTACTGATTGGAGTTAGAAGTGACCACAAGCTTTCCACCGATCACATCCCCATCCTGTATCGCTCCTGTGAGTTTGCACACACTGCCTTCACACTGCATTCAGCACAATTTATATTTGCAAATAACTGACGCATATGCTATACAATCATTGAGCAAGTCAGCCCTGAAACATACTCAGATTCCATTGGCCCATCCCTGTTCAGTGGAAGTAATTTCTGTTCAAATATTTCTGTCAAGAAGTCCAAAATAAAGTAAAATTTGATTTTTAGTATTAAGAATTTGAGTATGTTGTCATGCACAACTGATGTAGTTTGCAACTTCTTCTACACTCTAAAAACGCTGGGTTGTTTCATCCCAAATTTATTTCAAATATGGACAAACCCAACTGTTGGGGTAAAAATTAAATTTAAAAATGTAACCCAATGCTTGGGTTTTTCCATATTTGACCCAAATTTTGGGTTGAACATCATAAATATCATTCCTGCATATATTCTCTTTAGGGGCCCTATCACACACCTGTGTTTTTTGCTAGTTTCAGCCCGACACAGTTATCATTTTCATGTCCAGCACCACATTGTTTAAAAAGCAAGTGCACTCGTGCCCATCTGTTCACCCTTGGGCGTGCTGGTCTGAAAACAAGGTGTGTTCAGGCACATTATTGATATGTTGCGATTTTGAGGCAACTTAAAGCGACTGCACCATTGACCGACAAAAACCTGGTCTCATTTCCCACAAGTCAATGGCACAGTAGATTTCATTTTTTTTGTTATTTAAAGGGCGCGTTAGTAATGTGCGCCTATAGGCGGGTGCACAACGCACGTACTCTGCTTGTTGCACACAAACATGCCAAATATTAAAAATAAAAGGATTACAATGTAAAAGATTGTTTAAATAAAGATAAACATGTCTACATGTCATAATGGATAGTCCTTACATGTATCAGAATTACCTATTTGCAGTAATGACGAATGAAATTGGCTAATTATTTGACCAATTGTGGCAATGCAAAAAATTTAAACTGACTCGTCAGGTTGAGAGTGTCTATATTCCGCCATGTAACTACCAATCCGTCATTTTAAAGGGAATGGGAGATGACACTCTGATTGGTTTATTGCACGTTACGCCCAAAACACACCCATGACTCATTAAGAGATTATGTACAACCCTTCCGACCACGCGCCTGGCGCACCGACCATTTTTTCTGTCGTTAAACTAGCAAAAGTGGATTCGGACATGCCCTAAGTGCACCTGCGCAATGCGCTTCAGATCATGTGCTTATATCGTTAAAATAGGGCCCTTAAGATTTACCCAAAATAAAGTGTAAAAAACGCTGCATGTTTGTTTTAAATTTTCCATTATGTTCTATAATGAACGGTAATGTTATTTGTATCTTTTATGTAGCTGGTAAAGATAAAAAGAGCTGCAATACTCTGCCCAGGATGGACCAAGACACGTGTCTATTTCCCGTGGATGAGAAAGCCGTGGAATACTACTTCGCATCTGATGCCAGGTCCGTTCCTTTGTTTCATTTCATCCATTCACTTTCTTTGTTGGTTTTATTTGCATGTTGTGCATTTCAGAGGGAATTTATTTGTTTGCACTGGATTTTCAAGTACATGGGGAAAAATCCGAGAATCGTGGATTTAAACAGAATAGGTGTTTGAATGCATTTCTATCATGACAACTCTCTGAAAAGTTTAGCTTGGTAATGGATATGACTGGTCTTGGCAGAATAGATCTGCTATGGTGCTGCTGCTGATATTGGTGCTGCAGGGCAGGTACAGATAGCAACTAAGACACTATCGATCACACTATTTTATTAAAACGTCTCGAGCAGTATGTTGGCATCAGGGGCACAGCTTTAAAGTGGTTTGAATCCTATCTCACAGGGAGAACTTTCTCTGTAGAAATTGATAACTTCACTTCCTCTTCTGGTGCATTTACATGTGGTGTTCCACAGGGCTCTGTCTTAGGCCCTGTTGTATTTTCTCTCTATCTCCTTCCTTTAACAAATATTTTTTGTTATCATTGTGATCATATCACTGTTACGCAGATGATGTACAACTTTATCTTCCGGTTACGTCTGATGGAGAGGTGTCTCCCCAGTTATTATTTGAGTGTTTGAGCGAAGTTAAGTGCTGGCTGGCAGAAAAATTTCTTCAGTTAAATGATTCGAAGACTGAAGTGTTAGTTTTTGGACGTCCGGACTCTGCAAACATACTCTCAAAAACTTTGGGTCCTATAACTAGCACTGTAGGTACCTACGCGAAAAATTTGGGAGTTATTTTTGACCCAGCACTTAAGTTTGACAAACAAATAAACTCAGTTGTCAAGTCAGCATTTTTCCAGCTTAGGATGATTGCCAAATTGAAATCTTTCCTCTCATTCAAGGACTTAGAAACAATGATCCACGCATTCATTTCATCAAGACTGGATTACTGTAAATCACTTTATTTGGGGGTCACACAATTGTGTCTGTCTCGCCTGCAGCTGATCCAAAATGCTGCGGCCAGATTTTTAACTGGGATGAAGAAGCGGGAACATATTATGCCTGTTTTGGCTTGTTTGCATTGGCTTCCCATTGAGTATCGAATCCAGTTCAAGGTACTACTGTTTGTTTATAAGTCCTTGAATGGCCTTGCTCCAAATTACCATTCAGATCTTTTGTCTCACCATCAGACCAATAGGCCTTTAAGGTCATCGAACACTCTGTTGCTGTCAGTACCCAAAACGCACTTAAAGCTTAAGGGGGATCGTGCATATTCGGTGGCAGCACCCCAGTTGTGGAATAACCTGTCTTTTAGCCTGAGATCAGCCACTTCTGTACTTATTTTTAAGACACATCTTTTTAGAAAGGCTTATGGATTGGAGTAACTTCTGTACTGAGTATGTTTTAATGTTGTTACTCTCTGTGATTGTTTTAACTTGTTGACTGCATTATTTTATTCTCTGTGCAGCACTTTGGTCGACTCTCTCGTATTAAATGTGCTATATAAATAAATTAAACTGAGACTAAGACATTCTGCTGCTGCACAAATAGCATATATGAAATTACCAGTAGTAGATCTATATACAGGTGGAGCTGGGGAAGGCGAAGGGTTTCAGAGAAATAATGTAAGGACGCTGCAAACTGCTACAGCAACATTGACCTACTTTTTAAATTTTGAGCAGCAAGCTCATTGGCTACAGATGAACCAGTCAGCGTCTGTCATGTAGTTAACGATGTGATTGTCAGTGGGTCATCAGCCTGCGCCATCTAGAGTTTCATGACAGAATTTGATATTTATATGACTGTGCTTGTGTCACTGCAGTGCTGTCATCGAGCACACCAATCGGGTCATCTTCCTTGAGGACGATGATATTGCGGCTGTGAGTGACGGCCGTCTCTCCATTCATCGGATCAAGCGCACAGCGGGAGACCATCCGGCCCGTGCCATCCAGACCCTTCAGATGGAACTGCAGCAGATCATGAAGGGTAAGGACAGATGCATGCTGTACATAACAATGGCAGGAGCTGACTGAAATCACCAGTTCCAACCTAATTGACTGGTTCTTCCTGTTTTCTACTTAAATAAACATGAATGAACATCAGAAGGTATGTTGAAAGACACAGTAGAACTTAACGAAATGCATCATGTCTCATATAATCACTCAATCAGTGTTTCAACCACAGAAAGACATCAGTAAATCAGAATTTTCAAATTTTCAATGACCATAAATTGTTAGTCAACTAAATAAAATAACTCTATAGAGGTTTTATGACTATAAAAACTGCCTGCAATTAAAATGTTCGTACACAAATTAGTTAATTTTTAACCTTCAATAGGTTTTACAGCATTAGTTGAGAGATTCCCCCCCCCCTGAGAAAAATTGACATGCACTGTTTATGATATATATCCAAATCGGAGCACATTTGAATGTAAATGTGTGTCAATACCCAGCCTTTTATCAGTTTGCTGGACATAAAGGAGGTAGGAGCTTTCAGAGGAGACACTGTAGATTTAACATAGTTTGCAAGGTTCATGTCACTTCTCTGGTTTAAATTGGCATTAGTGCAACTCACACATTCTGGAACAAATACCATGTGTCCATAGCCTTACTTTTTATATTTTTTTTGTAGTTAAATTCAGTTAAACATTAATTTATTACCATTAATGTAATGTGTTAAAAACCGATATGCTGAGCCTGCAAACATGTCAATTCAATTTGGGAGTTAAGAATATGAACAGTCCCATTCACACCGAGAACAAGAACTATAACGGTAACTATATTACTGTCCACCTCAATGGACAATAACATTATATTTATTATAAGCGCACTGCAGCTTTGCTATCGGCCGCTTTAAATTGAAGTGTCCTTCAGATTCCGGTGGATTCTGATTGCCTGTCAATGTTTCTATCATTCATCAGCTGAAAAAAAAGTTCTAAATGTGATTCCAACGATATTGTTCCTCTGTGTCGTTATCGTTGTGGTGTGGACTTAAATGATTAAATGGTTATTAAACCTTTTTATAGTTGTCATTCTTGTTGTGAATGGCCCTTTATGCTGATTATCAAAAAAGGTTATATGAGAATAATCAGAAACTGATCTCTTTGTTTTATGCTAATTATTTGCTGTGATTGAAGTATTCTTTATCATATTTCCCTGTAAGGTCTGAGGCTCCGATGTGATTGAGTGACGTTTTCTTAGAACTCGAACAGCCTTTTAGACGTGATTTTAAACTCGTTTTGCAAAACTGTGATGGGAGAAATACACAGATGCTTGGATATGAACCAACCACACCCTGAGTGACCCACATTAAGATTGCATTGTTAAAACATGTTTTCAGGATGTTTATGGACAAACGTCTTAATACTATGGCAAGCCGTTTTGACTTTTATTCATTGTCAGGATATGAACTTGTGATATCAACAATTACATTTTCACTAGTTAAAATGTTAATTTTTGATATCAAGAATTACATTTCCTCTAGTAACAGTGTTAATTCCTGATATCAACAATTCAATTCTTGATATCAATAGTTAAATTCTAGATATCAACAATTTAATTTCCACTAGTATAAACTATAATTCTTGATATCTGTAATTGTATTTTTACTAGTGAAATCTCGCCATAGGCTGCCATTCAAATTCAATTGTTGATATCAAGAATTAATTTCTTACTAGTTGAAATTCCAATTTCACATATCAGTAATACAATTCTTACTAGTAAAAATCATCATTTTTAATATCAATAATTACATTGTTACTAGTAAAAATGCAAATGTCTGAAATCAAGAATTCAATTGCCACTGTCTATTCTTGATAACAACAATTGAATTGCTACTAGTAAAAGTATTCATTTCTGATATCTGAAAAATAATTCCTGATATCAATATAATTTCTGATATCTAAAACGGCTTTCTTACTAGTAACAATCACATTCATGATATCAGAAATGAACATTTTTACTAGTAGCAATTCAGTTGTTGATATCAAGAATAGACATTTGCACTAGTAACAATGTAATTGTTGATATCAGAAATTTGCATTTTTACTAGTAAGAATTGTATTCCTGATATGTGAAACTGGAATTTCAACTAGTAAGAAATTAATTCTTGATATCAACAATTGAATTTGAATGGCAGCCTATGGTGAGATTTCACTAGTAAAAATCGAATTCCTGATATCAAGAATTAACATTTTAACTCGTGAAAATTGTTGATATCACAAGTTTGTATCCTGAAAATGAATAAAAGTCAAAACGGCTTGCCATATTAATACAGCTTTTTATTTACTCCTGCAATATAAGAAGGCAAGAGAGAGATGTCTGGCGTTAATCAGAGAGAGAGTCAAAGAGGGCAACAATAACAGTAAAACAAAAAGCGTGTGCACAAACATTGATTTGCACCATGGCCTCAGGAAACACGCCGGTTTCATGTGACAACTTGGCTTTTGGGACCACTATCATGTTGTTTTGAAACAAACAATCGGAACAAATTGAATGGCTGAAATCGGCCATTTCCCACTGCATGAACTAATCCCCATTTTAGGAACATTTTGTTAGCTAAAACAAGAGTTGCTTGTGTAAAACTAACGGTAAAGGAGTTTGTTGGAGGTGCTTAATTTCTCTTTGCGTCATTTGTAAGTAAATTATTGCAGACTTTTAGCAAAGACCTTCGTCTCTGCACTCCTCTTTCTTGCTCTTTGAATTGTGTTGAATTCATATGCTGTTATTATACTACCAAATGTTGAGAGAGCATTATTGTAACACAAGAATAATTTAAATAATACACAAGTGTAAATCTCTTCACTCGCACATGAATTTCCTTCACTTTTGCTCAAAACATAACAATATGAATAATACATTTTATTAAAAAAATATTTAAGGAATGTTACATTATTATAAGTTGTTAAATGCTTTTAGACATTCATATGCATTCATTTGATTACCGTCATTTTTGATAATAAATTTGTTAAATTATAAAGCACAGAATCCTTAAAAAATGGACAGAACAGAGTTTTTTTGGGGAAAAAAACATTTCATATGGCACTATTATTGTTAAAATTAATAAATTATTTCTTATGAATTCAATAGATTTGACTTCCTCTTTGATTTATTAAAATGAAATCAGAAAAATTAAAACAGAAAATATTACTATTTAATAATATTAATCAGATGCATCTTAGAAATGTCATGGAATGGGTCATTCATGTCTTATGCACTTAAAATATTAAATATACATTTTGATTTAAAGTCAGCATGAAACAAAAGTTATAGTCTTTCCTTCCTTATTGTGATGTATATACAAGTGAAACGGCATCTCGAACAGGAAAGAGTGTCTTAAGATGCATATAATACATCCAGGGCTTGACATTAATGTCCGTCAAATACGTGTGGATTACGTGTGGCGTCTGAAATAATAAACTGATAATAATAATAAACTGCAATGTAGTGTCAAATATATATTTTTTATTTTATATATATATATATATATATATATAATATATATACACACATGTAGATACATATAGATACAGAAATATCTGAAATTGATATATGATACCAGCTGCTCTTTCTCGCTCTCCATTCTCCGACAGAGAGTTGACACACAAACCCACCTCCCCTCATTCGTTCGCTTCATTCGCCCCGGATGAATATTGTTTTAGTTACAGGGCTTGAATTTCGGAGTGGGATTGCACATATTCAGGCAGAATTTGTCTTCACACCCAAGGTGCATGCACATAAAGCCTACTCTCAGTACTAAATTGAATTCTTTTACACTGCTTATCATGTTTAAACAGTCAAATACACACAAAATAATGTCAAAATGCAGGTCTTGGCGAGTACTGACAAATCATTTATTTTTAAGTAAAACGCAAACCGGTGAGAAAGAAAATGTATGTGTAACAGTATAATGGATTTGTGCGTCAGCTTCCAAATTAAGAGATAATAATAAAAATATCTAAATGGCAGTTTTCCCCCATGGTATCGGTTTAAAATTGTGGCCAGTGAAAATGCTGAGTGGCTAGTAACTTTGGAAAACCACTAGCCACAGTGGCTGGTGAGCAAAAAAATAGTCAAGCCCTGAATACATCATAAATTACGTATAATGCATACAATACGCTTTTGCAAGCACAACATGTGCAGGACGTTTTACGGTGTAATTCTTTATTTTTTTTACCTTTCTGATATTTTAGATGTAGTGCTGTAATTTATAACATCCGACCTGCATCGAACTGCATGTTTCAGAAAGCTGTTGTTAGAAAAATGCTGAAAACACAACAAAAGTTTGTGGTTGTGTACTGCTGAGGTTCCTCTTTAGATGTTTCCGTCCAGGGAGTTCTGCACCTACTTGTTGAAAAGCAGCTTTTAGTTTCAGTATACAGTCCACTCTACCTTTTTAAATTAAGTGAACTGATGAAAATCTGTGTACCCTGACTCCTCGAACTGACATTGCAGTTGAGCATTCTGAATTTTGACTGAGACAGAGACTACCAGTCAATAGCACTGTTGAGCTCCTCTTTATCAGAGAGCAAATGTGTAACTTGCTTTCCGGCCACCAGAGGGGAGTACATCACGTCATATGTGCACTGCTTTATATTTCTACTCCTTTTTTGCTCCTCCTCCATCCCTTCATCCACTCCTTCCCCCATTTCTCCTCACCCCTCTACATGTCATCTGACTTATCGTGAAAAAACCCAATTCTCATGACCTAAATTCGGGATATAGCATTCCTGCTATGCTTCTCAATAATTTTGTGAGAACATAATTAATTAAGGGTTTCTAATTGAGCAGAAAATGAAGGGTTTTGTCTGGCGTCGGTGGCTAAAATCTCTTAATCCTGTCAAAGAGGCTGTTTTGTAATGAGCAATTTATGATAATGATTTTTCAGTCTGGTCTTATAACGCCTCCCAGGTGTCCTTTGAGATGAGAACAGTTCCAGATGATATTTCCTCAAAAATATGACATAATTCACAACAGAATGAAGTCTGTTTCATTCTTCACCACAACATTCTTTGATAATCTAATGTGATTTAACACTCGCTAACATCACTCTTCTTTAAAAACAGGAAACTTCAGTTCCTTCATGCAGAAGGAGATCTTTGAGCAGCCAGAGTCAGTGGTCAACACCATGAGAGGAAGGGTTAACTTTGAGAACAACACAGGTGAGCCCAGCTGAGTGAATCATTTCCCTACCAGGGAATTAACAGTGTCTTAGAAACAATTACATGGATTTAACCGGAACAATATATATATTTCCAAACATTTACCAGTTCACACCAAGAAGTTTTCCCTAAACACTTGAGTTCAGTAAACACTTAACTTCTGTTGAGTGATTTTAAGTAGCTTTAAGTTTACTGGAAATAGCTGATTCCCCCCCCACACACACTTGTTTACAGAATTTTAACGTGTGTGTGTGTGTGTGTGTGTGTGTACAGTGATCCTGGGAGGACTGAAAGACCACATTAAAGAGATCCAGAGATGTCGAAGGCTCATCTTGATCGCCTGTGGGACCAGTTACCATGCTGGAGTTGCAGTATGTACAGCACTAAACAAATAAACACAGGCCTACTTCACACCTGACATCAGTATGGGTTGAACTGAACAACGTTCGGGGCTGTAAATAATCATTTGTTCATAAAAACATTTAGTTTTAAAAGTTTCAATTAGTAAGCAACCAATATATCACCAATGGGTGAAATAATTATTTCTTAATTATCACCGATACGTTTTTACGTTTGCTCTGTTATTTGAATTTTCTTATTTGCGTTATACATTTTGACAGCAGCGGGACTTTTAATATGACAGCACTGAGAACATCAGCCTTTTTCCCTTCTCCCTTTAAATGTCTTAGATTATACGCAATAGATTTTATATCTTATTTATAGTGTGTCATATGACAGAAATCATTTTGAAATATTTGCTTCTGATCACATTGGAGACCTGGAATCCAATGTGACAATGTAGTCCAGCTGAAGATTGTCTGGATATGAAACACATGTTGTTGTCAGGTGTGAAGGGGCGACAGAGACACGTACAAGTTTAAATCCAACTTTTAAATTGGGTCATATGAGGGGAAATCAGTTTTTTTCCTTGATTTTTTTTTTTGAAATTACAGTTCAGTGTGCAACAATTTTTGTTGGAGGGGGGGGATAACATGAATTATTCATGTTTCTTTCTATTTATTATTATCACAAATTGCATTGCATAAACACAAACACAAAAACACATGTATACCGTGTATTTAACACTGTACAATATACATTACACTGAAGGTCGAAATGCCTCCGCTGTGCGATTGTGCCGTTGTGATTATGCTCTCACGTGCTCTCGGAATTATCGTAAATACAATTTTCCTAGGTAAAAATTGCACATGAACACAATCTCAATTCAAAACGGGAATGCGAAGAGTTTGCATTCACGACTTCAGAATTGTTAATTGTCACATTTCATTAACGTGCTGAGTAACGTAATTTTTCCCACCGTTTCTGATATTAAAATGAGCGCGACACACTTTGCAAAATCACTTCGAGATATGAAAATAAAATCTTCTGTTCGCCGGAGCACCACATGTCTCCTCCCAGGTCTGGCAGTGATGCTTGCCTTGATTCAGCTTCCCGCAATGACTGCACAGATATCGACAGCACAACGGGGTTGTAGGTTGCCAGGATGAGGTCACAAATGGGTTGGAATTTATATGATGTGTTGATTGCGCGTGGAGAATACAAGAGCTGGCAAATGGACAGCCTTGTAATAATATATTTATGTGATTATTCATATAACGAGGTTTGGGCCATACAAATTATGGGATTTTCCTGGGATAAATAGCAAAACGGGAAGGGGGCGGGAGATGGGTGTGAAATACGGGAGACTCCTGGTATGACTGACACTAAACTGCAAAAACAATATGTTATGTAAATGGGCTGCTTTTGAAAGATGGAGAAGCACAGAATATTGGATCTGCTTTTATTCGTTTTACATACTCGTAGGGAATTTACAAAGTCTTGTTTATTGTTCAATAAATTTTTGCAGGAGAAATCCAGTCATTTCAATAGAAATCCACTGGAATTTCACACAAAAGATTTCACCACTCAAATTTTGTGACGGGTCCAAGTTTGTTAACCAGATTCGCCGTGTTGGCCAACAGAAAGCTGCTTGGCTTGAAAGCGATTTCATGCGCTGCTGCATTATTGACGTTAAACTATAAAC
Organism: Zacco platypus; assembly: GCA_038088235.1. Classification (NCBI taxonomy): domain Eukaryota; kingdom Metazoa; phylum Chordata; class Actinopteri; order Cypriniformes; family Xenocyprididae; genus Zacco; species Zacco platypus. The sequence continues at coordinate 26,988,186 of CM076073.1, forward strand.
CCTCTTTTCTTGTGAAATTTCACTATAAAGAATGGAATATTATTGTGAACTGACAAAGTTATAAGTTGACTTCAGAGTAAAAACAATAAAATGATTTTAAAACTTTTATATGACACACAAATGTCACATTTATTTTCATTGTATTGTCACGTCTGATTACACATAATAACTGCTTCTTGCTGGCTCTGTTTCCTGCTTAGACTCGTCAGGTACTGGAAGAACTGACTGAACTTCCTGTCATGGTGGAGCTGGCCAGCGATTTCCTGGATCGAAACACGCCCGTCTTCCGAGACGATGTGTGCTTTTTCATCAGTCAGTCAGGTTAGCTCGTGTGTCTGTGTGTGAAGCTGTGTATTATGTTTTTGAGAAAAGACAGGCCTCTGAACTTGGATGTGTGTGTTCAGGAGAGACGGCAGACAGCCTGATGGCTCTGCGCTACTGTAAGGAGCGAGGCGCTCTGACTGTCGGCATCACCAACACTGTGGGCAGCTCCATCTCCAGAGAAACAGACTGTGGCATTCACATCAATGCTGGCCCAGAAATTGGTGTGGCTAGCACCAAGGTGGGTTCTGCGTTTTTGTTTGTTTATTTCTTAATTCATCAATGACTTTTTTATTTGTCATCTTTGTCATTTTTTGTTGTTGTTGTCATGGCAAAATGAGGTGGAATGCGCATTTTGAGCTACAGGCAAAACAAGTGAGAAATGTCAATTTATATACACTCACCTAAAGGATTATTAGGAACACCTGTTCAATTTCTCATTAATGCAATTATCTAATCAACCAATCACATGGCAGTTGCTTCAATGCATTTAGGGGTGTGGTCCTGGTCAAGACAATCTCCTGAACTCCAAACTGAATGTCAGAATGGGAAAGAAAGGTGATTTAAGCAATTTTGAGCGTGGCATGGTTGTGGTGCCAGACGGGCCGGTCTGAGTATTTCACAATCCGCTCAGTTACTGGGATTTTCACGCACAACCATTTCTAGGGTTTACAAACAATGGTGTGAAAAGGGAAAAACATCCAGTATGCGGCGGTCCAGTGTGCGAAAATGCCTTGTTGATGCTAGAGGTCAGAGGAGAATGGGCCGACTGATTCAAGCTGATAGAAGAGCATCTTTGACTGAAATAACCACTCGTTACAACCGAGGTATGCAGCAAAGCATTTGTGAAGCCGCAACACGCACAACCTTGAGGCAGATGGGCTACAACAGCAGAAGACCCCACCGGTTACCACTCATCTCCTCTACAAATAGGAAAAAGAGGCTACAATTTGCACAAGCTCACCAAAATTGGACAAGACTGGAAAGACTGGAAAAATGTTGCCTGGTCTGATGAGTCTCGATTTCTGTTGAGACATACAGATGGCAGAGTCAGAATTTGGCGTAAACCGAATGAGAACATGGATCCATCATGCCTTGTTACCACTGTGCAGGCTGGTGGTGGTGGTGTAATGGTGTGGGGGCTGTTTTCTTGGCACACTTTAGGCCCCTTAGTGCCAATTGGGCATGGTTTAAATGCCACGGGCTACCTGAGCATTGTTTCTGACCATGTCCATCCCTTCATTACCACCATGTACCCATCCTCTGATGGCTACTTCCAGCAGGATAATGCACCATGTCACAAAGCTCGAATCATTTCAAATTGGTTTCTTGAACATGACAATGAGTTCACTGTACTAAAATGGCCCCCACAGTCACCAGATCTCAACCCAATAGAGCATCTTTGGGATGTGGTGGAACTGGAGCTTCGTGCCCTGGATGTGCATCCCACAAATCTCCATCAACTGCAAGATGCTATCCTATCAATATGGGCCAACATTTCTAAAGAATGCTTTCAGCACCTTGTTGAATCAATGCCACGTAGAATTAAGGCAGTTCTGAAGGCGAAAGGGGGTCAAACACAGTATTAGTATGGTGTTCCTAATAATCCTCTAGGTGAGTGTATATAGGTATATATATTAAATGTAAATAAATATAAATAAATAAAAAACCTGTGCTGATACTAATGCTCACCTCCTAAGTGTTCACTAATGGTTACCTCCTAAGTCGAATTTCCCGCTCTGTTTGCAAGCTTCTGAAAATACACTCTGACTTTCTTTTTTGGGTTACTGAAATATTGTTTGAAAATGCTGTTGAAATGTTTCATACAATATGTAGTATGTAACTCAACACTTAACACTTTGGAACTTCAAGACTTAATTAGAACCCCTACAAAGCTCTTGATAATTCGTACCATTCTCCAACCCATTTTTGCCAATTTGGTAGCAGCCAATCCTCCGTACAACAGATTCTTTTAAGGATCGGCCCGCATGGCAGCCCTCATTATGTGCTTTAAATTGTCCTATTACCCGCAGGTATCCCATAGCCAGGGGAACTGTTCAAGAAACCTGTCCTATATGCTGCAGTAGGGCTGGGTAAAAAATATTGATTTCTCTATTTTATTTATTTATTTATTCTTAAATTCCAAGAATCGACCTTTTAGTCTATGCAGTTTTCAAGAATATTGTAGCGTACCTCACATTCAATAAATCACAATAAGCGTTACTTTTGATATGTAACAAAGATTTACATTTCAAATTCTGTCCATTTTATTACAAAACTCTGTAACGCTTTAACTAATGTTTAACTAATGAACCTTATTGTAATGTATTAACTAGCGGTAACTTAATGAAAAAACAGTTGTTCATTGTTCGTTCATATTAGTTCACAGTGCATTAACTAATGTTTACAAGATTTTTATAATGCATTAGTAAATGTTGAAATTAACATTAACAAAGATTAAGAAGTACTGTATAAGTGCAGTTCATGTTAACTAATATTAACTAATGAGCCTTATTGTAAAGTGTTACCCAAAATTCGAACAATGCCGTTTTGGAGCTCTTAAGTGTAGCGTGACAGATCGCTGTTGCTGTGAAATTGCAGCGCGAACTGATTATCTCTTCTGTTTTACTACTGGTAAGCATTTGTTTTAAACATTGTGCCATAGCTTTGACAACTGCATACAAGTCTAATGAAGTCACAACAAATATGTGAAAAGAAAAAGCTGTTTTTGGAATCATGAGTCTGAGGAGCAGCTGGATTTTGGCTGGATAGGCACTTTTTGTAATCTTGCTGCTCCAGCCTTTCTCTATCCCTACTTTCTTTCACCCTTCTTAAAAAGAAGAATATTGTCATTTTTCACTGCTAACATGTCAAGCAAGAAAGACAAGAGAGCTCCAATTGATTTATGGCAGCGCTTCATTAGGATAGAAACATGGATGCCTGGAGGTTGAGTTAGGTGATATAATTGCTCATATAAGTATCAGAGTGAAATAATGAGGGTAAGGCGACGGGACATCTGCCAAAATCCTGCACTGGTATTTAGTTCCACTTTCTGGGCAGGCCATTTTCAATAAGTTTAAACGAAATGTTACAGACTCCCTCGGATGTGTTCCAGGTTTCAAATGAATCGCAGGACTCTACAGTTGTGGATCAAACCTTCATCGTTGGTTTATTTGTTTGTTTTTCAAAAATAATTATGAAGTTGGGATTTAAGAAAATCCCAAAAGTTGTTAATGACCAGGTGTTACAAAGGTGTGAAAGAGATTCTCATTTAGGTCATTCTGGCATTGATGCCCACTTTTGCAGATCCTGGTTATTTTAATAATAAAAACACACTCATGTTGTGATTGAGGTAAAAGCCTGGTAATCAGGATGTTGCTACTTTGAAGAAGCGATCCATGGGCCAGCACCTCTGTATCCTTGAGTACGGCGCCTCCGTTTCTTCCCAGGGGGTGTCTGTCCTGGTCAAATTTTCATAACACCATTTTACGGTGACCGGGAGTAAAATTTCCAGGAAATCAATTACTTGAGCTTGGTTTGCCATGGCACGATTACAAACCGTGCTTGGCCCGGAATTCTGAGCACAGTTGACTAGAATGCGTGTGGTGACGTCGGCACTTAGGATTGGTCACTTGTCTATTGCCTGGTTGCCAGTTTCGCTATTTGAGAAACTGTCACCCTTGGTAAATAATTAAATTTAAAAAAATATCTGACACCCTCCATAACGCGGTTGCTATTTACATCTCGTATCATGTGTAAACTCTTACATTACCATGGCAACGACTGACGCATTTGTATTGCAATCCAAAGAGCTTTGTTATCAGCCCCACTGTGGAAAATGAAACCATATCCATACCGGCTGGGCTGGATCATCACGGAATGGAATGGGAAAGCAGTGAGAACGTTTTGGCCCGACGGTGGATAGGTTACTTTTTGTTGCGCTGTAAAATGGTGGTCTCTTTCCTGTGGTGCATTGTCATTGTAATAATTTCTCAAGAGTCTCAAATGAATTCCTTTTGGAAGGATTAAGAAGCACTATGATCATTCTGGAAGCTTTTTCCCAACTGGAACTCTCATCACAAAGAGAATGGCACACTGACTTTCGCATCTATCCATCAAAGTAGAAATCCATCCGTTCTTCTTTTATCCTCCTACGTTTTGGTTCCAGGTTCATGTTTTTCCAGATCAGGGGCATTAAGTGTCAGCTCAGGACTTTGATGGGTGTTTATGCAAAAACATGCACAACCATGCTCTCTTAAGTGGAAAGTTATCTGGCCTTCTTGCTTGTCTAAATTACCCTTAAATCAGATTTTTAAAATGTCAGGACCTTTGAGAATTGTTGGATTGCTCTACAGATCCGGGCAGTTGCTCTCCATCCACCCATGTCTACACAGCACCAGAGCAATCCCTAAGGGGAACCTCTAATCCCACTCTCACACCCACACCCTGGGTTTCCAGCTGTAATAATTTGGATTGCAAATGCAAAATTGTGAAGTTTTAGTAGTTTCTGCTGACTGAGAAATGGGAGTGTCTAGGAGACGGCAGTTCTTTTTTCCTGACTCTTTTGACCAAAACATCCTTAATGTAATGTTAAGCTGCTGGTCAAACCAGTCATCTGTTTTCCAGGCAACAGGTACCCTCCAACAGTCCCCCCCCCCACTTAAACCAATATTATACCCGTTGTAGCACAGCTTAGAGCCTGTTGGCTCATGCCCAGCCCATCTTGTGAGCCACTGTATTTGATGTAGATGTGACATATTGCTTGGTTTGCTTGATTTTACTGTGATTGCAGTCCTCCCTCTCCCATGAGGCTACTTTTCTTCCAGAATATTCCTGCTGTGGCAAGCTTTGATTCCTCTCAAGATTCTTAAAAACATCATTGCTCCCCTAAGAGTTTTTCTTTTCTTTGTCACTGTTTTGAAATCTTTAATAACATCATTCTGCCCATTGACTCTTCTGAAGTTGAATTATTGTTGGGGTTTTTAGTTTTTTCCAAGTCTATTGTGGCTCTACTTGTCCATCGCTGGATCCATTTCCTGCTCCGCCTCTTCATTTTCAGCAACTACTGACATTAATAGAACAGGAACTTTTCAATGGTATCCAACTGTATCATCTCTTGTGCTCCCCTTGGTAGTCACGCTTTACACCGCTGCTAAAGTTATTCTGCTTAAACTTTTAACGGGCTGTGTGATTGTTTATATCTTTGCAAAAATTAAGTGTTTTCACATAGCTCTATATAAAAAGTTGGATGCATAACTTGATTTTTGTATAAAGTGGTACAAACTATATAGCAAATATCAAAAATACAGTCTTCACACAAGTGGCAAATTTTGACATTGATTTCTTGATGATTTGATGTTTTATAATAGTGATTTCATAATCTAAAGATAAATTCAGAAGCAAAATGTATGAAAAAAAAAATTAGGTGTGGTAATTAGCTAATAAGCCAATAAGTGCTCCTCTGCCACCATCTACTGGTTATAGTGGTAATTTATGTCTTTCATTTTTAAATAAGTGTTTGTTTGCCACCAATTCTTTGTTTTCCTACTTGTATACAACATCCCAGCGCCATCCATGTTGGGAGTGGTGTTTCAATAGAATATGTAAATATGTACTGCACGCTTTCCTCTCAATAACAAAATAAACGCACAACAAAAATGAACCCGGTGGCAGCAGCATGAAAGCATCTGATCATAGTCAGGGCTGGGTAGGTTACTTTTAAAATGTATTTCACTACAGATTACAAAATACATGCTTTAAAAAGTACTTTGTAACGTATTTCGTTACATTACTCAAGTTTAGTAACTTAATCTAAATACTTTAGAATACTTTGGAATACTAATAAGTGTGGAACAAACACAAAAAAGGTCATTGCCAGTTTTTATCTCACAATTTTGTGATATAAAGTTGCAATATTGAGAAAAGTCAGAATAATGATAAACTCAGAATATTGAGAAAAGTGCGAATTATGAGATATAAAATCACAATATTGAGAAAAGTTAGAATTATGACATTTAACTCGCATACTAAATTCACAATTTCAAGAAAAAAAGTCAGTATTGCAAGTTTATATCTCCCAATTCTGACTTTATAACTTGCAATTGTGAGTTTAAATCTCGCAATTCTGAGAAAAAGAAGTCAGAATTTTGAAATGCAATCTCACAATTGTGAGGGGAAAAAACAAATTGTGAGAAAGTTGCAGTGACCTTTTTTACAATTATAAAATGACTCACAAACAACTATCACACAACATGAAAACAGTCGAAAACATGAAACTTAAGTCCGCTTTTTCAGACTGTCAGAGTCAGAGAATCACCAATTGCTGTTTAAATGACATTAAAATTCAAAGTAATCTAAAATACTTTTCAGATGTAACTGTAATCTGATTACCACCCATTTAAAATGTAACTGTAATGAGTAATTTTTCAAAAATCCAAGATTTAAACTCACAACTGTGTTTTATAAAATCAGAATTGGGAGATATAAATTTATAATTGCAAGTTATAAAGTCAGAATTATAAAAACAAAAACTTGCAATACTGACTTTTTTTCTTGCAATTGCGAATTTATATCTCAACTTCTTTGCTTGCAATTCTGACTTTTCTTATACATCTCATAATTCTGACTTTTCTCAATATTGCGAGTTTATAGCTCATAATTCTGACTTTTCTCAATATTGCAAGTTTATAGCTCATAATTCTGACTTTTCTCAATATTGCAAGTTTCTATCTCATAATTTTGACTTTATAACATTATAACAATTGCAACTTTATATCATGCAATTCTGAGAAAAAAGTCAGAATTGTGAGATAAAAACTCACAATGACCTTTTTTGTGTTTGTTCCACACTTATTAGTATTCCAAAGTATTCTAAAGTATTTAGATTAAGTTACTAAACTTGAGTAATGTAACGAAATACGTTACAAATTACTTTTTAAAGCATGTATTTTGTAATCTGTAGTGAAATACATTTTTAAAGTAACCTACCCAGCCCTGACTGCAAAGTAGTCCAGCTGGACCAAACAGAATGACTTATTTCGAGTTTAGTTTCTCTTTTTTTTGGTATGTAACTTCAGGTTTGCAGGTTTGGGTTTGTTTAAGACCTGTGGAGGGTTTGATTACTATGCATTGGGCCTCTGGTAAATTGGTTAAAGAGGTTGCTGGTATAATGAGATCTATCAGCTTACCAAGAACATATTCTGTCAACCCTGATTACTATCAAACATTTGACCAAGCTACTTAGCCTCAGATTTGCACAGGAGCTCTGTCGCTAGAGGTAGTGAACCTATACAGATGAAAAGCATCTGCAAATAATAAGCATTGGATCACCTCTCATGTGTTAGTGATTTGTCAGGGTGGGTGTATTGTCCACGGCTCCTCTACCGTCACTGGAAGTATCTTGCGTGAACTCACAGAACCTTGAGGGAGCCAGAGCATGTTGTCAGACGTCCTGAATGCTTCATAAATGTGCTTCATATTTGACTGAGAGTGGCTTTAATATGCTCTGAAAGATGATGGCATAGCGCTGGATTACAGTTAGACATGTAATATGACAACGTATGCATTGAGGAATGCCGTTAAAGTGATTTACAACCACAGAGGCTTTGGGATCAAAGACGCGTGCGAGAAATTGGGACGGAGAGAAAAATAGGAAGCTGAGTGAACGCTATTCACCTTTCCTTTCTCCCCTGGTCTTATTCGGCAAATCATTCAACCAAAGCAGTTTTGATTTTCTTTTTTCTTTGTTTTTTATAACACCTCTTAGACTGAAATACAATATAATGACTTTGGCAACCCAAGTTCTCTTGCTTTATCATTTGACCAGGTGTGGATCATAAAGTTCTAAACAGATGGAGACCCTGTAGGTCAAATATGCGTCTTGGGACACTCAAGCCACTGTTAAAAGTGTCTGAGGGTACGTTTACACGACAAAGTTTTACGTTTTTGAAAAGTTTCACATACAGATGACAACATTGTCCAAATATGATCCCCGTTCACGCAGATCCGCAAAAACTACTAAAACACAGAATGCAATTCAATATGCAATACTAAAACATTCATTCAAAAGTGTATGTTGGCAAAACGATATAAAAGGGAAATCATGAGATGGGAAATGTATAAATATGTTTATACATTTCTTAAATGGTTATATATAGAACCTACAGCAGGGGTCGGTAACTCGTGCATCCCAACACTGGAGGTGTAATCGGGCACGTGAGCAAAAGCGAGAGAGGTGAATACGTTTCATTCAGATAAAGTACCTCATACCTGCATGCAGATCTACATTTTGAGGTAATCATTCCTCATAGTAACACAGCTTGTTTTATTATTGTGTTCATCTTCAGAACACAAATGAATATATTTTTGATGAAATCCGATGGCTCAGTGAGTCTCTATTGACAGCAAGATAATTTACACTTTCAGATGCCCAGAAAGGTACTAAAACATATTTAAAACAGTTCATGTGAGTACAGTGGTTCAACCTTAATATTATAAAGACGAGAATACTTTTTGTGTGATGTCCGATTTCAAAACACTGCGTTCATGAAGCTTCACAAATCTTTTGTTTGGAATCAGTGGTTCGGTTCGCGTATCAAACTGCCAAAGTCACGTGAAGTAAATTGCAAAACACTTATGATGTAACGGAGCCTCGTTTACTGAAATCACGTGACTTTGGCGCTCTGAACCGTTGATTCGAAACAAAAGATCTGTAAAGCTTTGAAGCAGTGTTTTGAATTCGGCTATCACTAGATATTGTTGAAAATTTATTTTTGTTTTTTGGCGCACAAAAAGTATGCTCGTCGCTTTATAATAAGGCTGAACCACTGTAGTCATACTGTACTCTCATTAGTCTGGGCATCTGAAAGTGTTGACTATCTTGTTGGCAATGGAGGACTCACTTAGCCATCAGATTTCATCAAAAAATATCTTAATTTGTGTTCTGATGATGAACGAAGGTCTTACGGGTGTGGAACGAGATGAGGGTGAGGAATTAATGACAGAATTTTAACCCTAACCCTGAATGCACCCTCAGTTTCAGTTTCCACTGAAGCTCTAATACATAGTTTGCTTGTTGGGTGATGGGTATTGTGGATTATTCAATAAATATAACAAATTTCATGTCTGATCTGTCTCAGGCAATGCAGGCCATTGTGGGTCGGTGTATAGGATTGACGCCATCTGTAACAAAACAAATTGCATTTTGAGCTCATATGAACTGTATTTTGTTCTGTTTGTTTTGTCTATTGCAGGCGTACACAAGTCAGTTCGTGGCTCTCATCATGTTCGCCCTGTTGATGTGTGATGACAGAATCTCCGTACAGCCACGGAGGCGAGAAATCATTCAAGGCCTCAAAGTGCTGCCAGGTAAACACAAATACAGCTGTGGGTGTGTGAATGATTTAGAATTGTCTGGAATCCTGCAAAAATAGCTGCTAACGTGATCTGTCATAAGTTACCGTATATGAATTCTAAAACATTTGCTCTTTGTGTACATTTCTGTTGGTGAGATGCTGATGTCATAGCGCGTGTAAGCGCTTGTGTTCACGAATTGGTGTGCAGGGAGGAGCAGATGGCCTCGGCCAGCTCTCTCAGTCACTGTTGGAAGTCTTTATTGGACCACAAGTGTCTGCTGGGGCGCCCCCCTCCCTCTCCTTTCTCCACTTCTTTCGTTCTCCCTCTGTGGATTTTTTGTTCTGCTTCCAAGCCAGAGGTTGGGAATGTGTTGGCAGCCAGTTACTAAAGTTCCCCCTGCACTCCAGCTTACTATTCATGCTAAAAAACTGCTGATTCTACCATTAATGCTTGCATGTTTTGGTCACTGTATTTACAGTTTTCGGCCCGAAACATATGTATGCAATTTGCAAGTACATGAACATAGTTGAATTCTGAAATGTGTACACATGTATGTGTCGTATTCTCAGCCTTGCCACAAGGGGTGCTGCAGCAGCGACTAATCATTTAGTGTACACGTACAGTATTAAAGAAAGTAAGATAAGTAAGATAAAAAGTTTTAGATAATAAAAACATTATATAGATGATTAAAAATATATAATTAATAACAGTAACATTAATTGTTTTGTCAACGACACAAAACAAGGGAGAATATTAAGCCATCCATATGTGCTGTTATGAACATGAAATAGTTTGTGGAAATTGAATTAATCATCACTACACATTTCTACAGAAGATTTCTGACAGCTTCTGTTCCATACAACAACAAAAACATCAATGGACATTTGGATGTGTGGCTGAAATGCTGCTATTCATTTAGCTCTGATTCAAAAAAAAAAATTGCCAGACATTTTTGAGGCTTCATTAAAGCTGCAATATGAACATTTTTGCAGTAAAATATTTTATTTTGTAGAAACCATGGAAATACCAAAGACGCTTTAATATATTATATGTGGGAACACCATAAGTAGCTAACGTAGCATAATCAGATTCAGCTTTATTTTTGGTAACAGTAATTTTCTCCATCATACAATACATTTTAAAATGAATTGCATGCCATTTATCAGCACAAGCCATCCAGCATTTAATATGATATTCTAATATGGATCTCTTTTACTGCAGTGTGAACAAGTGTCTCACAGCAGCCACGAGCGAACACTCAGAGTAACGTTATAACATCATTTTCAACATACTCAAATGTATCTAATATGATGAACAGAGCTGCGTTTCCTCATACTCATGGGGAAAAGCGGAAGTGGCGACTGTGTCATAATAAAAGTCCCGCTGCTCGCGTTCGTCTCTCATTATCAATCGCTCCAGCGCCTCACAACACTCGCTCCTGCTCTGCTTCAGACTACAGTAACGTTAATAATTGTCTGTCATGTTCGGGAGTCCCATCCTGATTCTTTTCCACCGGCTGTGAGGTGAAGACAACATGTTCCAAGATTCCTCGCTCAAACTTGGTGTCATCAAGCTACGAAAAACTACATAATGCACCTTAAATGCAACAAAGAGGAAACATGACTACTTATTTGATGATTTTCTGTAATTGGTACCCTAGTTTCTGCCATACTAAATGTTTAATGTGTGAATGAGCAAAAGCACAAATTCATTTACAAGCTACACGGTGTCTCTCTTTCTCTTTCTCTAGATCTGATCAAGGAGGTGTTGAGTCTGGACGATGAGATTCAGAAGTTGGCAACTGAGCTGTATCAACAGAAGAGTGTTCTCATCATGGGCCGAGGCTACCACTACGCCACCTGCCTGGAGGGAGCTTTGGTTAGATCACATGCCCTCTTCTTCCTTCCTCCTTCACCCATCTATCACTCACTCCCTCCCCTCCTGCCCCTGTTTCAAGTCTCCTGAAGCCTTATGATAGCTTTGTGGGAAGAACAGACCCCAATTATTCACTGCTAATTTCCCTCTCCACCACAGCTCTCAAATTTAATTTGTGCTTGTTCAGTTCATATGCGATCAGCTGTCAGTGCGCAAGTGGAAAAAGGGGACAAGTTCTTCAAAAATGCAGAATATGTTCCCATTAACAAATTTAACACCTCCCATTTAGTATGCATGTTCAAATAAACATTGTCAAGCTCTAAAAGCGATAGATTGCCCTAAAATGAAAATTGTCATCATCATTCTAAACCTCTGTATGACTTTCTTTCTTCTCCTGAACATATAAAAAGAAAGTTTTTCCCCTTCATACAAGTTAATGATCACCAAAACTGTTTGGTACCCAACATTCTTCAAAATATCTTTTATGTTCTGCAGTACAAAGAAAAAGTCCAGGTTTGGAACGAAATGAGGCTGAAAAGTTCTAGTTCTGTTTGGAGAGTAATTTACACTGATTGATACTCTGCTGTTTCACATTTAAGAATGATTAGACCTGTACTATTTAAGTCTTGCTAGGAAAGTAAGAACAAGGAAGAAAATAAGAATCTTAACTGATGGACTTCAGAAGTTTGGCCTCATTTAGTTTAACCGCAAATAAACAGAGGAAGCAATTTGACTGTGTTGGTTAAGAGAACCCCCACTTACACTGGAAGTGAGGATGGGAGAACTGTCATTGAGGCATTCGCCAACTCTGACCACAAAAATGTGCATTTGAACCCAAGATGTGAATGTGATGCAGCTATTTATGTATATACTGTAACAGTTGTGTTTTGTTCTTGTCTAATAGTTCCCGTTTAGTCAGTCTTCTCAGGTAGCGTGATATTGCTCTCGTTTGTGTGTCATGTAGAAAATTAAGGAGATCACGTACATGCATTCAGAGGGGATTTTGGCTGGAGAACTGAAGCATGGGCCGCTGGCTCTAGTGGACAAACTCATGCCTGTCATAATGATCATCATGAGAGACCACACGTACACCAAGTGCCAAAACGCACTGCAGCAGGTGGTGGCAAGACAGGTAAGAGCCATTCAGATGTCCACCTTTATCTTTACTAGATTTGCATGTTCTGCCTCTGCTTGAAGATATTAAACCGTGTTACATTTTTTAGGTAAAATGAGTCAAATCACAAAGGGGCAGTCACACACTACACTACATCATTTTCGTTCCATTCATGCGTAATGCTGGAGGCAGTGAACGTAAACATATTGCATGCTCAAAGTATGCCCTCGACTTAAGAAGGAACAGATTGAATTTCGTGAAAAAGCTTGCTGTTTTTGTACAGCCTTAGCTGTCTGCAGTCTTTGCTGTCTAAGAGGATATGGTTATGTTGCTGTTTTAGGGCCGTCCAATCGTAATCTGCGATAAGGACGACTATGAGACCATCAACAACTCCAGCCGCACCATCAAAGTGCCTCACTGTGTGGACTGCCTGCAGGGGATCCTCAGCGTCATCCCTCTACAGCTGCTCTCCTTCCACCTCGCTGTGCTCCGCGGATACGACGTGAGTCTCTCATCTCACTTCCTGTCTCACTGATACTGCTTTATTAGCTAGTAGTAGGTCTTAGTTCTTTGTGGCATAGATTCAACAAGCTGCTGGAAATATTGCTCAGAGATTTTGGTCCGTATTGACATGATAGCATCATGCAGTTGCTGCAGATTTGTCGGCTCCACCACATCATCCCAAAGCTGCTCTGTTCGATCTGGTGATTTGTGGAGGCCATTTAAGTTTAGTGAACTCACTGTCATGTTCAAGAAACAAGTTGATGACAGAGGATTTGAGCTTTTGTGTGATCCTGCTGGAAGTAGCCATCAGATGGGCACATTGTGGTCTTAAAGAGATGGACATGGTCAGCAGTACCAACTGAGCGTCTCTTAAACACCACAGCCTAAGATGCTGAAATTCAGACTCATCAGACCACCGTCCAAATTTGGCTTGCCCGTGTGAATTGTAGCTTCAGTTTCCTGTTCTCAGCTGACAGGAGTGTCACCGGTGTGTCTTCTGCTGCTGTAGCTCATCTGCTTCAAGGATCAACATGTTGTGAGAGATGCTCGGTTGTGACAAGTGCTTATTTGAGTTACTGTTGCCTTTCTCTCAGCTCAAACCAGTTTGGCATCAACAAAGCATTTTCACCCACAGAACTGACGCACACTGGATATTTTCTCTGTTTCAGACCATCCTCTCTGAACCTTAGAGATGGATCAGTCCCTCCAGAAAAACGTGATTATGCAATCGCCTGATTTCATGCATAATCAGCCAAAGTGCGCATATTTATGTGGGGGTCGCATTTTTTCAAATACGCCACACTTTCGCCGCATAAATTGCCGATTTCAGAAAGCAAAACATGCGGAGCTAGCATGATTTCATAATCCCTGTATTTTCGTTGCAAAAAAGTCACATATATCTTAGCAGAAAGTTGAAAAATATTGCGTTTACTTCACACAAGTAAAGCGCCATTATTTTCCCCCTATGGGAACCTTATGAAGTGACGTAATTACGCGACGTGAACATCATCCGCAAACCCCGCGGTGAAACCATGATGAAGCACTCGAATCATTCTCATTTGCCAACATAAATAAGCGCAAAAGAGCGCGTGAAGCAGTTTCCCGGTGTGTCACATGACAGTGGGGGCAAATTATTTTGCACTCCGTGCAACTGCGTGTTGGACCGCAGACGACGCTGTATATTAGTAGTGTGAAATAATTTATGCTGCAGTAAGAGATTGGAAGCACTTAATTTAACAGAAGATGTATGTTTTGTAAAGCTACCTCTGTAAAACAGGAAGCACACATTTTATTTTTTTATATTTTATTTATTCATTTTTACAGAAGTTGTTGAATATTCCTTTTGTAAAGCGACAGAACTTGTGTGACTCAATGTTTTGTAAGTTTGTTTCATATGTTAATGAAGGTCTGAAATAAAACAGAATGAGAACTTCAATATTCTGTGATTTAGTATGTTTGCTCATCACAGGAAGTAATCAGAAATGACTCTTGACATGAAGGTAGTATCTAGAGAGAACAGGGTGTTGGGAGAATCACCTTTTTTCCTCTTTTGCATCAAACCGCAGTTTTTGCAAGTTCCCGCAATTTCATCGCATAAAATTGCAAAAATATGTTGCATATTCCATCACATTTTTTAAGAAAACGTGCCGCATAATCAAAGATTTTTGCTCGCAACAATCACAAAAAAAATCAGCGTTTTTCTGGAGGGTCTGATGGTCGTGCGTGAAAATCCCAGTAGATCAGCAGTTTCTGAAACTCAAACCAGCCGTCTGGCACCAACAACCATGCCACGTTCAAAATCACTTAAATCCTCTTTCTTCTCCATTCTAATGCTCTGTTTGAACTAGTGTCGTCAAAAGTACCAACTGCAATAGCAAGTCGTAGGAAATCTAGAGGAATCTGCTCAACAGCGCTCAAAGCTTCATATTTTTAAATTTTAGTACCGACTTGGTATCGCGGTCGGTACTTTTGACAACACTAGTTTGAACCTCAGCAGATCATCTTGTGTACTGATCTGTACTTTTGTTGTGACCTTGGGTGTTTTGAAAGGTGCCAATAAATAAAATGCATTATTATTATTATTATTATCTTGACCATGTCTACATACCTAAATGCATTGAGTTGTGTGATTGGCTGATTAGATATTTAAGTTAATGAGCAGCTGAACAGGTAAAGTGGCTGCTGAGTGTACTTTCAGACTGCCGTACATTTCTTCCCAAGCATGTGTAAGATATTTGGTGAAAAAAAAACAACGTATATATTTTTGAAAAAAATATTACTTTTATTCAGCAAGGACACATTAACTATATTCAAAGTGAGAGCAATGGCTTTTAATTAAAAAAAAAATCTGTTTCAAATAAATGCTGTACTTTTTAATGTTTTATCAAAGAAAAGTATTAAACACCACAACTGTTTGACATCGATAATAAAAAGAAATGTTTTTTGAGCAGCAAATTTCATATTAGAATGATTTCTGAAGGATCATGTGACTCTGAAGACTGGAGTAATGATGCTGAAAATTCAGATTTGATCACAGGGATAAATTACATTTCAAAATACATCCGAATAGAAAACAGTTGTTATAAATTGTAACTTTTTCTTTTTTCTTTTTTTGTTCCACAGGTTGATTGCCCAAGAAACCTGGCCAAGTCTGTGACTGTTGAGTAAATGCTTCCTGATCGATACACACACACACACACACACACACACACACACATATACATTCACACAAAGTACAGACTATCAAAACATGAAGATGAGTTTTATACATGCCAGCTTTCATATAATGTTCCTAAAGACCCTGAAGTGTACCTCCTATAACTGTGTCTCAGCTCAGAGCATGATTCTGGCTTCATATCATTGCTGTTGACTGGAATGTGATTATTTTTATTTTTGTCTTTAGTGGTGGCGTGTATGGGGTGGCCATGCTAGATGTCACAAGCGGTTTGGCTTGTTCTTAGGGCTGTTCATTGTTTGTTTTCTCTGTTCATAATATTTGTTTAGCTCACTTTTAGATGCTTCTCATCAAATACATATGCATTTGTGTAGAAAAGATGGTGTTCCAGTTCGCTTCTAGTAACACAAGAGACTCAACTCTCCATTAGCTGCTTTCAATAAGAGAGAGAGAAAAAAAATGGATTCTAGTGACGTGGCACGGGAAAACAAACAAAACAAAACAAAAAAAAACTGTGAATCAGTGCTTAGTGGTAGTTTGCACACTATTTAGCCCAGTTTGCTGCTATTTAAGGGGATGATGTACTTGTTACTGATGAGCAGATTTTTCCCGGGATGACCTCTAACCTGGAATGTCATATCCACAGGGATTTCCACAGTTAACCCTCTTTGCTCCGAGCGCACAGTGGCCTTTAGGGTCTTTGATACATTTGTGCTTTAATCTGAATTTGATTTTAAAACGATGCTGATGCTGACTAGAGTTTGGTCTAGAGATCCATTGCTTTGAGACACTAAAACTTTTCATGGTTTGTAAAATAGTAGGCTGATACTTTACAATAAGGTTAAGTACTTTTATTAGCATTTACTAATAATCCATAAATTAACATGAATGTATTCTGAACAAACATGAATTAACAGTTAATAATAATATATTTATAAATTACGTAGATTAATAAATGCTGTAAATTATGCTGTTCATGATGATTATCTTTTAGAGGTTTTTTTCATTCTTGTTGCAAAGAAATTAACGAAATCCCTGCCGGAAAGGAAGGTAAAATGAAGGGTCAAATATGAAGTGAATGTATGATCTGATTTACAGTATGTGGCTACATTTTAATTCAGTTTCTACGTGCTTTTGCCAAACCGGGTGGTATAAACGGTCGTGTTCGGTTTGATTTCGCAGAAGGAAATCCACTGGCCTTTTAAAAGCCCAGTCAGCCATTTCGAAATGAAATGAAATGTTTACATCGCTTGATGAAGAGAATGAAATGTTTGAATATTGCCTTTTGAAGTACTACCTATTGCTTCCCACAAAAAAACCCGTTTTCCCTCATAAAAATGTTTTAAACGCAGATAGTGATAGCAACATACTGTATCTGTAGTTACTGTATGAGTGTGATATTTATAAGCAGTTACTGAGATGAACACTTTAGTTGTGTACTTGAAATATGTGCATCCGCTTCCATTCGTTAATTCCTTTATTTTGGGAAGTTCAGATGCCTTGTTACAATGTGTCTCCGGTTTACAGTAGTACTTCCAAAGGACGCAGAGGAAAAGCCGAGAACATGAAGTATGCCGTGTTACACAGAGCCTGCCCCATACAACGCCACCGTCGTTTAGATTTTTTTCTATGGGACCATTTTGTTTTGTCTTCCACTTATGTTTTGTTCTTATTTGGTTTAAAAGGGTTATATTTTATATACTACTTTATTTGGGATTAAATTGCTGATGTACTTCCTTTTGATTCAAAATTGTGATTTTTTTTTTTATTTTTATTTCATGATTATGTTGTGCATAATATCAACATGAATAAAGATATCATCTGAAACCTCTGTTCAAAGCATCAGATGAGCATTAACCAAAAATATCTTCTATTAATGGCATATGACCAAAGGTTGAAGAAGGGGCGTATGGGGCAATAGCTATGAAGAGGTACAATTACAGTTCTGTGGTTATATTCTTGTTATATTCTGAGACTAAATATTTAAGTTATGCCAGCTCATGGAAAGGGTTTTAAATATTTCACAAGCTAAAATACTAGCTTAGCTCTTTGGTCTGTGGAGCGTTGAACTGCATTGCATTTAGATTTTACAAGAGCATCTTAAAAATGTGTAGCTTTATCTTTTCCCCTTGAAAGTTTGTGTGGTAGGTAATGTTTTCCAGATCAGTTCTGGCATCCATACGCTACATCGCCAATTTGTAGTACAAAAAAGGTCGTCCAGCCTCTTTTCTTTCTTTTTTTTAAGGTTAAAGCATGTCTGAGTAGCCTGTACAGGATTTAAAACTATGATCAAAAGAGAATAAAACATCCAGTCTTTCTAACTCTCTGGTTGCTTTCATTCACCTTTTTCCCCCAAGTCACAGTGGGAAAAATGCTTTGTCTAGATTCACTTTCCAAGAAGAGGGTACAAAATAGGGCATGAAACTCTTCTTTTTCAAGGAGGTGCTTGCCCTTATATTAAGGTCAAACTAAATATTATGTGAGCCGTTTTCATTTTATTCTCACATTACATAAAGTTTGTAAATTTGCAGAAGTGTTACCAAAAAGGCAATACGCGGTTCTCGAATCTGATTGACTGATCCAGCCATGCGACATTCTTCTAATATCACAAAGAATTATATCATTCTAAATTCTATAATTTAGGGTACATTTCAAATTCTATATTATTTCTACAATCTAAATACCTTATAAAATAGATTGAGTTTAAGTTTAACTATGAAAATAATAATGAAAATATTTCATTTTATTAATGCCTGCGAAAATAATGCCAAAATATAAATAATGCAGGCTAAACTCAGATTTTCATAGATTAAAATCTGAGTTTATCCTGATCAATAAAATAACTTTTGGTTGGCCATTGAAATTGAGGCTAAATGGTGAAATTGTCAACTAAGTTACCCTGTAGTGCCAAAATGGTGTGAGTATGGCAAATAATTCATGAGCATGTGTGTACATGCATTGAGGGTGAGTTAAGATGAGGAACGATTAATGGATATATTAGTAATTTTACTAAAATAACTAGATATTAATTTTCAAGTTGAAACGTGAGCTTCACATTTAAATGACTTGGATGTGAAGAAGGAACGAGGCCTAGAGTGTCGATCACTGCTGTTCCTTCCGACCCATATAGTGAGACAATTGGATTACACTGAGAGAGCATACCTATGGAGGGAGCATACCTGCCATAGGGAGGTATCATGTGAAAATTACACATATGGATTGGTCAACAGGGCAACAGTGTTACTAATAAACCCCTGTTGGCTCACCATACCGTGGAAGAACACACATGTGGGATCACCCGAAGGGAATCACAACACATGGGCACCTAGTCTAGCACAGAGGCTCGCCTTCTGGGCATACACATGAGTGCTAGACCTAGCATCTGATGCTTCAACCGCTTCTGACTGCCAAGGGTGCTGGAGGAACTCCGTGCAGGGTTTGCCAGGTGGGGAACTCACCTGTGGAGCAGATAAGTACTCTACTATTTTCAATATACATGCTGCCACTTGGCAATATTATAAGAAAACATGGAATTAGTTTCCACTGCTATGCCGATGATACTCAGTTATATATTTCATCACGACCTGATGAAATCTCTAAATTATCCCAACTGACAGAGTGTGTTAAAGAAGTAAAACATTGGATAACCAGTAACTTTCTTCTATTAAATTCTGATAAGACTGAAGTATTACTTATTGGACCAAAGACCTGTACACAGAATCTCTCAGACTACAGTCTGCATTTAGAAGGATGTACTGTTACTCCATCCTCGACAGTTAAAGATCTGGGCGTTATATTAGACAGCAACTTGTCCTTTGAAAATCATATTTCATATGTTACAAAAACAGCCTTCTTTCACCTCAGAAACATTGCCAAGATACGGAATATGTTATCTATTTCTGATGCAGAAAAGTTAGTTCATGCTTTCATGACGTCTCGACTAGATTACTGTAATGCATTATTAGCTGGTTGTCCTGCTTCCTCTATAAACAAGCTACAATTAGTACAAAATGCAGCTGCTAGAGTTCTTACCAGGTCAAGAAAATATGATCATATAACACCAATTTTATCATCTCTGCACTGGTTACCCATTAAGTTCCGTATCGATTATAAAGTATTGCTAATGACCTATAAGGCTCTAAATGGTTTAGCTCCTGTGTACTTAACCGATCTTCTATTGCCCTACAATCCGTCACGCTCTTTAAGATCACAAAACTCTGGACTTCTGGTTGTACCTAGGATAGCTAAGTCCACTAAAGGAGGGAGAGTGTTTTCACATTTGGCTCCGAAACTCTGGAATAGCCTTCCTCATAATGTTAGAGGCTCAGACTCGCTCACCCAGTTTAAATCTAGATTAAAGACACATCTCTTTAGCCAAGCATTCACATAAATGCATCTCATATCAGATCAATTGCTCATTATGACTATCTTTGCTTAAAGTTATGAACAGCATCTACGCTAATCATTCTCCTTTCGCTTTTCTGTTTGACCTCAGGACACCCGCCCCGAGGTGACTAGAGAGCACATCAGCTTCAGTCCAGATCCAGCCTCTTCAGAAGACCTCAGATGATCATCACCTGTGAAGAGACGGCGCCAGTTCCTGCGAGGACTTCAGAAGACGCAATCATCTGGATCAACATGCACATTGCCCAATTCTATATCCTAATTATTGTTAATGTAATTTATTTTGGAGCTCTTTGCTTCCAACTTCAGTTAAACTGCTAACTCTGATTGTAAATTAATTAACTAAATTATGTTATTTGCTAACTGTATTCTTTAAATTGTAATGTTGACATCCGTTCTCTGTAAAGCTGCTTTGAAACGATATGTATCGTGAAAAGCGCTATACAAATAAATTTGAATTGAATTGAATTGAATAAGTGCGTGCATCCATTCCTAAGAGTTCCCTGGTGCTTCCCTGCTTAGGGCAAGTACATAGGAGGACACAGGCTCTGCTTAGAGATTGTAAAACCTTGCAAAGTGTAGATGTCTGTTATCGAGGCATTGTGCGCCAAAACCCAGGAGGAGGCAACTATCCAATGGGCCAGCCTCTGCTTGGAGACCGCCTTTCCCTTCTGCGGTCCTGAAGCTCTGTGTTCGGTCCACGTACAGGTGCAAAGTGAGAACGGGACAGAGCAGTGCAAGGGCTGGTTCTGTCTCCTCCAGGGGCAGCGCTTATAGGTTCACCACCTGGTCCATAAAGGGAGTGGTGGGAACCTTCGGCAAGTATCCGCGCCAGGATCTCAGGATTATGTGAGAGTTGGCCAGTCCGAATTCCAGGCACAATTTGTCGACCGAAAATGCCAGCAGGTCCCCTACCCATCGAAGGTAGTGAGGGCAGAGGAGGCACCAGCTCAGTTTCGGGCCTTCCATGATCTGTAACCTCTTCATGCATTTCCAGAAGGATAGGCAATAGGGCGGGACGCTGTCGATCAGCGGGTGTCGCACAAGATACCAATCGTCCAGTCTCGAGCATTTGGGACACGGTGGAGGTCTCCACTTGAGCTCAACGCTCACAGCGGTCCGTGAAAGCAAGGCCATCAGCTCTGGGTCAGACTTGATCAACTCTACTCTCCCTAAAGGGTGCAACACAGCCAAATCCTCATCCCCTGAGGACTCTTACCCACTCTCCGATGCCGCGATCGACATTTGATCCTCCGCCGGAGCCCTGAATTAAACTCTAGGTCCACCATGAGAAGGACCGGCAGCCTCACGCGGAATCTCCACAGCTTACAATGAGCTAGAGGAGTGAGGGGAGACATACTCGGTGGGAAAGTCCCCACTGTGATCCTCAGGCCACCCTGGCTATTCACCAAAGTAAATCTTCCCCAGGTGGAGGAACTTGATCAGGGCATAGCAAAGGGGACTCCACCTTGTTTGAGGTAATCGAGTCTCGACTGCAGCGTCGCGATGGTCATCTTCCCACGATATCACTCATCCCAGCTCAGCGTGTTAATGCACATGAGACAGCAATCATTACTGTCAGGAACCAACCGCACCCAGAAACAGACAGGTGGAATGACATCTTTAAAAAGACACAACGTCATACTTGTGCTTGCTCTTTTAGGAAAATAGGCTCTTTTAAGTGCTGAAGTGCACAGGGAACGGTCGCAGTACAACTTGAAAGACCTATTACAGTCTGCTGAGAAAGCTTCAGTAGCAGCAGGAAATTGTTTTAGAGGCTGCAATAATGCAGAGGAAATGCTCTCTGAAACAGTGACCACCGATGATGCGCCGTCACACCAACACTTCTCAGAAGAGCTTCTTCCGGCGTAAACACTCGTTGATGATTGTAGAGCACAACAAACGCTCGGCTCCGAAGTAAAAGCTTGAATGTGCGAATGCATGGCAATCTTCCTTAAGTGCGCGATGGCGATGTTCATTTTTACTCGTTTACTTTACATTCCAAGGTGATTGGGCTCTCGGGCGAGATTCGTCAATTCAGTTCTGATGTAATGTCGAACTTGACTGAAAGGGAACCAGAGTTTTATATGACTTTCTTGAAACTATCAAAACTATCTTTAAAGTGTCTTTGGTGACCCCTCTTCTAAGATTATTAGAAAAAAATATCTTTTAAAAAAATCACTGTAAATATGGATAGAACAGACCAAAAAAAAACCATTGAATATTTGAGTCACTTAAAGTGTAGCACTTAATCAGTGCATGTAGTGGCATACAGTTTGTCTGTAGCTGACAAACTCACCAGGGAAAACTTTTTGTAATATCAAAAATTTTTTGTCATGCTGTTCATTGATTCATTCAAGATTGACAACATTGACAAGAGTCCAAATGATGTTACCTTATCTCTGTCACACTTTTTATGGAATGTCACTTTATTTTCACAAAGGGTGAAAAATCTTACCCGGGTTGCATGAAAAATGGGATACTCAAGGGATCTCCCTCATTTTGATGCCAAATAGTAACCAGAGTTTTGATGACCTGAACTGTAAGTCCTTTGAAAATGTAAGAGCAGAGAGATGTTTAAGCTCCGACTCAAAGGATCTTGGCAGTGCGGGCGAATAGATTGAAATTGTCTGTGTTGTTGTTGATGACTGAATTGCTTTATTGGCTTGAGCAGAAAGTGGGTCAGGGAGTATGACGCTAAACTCAAACTCCTCCGAATGTCTAAACAAAGAAAGCCAACCAACAATGGGCTGTCACTCACATTAACACATCTCTGGCATGCCACACACTTTGTATATGGTCACTTTGTCAGCACGGGTAAAATGTCAGTTTACGGCCAAGTCTGAGCTCACTTTAACTCCCTTGGGTTTCTCTAACCACAACTATTTTTCCTTTGGGTGCAGCGTCTGCCAGGAACATAAATGTAAATATTATAGTGGCCTTGTTGCCTTTTAAGTAATAGTTTCTTAAAATCAGCAGAGAGGATAATAATCGAAAAGCTTTCCTGTGAGAAAACACCAGACAAAAATGAGTGTAAACATTGGTACCGCATACAAAAGATGGAAAGATTTCATGACAGAGAAAATCCTTAGTAATGATGGCCAAGTTGCTTCTTTTTTGTTGGAGAGAATTATTTGTTGTGTAGACAACACACTATTTACCACACTATTATCAGTGTGGTAAAACTCAAGAGCCAGTAGTGGGCAGTAGTGCTACGTAAGCAATGACGTACATCCAAGTAAATGAGACTGAAGGAAGTTAGCGAGGGAAGGGCATATAAAATGGACTTAAACGCAGCTCTTGATTGCACCTTTAAAGTTACCATAACATCAAAATGGACATTTTCATTTCATTTTTTTTTTTATGGAATATTACCATGTTTATTTACAGTATATCCAGAAAGTCTTCACAGCGCTTTACTTTTTCCACATTTTGTTACAGCCTTATTCCAAAATTTGGGCAACCAGGAAAATGGATTAAATTAATTATTTTCCTCAAAATTCCAACAGTTGATTGGACATGATTTGGAAAGGCACACACCTGTCTATATAAGGTCCCACAGTTAACAGTGCATGTCAGAGCACAAACCAAGCCATGAAGTCCCAGGAATTGTCTGTAGACCTCCTAGACAGGATTGTATCGAGGCACAGATCTGGGGAAGGGTACAGAAAACTCTCTGCAGCATTGAAGGTCCCAATGAGCGCAGTGGCCACCATCATCCGTAAATGGAAGAAGTTTGGAAGCACCAGGACTCTTCCTAGACCGGGTCGCCCGGCCAAACTGAGCGATCGGGTGAGAAGCGCCTTAGTCAGGGAGGTGACCAAGAACCCGTTGGTCACTCTGACAGAGCTCCAGCGTTTCTCTGTGGAGAGAAGAGAACCTTTCAGAAGAACAACCATCTCTGCAGCACTCCACCAATCAGGCCTGTATGGTAGAGTGGCAAGATGGAAGTCACTCCTCATTAAAGGCACATGACAGCCTGCCTGGAGGACTCTCAGACCATGAGGAACAAAATTCTCTGGTTTGATGAAACAAAGATTGAACTCTTTGTCCTGAATAGCAAGCATCATGTCTGGAGGAAACCAGACACCGCTCATCACCTGGCCAATACCATCCCTACAGTGAAGCATGGTGATGGCAGCATCATGGTGTGGGGATATTTTCATTAGCAGGAACTGGGAGACTAGTCAGGATTGAGGGAAAGATGAACGCAGCAATGTACAGAGACATCCTTGATGGAAAATCTGCTCTAGAGCGCTCTGGACCTCAGACTGGGGCGAAGGTTCATCTTCCAACAGCACAACGACCCTAAGCACACAGCCAAGATAACAAAGGAGTGGCTTCGGGACAACTCTGTGAATGTCCTTGAGTGGCCCAGCCAGAGCCCAGACTTGAACCCGATTGAACATCTCTGGAGAGATCTGAAAATAGCTGTGCACAGATGCTCCCCATCCAACCTGAAGGAGCTTGAGAGGTCCTGCAAACAAGAATGGGAGAAACTGCCCAAAAATAGGTTTGCCAAACTTCACACTCAAAAAGACTTGAGGCTGTAATGGTGCCAAAGGTGCTTCAACAAAGTATTGAGCAAAGGCTGTGAACACTTACGTACATGTGATGTTTTTCTTTTTTTATTTTTAATAAATTTGCAAAGATTTCAAACAAACTTCTTTCACATTGTCATTATAGGATATTGTTTGTAGAATTTTGAGGAAAATAATGAATTTAATCCATTTTGGAATAAGGCTGTAACATAACAAAATGTGGAAAAAGTGAAGCGCCGCAAATACTCTCTGGATGCACTGTAAATGATTTATCCATGCACATCATTATTTTTTTTAAATGAATGTACCTTTGCTTTAATCAAAATAACTACCTCTCCCTCTCGCAGTGGCATCTCTTCTCTTCTCTTCTCTGATGACGTGTTTACTGGCGCGAGGGCGGGACAACCTGTCACTCACATGAGATCCACCAATAGCAAACCACATCTATCCAATCAAGTCCTGATGAATAAAACGCCTCCCCTACATTTCTTGTTCGAGAAGCCTTTTCACTCGAATATATGTCACAATAGGGAAGAAAAAATGAACTTCTGTTTCATGCCGACTTTAATAAGCATCAGGCCTACATTAAATTAGGTGTATCAATTTGATGTTAATTTTGTGCAATAAATTATGAGCTAAAAATGAATGCAATAAAAACATACTAATTATTTCCCTGACTCATACTTAAATTCCAGGGAGGAGAAACTGCGGGATAAGGGTGGAAAAGAAAAAAAACAATAAAACATAAATACCAGGGTGAAAGACAGAGACACAGAGTTGAATTAACACCATCTATACAGAGCATCACATTAGACTATTGTAATCGATCTGAACACAAAACACGTTACAAAGGTCCCACTGCACTGCTGGAGAAAACGCATACTAATCCAAATGTATTTTTCCAGAATATTTTAATTTGCTTATCTTTGGCTGCACTTGAAACATTTCATGCCAAACCATGCTGGGCTTGTGCTCATGAAAATGAATAAAAACTGGCTTTTGACTTCTTTCGAAATTGGACACATCCATGACGGCGAGAATGGCTTTTAGCATCCGTCTCATGAGACGCCAGCTTTCTGTGCGAATGTTGACAGAACGGCTGTCTGGACTAAATTACACCTGGTCTAAAGGAGATTCATTAAGGAGAAGAGGCCGAGCTGCCGGAGATGTCTGATTAAAAACAACACAGGAAAAGGAAGAAATTGTTTGTGTCATTTCTTTTTCTTCAGACTTAAGATCAGATTATATTTTATAACCAAATTATGCAGAAATCCAAGTAACCTATGACTCTTTTAAAACATGTCAACCCTGTTACAGTACATTAAGAACGTTTTGGAGTTGAATGTTACAGGGTTGAAAATGAGTTCAAGATTGTCTTATGAATGTCCTTTTAAATGACACCACATTATTTATAGTCAGTTTCTAGTGTTTTACGCCAAGAACACTTTTATTCCTGTAAATGTGATTTATTTTCCCCATAACAGAGTTGAGCTCTTGACATTATATAAACACTGTAAGAAAACCCTTACTTCTGTTATAACCATGTGGTAAAATCATTTTTATGATGTCACCAGAATGGTCAAGCCATTATTTTTAAAGGTCAATGTATAACAGGGTTGAACAAAACGATTTTAAAGGCACAATATGTATTTTTTCGTCGCTAGGGGTCGCTAAACTCTTCAAAACAATAATAAAGGCGTAGTTTGACGACGCAGTGAATGAGTGGAACATGGAACTTTTCGTCATACCGATTGATCTAATTATGGATGGAGTGAATGCATGTTTTTAACATGACTGTGGTATGGAGGGCGTGGCCGAGAATCGCGGGCGCGATTACTAATGAGAAACGGATATAAATGAGTCCCGGGGATAAAGGACAGGGAACATTTCATTCTACCGAACTACTCGCAAGTACAAAACCCCAGGCACACCGTCAATGAAACACATGCAAACAGGAAGACCAGTATGACTTTTATGACAACATTTTATTTCAAAACAAAAGAACGTAAAAAAAAGTAAAAAATAATGTAGTCATGATCCAAGTCATTTGGAGAAAGATTCATTTACATGATTCCTTTGAAAAGCATATATGATTTAACATGGACATATATGATTTCACTAATGTTACTTACCCATAAAACCATCATCATAACAGAGTTTTGGAGTAATATAAACACAACACTGACGTAGTGGGACCGCAATAACTTAGACTCAGAGTACAACGGAAAATGACAAGGACTCTTTAGAAGCGAAGGATTGTGGAATCTGACACTGTGATGTATTATGACAATAATTATGGACAAAAACAAACTTATATATCAAATGCGTTGGACTCATTGGGTTGTAAATAGTTTCTTTGGCAAAAATAATTTCCAATGCGTGAAGCCATCTTCTGTGGTTGTTCCTGTTGGATAAAATGAAGAGGCTTTAGAACTCTTCTGGGAAAATGTATCATTTGTTTTGCTTCGACATTTTTCAAAATTGCAATCATGCCACAAAAAGAAAAAAAAAGGAAAATTACAAAGGGATACAGAGATTTATACATACAGCATGTGTAAAGTATGATAATTTGTACTGTTTTTTTTAATAATGCACCCATACACCATTACAACTGTGACATGTGCAAAAAGTAAGGTGATGTTGCTCGTAGTTAACATACATTTCAGATTTTTCTCTGATGTTTCAAGTCCGTCCCCATAAACATCTTAGTCAACATCATCCAAATAGTAATAGTTCACCAAAAAAGAGTTTCGAACGACATGAGGGTCAGTGAATTTACATTTTTTGAGTACACTATCCCTTTAATTCATCATGATCTGGTACTTTGTTAATAAATTCAGATTCAAGAAGCAACATGCCCCCCCCCCACCAACCCCATCAAAGCACTAAAATCACTATTGCACAAATAAATGTCAATTACCTGAATTCGCAAGTCTTTTGCCTTCCTATGGCAAAGCATTTTATCAAAAAATGTTTGTAACGTGGTTGAATTTTGCAACTGCATTTAGTTTGAGAAAAAAAAAAACATTTCAAAACATGATTTTTTTCACCATCGATGGAATAAAAGTACATCAAAAATGATTCAGACAATGGGTCTCATTCACTAATATGCATATTTGTGCGTAAAATCGGTGTGCAAACACTTTCACGTAGAAATGATTCATCAATACAGTATGTTGTCACTAAAACTTTCTAAATTTACTATAAAATTTAAAACCATCTGAAGTCACATGTACGCCACACGCTTCCTTTACATGTAAATATGGAGATGGGTGTGTTTATGCAGATTACAGTTGGGGCAAGCAGTCTTTCATTTAGACCAGTGTTTCTCAAACTTTTTCAGCCCAAGGACCACTTTATCTTCCAATTTTTTTCTGAGGACCACCTAACAGAATCCCACTCTAACACGCCCCCCAAAAACAACAAAATAGGAAGGATAAACTAAATTTAAGTTTAATATGCAACTGTTTCAAGTCAAAAACTAATTATTCTAACACAAATGCAATGATATGATCCATTTTTTCGTTATTAAAACACACCGAGGTCAACCCCCCCGCCCGTGATCTGGTGCGGGTTAAGAGCTTGCCTAGTTTAGGTCATCTTTTCTCGGACCACTAGGGGGCGATGGCGGACCACACTTTAAGAATTACTGATTTAGACTCATTAACGTTAGAGGGTCAACCCGTGAGCAGAGTATATGCACTTATTGTGAATCTGGTGGAAGTTTTTATGAAAAGTTTTCCTGTGCATTTAAGTATGCATAATCCATAGTGAGTGAGACCCATTGTAACTTTTGCCATTTAAGAATGTTGACCTGTATATGGTGACTCTAGTAAAAAACGTGCATATATTTTCTCAACTGTTCGGAATGAGAAAGCTCCTGAAATGTTACTTTGTTTCAGCTTTCCTCTTTCGTGGAAATCTCCTTTATGAGATGGTTCCATGTGGATGCAATTGTGAAACATCCATGAATCCATTAATGGAACCAGCCACTTCCATTCTCTAAACTTGGTTAAACTCACAAATGGCTCCTGCTGTGAAACAGGAGCTTCATATGTAATTTTTTGTTTGTTTCTTTGCAATGCCTAGTGTGTTTCTCCCTGTAGAGTTTCATGGTGGTTTGTGTTCCATTTCATTGTTCTTTTCACGGGAGCAAATGCCCTTGATGCCACAGGTGAGTCACGTTTTATTGTGTTAGGCCACACAGCAACAGAATCTTGAGGAGGGTATGGAAAATGTATATTTCCTGTTTATTTCCAGTCCTCGTCTTTAGGCCCTCATAATAGTCCACACACATTAAACACAGGGCCGCGGAGGTGGACGATCTGGAGGAGGAGCTCTACCTGGAGGCGGGGCTTGAGGGGGTGGGGGCAGGGAGGAAGTAGGTGATGGTGGAAGAGATGTGGGCGGAGAAAAGTAGAGGGTGGTAGGGGATGAAGACCAGACGGGGGGTGGAGAATAGGATGGAGGAGGAGTAATGGGTGGAGATGGGTTGATAGTGTGAGGAGGAGGTGTAGACGGTACCGGAGGAAAACTGGAGGATAGGGAGGCCGGTGGACTGCATGGAGGAGGGGGCAGCTGGCCCTGAGGAGGGGGTGGGTTGAGGGTCCGTGTGGGGGTGTAGATGGGTGAAGAATGGTGATTGTAGGATGGGTACCTTGGAGGAGGATTAGACTTGATGCGGGTGAAGTTCATACAGCGACCCTGAGAGAGAAAGATAAGACAAAAAATTCTTTTAGAATTTGAAATGTCATTTTTCGTTTTTTCCTGTTGTCAAGGTGTTGCTATGAGGCCGCTTAAATATTATGGATGGTTGTCAAGGTGTTGCTATGAGGCCGCTTATATAATATCTGATATCTAAAACGGCTTTCTTACAAGTAACAACCACATTCCTGACATCAGAAATGAACATTGTTACTAGTAGCAATTCAATTGTTGATATCAAGAATAGACATTTGCACTAGTAACAGTGTAATTGTTGATATCAGAAATTTGCATTTTTACTAGTAAGAATTGTATTCCTGATATGTGAAACTGGAATTTCAACTAGTAAGAAATTAATTCTTGATATCAACAATTGAATTTGAATGGCAGCCTATGGTGAGATTTCACTAGTAAAAATACAATTCTTGATATCAACAATTATAGTTTATACTAGTGGAAATTGAATTGTTGATATCAAGAATTAACGTTGTTACTAGTGGAAATCTAATTCCTGATATCAGGAATGAATACTTTAACTAGTGAAAATGTAATTGTTGATATCACAAGTTCATATCCTGAGAATGAATAAAAGTCAAAACGGCTTGCCATAGACTGCCGTCAACATGACAAGCACACACTCAAAGGTAGACTAGGTGGGAGGTGTTTTCTGCTCTTTCTGTCTGCTATACTGTGGCTGCAGGAAGCTATAAATGCCAGACAAGTTTTAATGATAAACAGAGGAAAAAGCTAGTTGTTGGTTGTTTACTAGAACCACTTATGGAAAATTAGTGCACTCTGTCCCAATTTCCTGTCAGCTAATGAAGAACTCCCCCGCCGGCCCCAGGAAAGGCACACACACACACACACACACACACTGATAGAGTTCATGCCGTTAAGAGCTCATGGTATGTACTGTAATTTAGAACATCAAAGACTGAAAGGATTTTCACGTGACATCAAACCTTTATATATGGAGGACAAAACAAACTTTCTTCTGCTGCCTGCTGGTTATTTTAAAAGCTTTGTATTAAGTACTAATGTAACAAGCCTATGTACAGACAAGCAGAAAAGTTTCACGTTAAGCGTTTTCCCATAGAACACCATTATACAGTCCCTCCAGAAAAATGCGATTATGCGATCGCTTGATTTCATGCATAATCTGCCAAAGTCCGCATATTTATGTGGGGGTCGCATTTTTTCAAATACGCCGCACTTTCGCTGCATAAATTGCCGATTTCAGCAAGCAAAACAATTTTCGTTGCAAAAAAGTCACATATATCTTAGCAGAAAGTTGAAAAATATTGTTTACTTCACACAAGTAAAGCACCATTATTTTCCCCCTGTTGCCATGGGAACCTCATGAAGTGACGTAATTACGCGATTAGAACATCATCTGCAAACTCCGCGGTGAAACCGTGATGAAGCACGCAAATCATTCTCATTTGCCAACATAAATAAGCGCAAAAGACCACGCGAAGCAGTTTCCCGGTGTGTCACATGACAGTGGGGGCAAATTATTTTGGACTCTGTGTGCAACTGTGTGTCAGACCACAGACGACGCTGTATATTAGTAGTGTGAAATAATTCACGTCGCAGTAAGAGATTGCACTTTGTGCTTTGGAAGCACTTTATTTAACAGAAGATGTGTGTTTTGTAAAGCTACCTCAGTAAAACAGGAAGCACACATTTTATTTTTTTATATTTTATTTATTCATTTTTACAGAAGTTGTTGAATATTCCTTTTGTAAAGCGACAGAACTTGTTTGACTCAATGTTTTGTAAGTTTGAGCCGTGTGTTAATGAAGGTCTGAAATAAAACAGAATGAGAACATCAATATTCTGTGATTTAGTATGTTTGCTCATCACAGGAAGTAATAAGAAATGACTCTTGACATGAAGGTAGTATCTAGTGAGAACAGAGTATTGGGAGAATCACCTTTTTTTCCTCTTTTGCATCAAACCGCAGTTTTTGCAAGTTCCCGCAATTTCATCACATAAAATTGCAAAAATATCCCGCATATTCCATCACATTTTTTAAGGAAACGTGCCGCATAATCAAGGATTTTTGCTCGCAACAATCACAAAAAAACTCCGCGTTTTTCTGGAGGGACTGATAAGTAAAACACATAACGCACAATTTGGTCCATATTCTACATCTGCTTGCCTGTATATAGTGTGCGTTATCAATAAGGTGTATATTGAATTTGATATTTTAATATCATTGTTTAGGCGTTTTAGAATGTCCTGCTGTTTTTAGTGATTGAATTACTGGATATGGATCGCAAGTGCCTACAACTTGCAGTTTGCTCACATATCAGTTTTTCTTCTTTTGAGAGGTGGTCTAAATATTCATGGCATGAAACATATTGAAAGTTGACAGGCCTGTGTTGCAGATTTATGGATTTTTTTGTCTTCGCACCAGTCACGTGACTGAAAACTATATAAGGTCGAGGACACTGACCTCACATAGAAAAAAATAATGAAATAAATAGTAATAGTAAACGTGGAGGAACAGAAGCCCCGCCTTTTAGTTAAAAGAGCCAATCATATGTTTAGTTACCTTGAAATTTGCATGCATAATTGCTGGTCCTGCCAGAAAAATCTAATTTACTCAGTGTGATATGAGATATATCAGCTTTATTCATAATTTTGTCAGATTTTATTTGTGATTTGACATGTTATTAATATGTAACCTTGACAAACAGTTACAGAGATTTCAGTGTTTCCCAAATAGATGGGGTGAACTTTGAAGGGACTTTAAAAAATATAAATTTATAATAAATTGGCAACTTGTCAACTCTTAAATTTTATTAAAAAATTTCAAAAACTGTGTTTTGTGGGTTGAACTGAAATTTTATACACATTTATAAACTGTCTTTATTATAATTTTGCATATTGTTTTGCTTTTGCAGTTTATTATGATTTTAGTACATTTTAGAGGTCACTTTTAAGGACATTTTTTGATTGCTCTTGTCTGCAAACCAGTTTTGACATTGAGTAGGCTGTACAATGAGATCTAGGGTTGTTCATTTCAGAACGTTCCTCGGCAGACGCATGCAAGATTCTCTCTGTCTCCACACTGTCTCTCTCAGAAGTAACCGGGACAGCTGCCAGCTGTAGTTTCTTTTTAATTTTACAGTCACCAGACCCTACAGTTTTTTGCTAAATAACAACATGCCTTCCTGTTAATGTCTGGTCTTCATTCCCAGACTTTTGTCATCTGCTTTGCTCAAAGTGTCCTTATTGTCACCACTTGCTCAACTTCAGAGTGAATAGAAAAATGATCACATTACAAATCAAAAACATAATGATACCTTCCTGTTGAAAAGGAAGTATTGATGTTATTTAACCAGTGCACATGTTAGACATATGTGCTAAGATTTATGAAAGGGAATGCAAACCAGCACAATAGATGAACGGAATATACATGCACGGGATAAATGAGAGATAAAACAAGGAACAGGTGGGACTAATCAATTTCCAAAT
Organism: Zacco platypus; assembly: GCA_038088235.1. Taxonomy (NCBI): domain Eukaryota; kingdom Metazoa; phylum Chordata; class Actinopteri; order Cypriniformes; family Xenocyprididae; genus Zacco; species Zacco platypus. The sequence continues at coordinate 27,021,163 of CM076073.1, forward strand.
GAGTAGCTATGAAAGGGCTCTACATTGCAACTGCATGCACCTAAAAGCAGGTTTTATCAGCTGGCAAATTTCAATGCACATTTAAGAATGCAAGTTGCAACTATTATTAACAATAATGGAAAGTTGAGGATTATCATTATGTAAGGGATAATGTACATCCAGCCGGTTGTTATCTCAGAATAAAGGTCTTGCATCAGCCTGAAGGGGTTTATTCTGAAATAACAACCGGCTAGTTGTACATTATACCGCTTATTACGGCTACTCACCACATAAGTAAATAATTATACATGAAATATTGATCTGAGTCAAAATATTTTATTAGCTCTTTAAACGCAAAGCTTCCTCAGAGAAAACAGTTGCTAGAGAGTTCAAACTAGACGGACATTTGAGGGAAACGGTACAGTCACAGCACTTATTCAACGGCATTTCACCACAAATAATTATGGGGATAATATTGATCCGAGATGATACGGTTTTAAAATCATTCCTGTTTGTTATCTTATAATTCAACTTTGTACAAAACAATAGTCACAAAATGGCAACAGCTGTAAAATATACATGGGAATCAGTTGGTTCTACATTAATAATGAAGGTTAAATTTAACTGATTTGTATACAAACTTAAATTACACTTAAGAATTTTTTTATAATAATAAAGTTATAATAGGCCTACTAACTTTAAAATTATTTCTACTTCAATTCGTTTTTTGAAATATTAACATTTTGGTGGCTGTCAACTTGACAGATTTATTCAATCATGCATTACATAAACTATTGAAGAACATTAAAATGTATAATTAATATGTAACAGCCTATGGTGCATATATTTAGCTAAATACTCCTCTCTAGAGTTAATTTTTCTAGCTGACTAACGAGTTTATGGTCACTGAATATGTTTTTTTCTGAGGTAACGTAAATGTGACGTTACGTGACATTGTTTACAAGCTGTTTTATTAACGTCTTTCCATGGTTGAAACGCTGATTGAGCGATTACACGACACCTGATACTGATTTGGGTTAAGTTGTTCAGTATAACATACCTTCAGATGTTCATTCATAATTATTTAGCTGTAACTGGTATTAAATTGGAGAGGATCAGATCACGCTTCTCGCTGCCGCTTCTCTTGAACTGAGCACTACAGCGATCCGCCACACCACATTAAAGAGTGCCAAAAATGGTATCTATGTTTTTTTTATTTCGAAGTATAAAATGGGCAGAATTTGAAATATGAGACTTTGTTTCATGTCAAAAGCAACAAAGCCAAAAGCTTATTGCGATTTATTATATGGTGTATCCTCACGCTTTTTTTAAGCGAGTATACGGAAATCCTTGACATTTCCTAGTGGGTATACGCCGTATACCTACATATCACGTAGACTACATCCAGGGTTGGGGAGTAACGAAATACAAGTAACTTAGTTACATATTTAAAATACAAAATTTGAGTAACTATATTTCATTACAGTTACATTTTAAATGGGTGGTAATCAGATTACAGTTACATCTGAAAAGTATTTTAGATTACCAAAGTGATTACTTTGAATTTTAATGTCATTTAAACAGCGATTGGTGATTCTCTGACTCTGACAGTCTGAAAAAGTGGAGTTAAGTTTCATGTTTGTGAGTCATTTTATAATTCACTCGTCATTGCAACTTTTTCTCACAATTTGTTTTTTTCCCTCACAATTGTGAGTTTGCATTTCACAATTCTGACTTCTTTTTCTCAGAATTGCGAGATTTAAACTCACAATTGCAAATTATAAAGTCAGAATTGGGAGATATAAACTTGCAATACTGACTTTTTTTCTTGCAATTGTGAATTTAGTATGTGAGTTAAATGTCATAATCCTGACTTTTCTCAATATTGCGATTTTATATCTCATAATTCTGACTTTTCTCAATATTGTGAGTTTATATCTCATAATCCTGACTTTTCTCAATATTGTGAGTTTATCATAATTTTGACTTTTCTCAATATTGCAAGTTTATATCTCATAATTCTGACTTTAAAACTCGCAATTGCATCGTTATATCACACAATTCTGAGGGAAAATGTCAGAATTGTGAGATAAAAACTTGCAATTACATTTTGTTTGTTCCACACTTATTAGTATTCCAAAGTATTCTAAAGTATTTAGATTAAGTTACTAAACTTGAGTAATGTAACGATATACGTTACAAATTACTTTTTAAAGCATGTATTTTGTAATCTGTAGTGAAATACATTTTAAAAGTAACCTACCCAGCTCTGACTGCACCACTGATCTACACTATGCAGTAGTTTAGCTCTGCGATCAGTTGGTTTTGAGCAAGTGTGAAAAAGTTGTGTCATGGACACTTCAGAGACTGAACAGGTTAAATTATCTGAAAGTATTACTGTTGGATGACCAAAAGCAGGATTATATTTTCCCGAATGTCAGTACAATTGCAAATGTGATACTAATCTTAAACAATTCCATAAACAAGAGACCCTTTCGTCTAATTTTTGCTCCATTTTCCGAAATTGAAAATAATTCCAAACTAAGCCACCATTACGCATCTCCAAGCAACAGCAAGTAAATATAAAATAAAATATAAACATAAAATATCATCTGCTTCTAATTAGCAACAGTTGTTCAATGATTTTGTATGCAGTATCAACTTGACCATTTTGCCTAGTTGCACAGAAGCATTTGGCAGTAACTTACATTAAAGCTGGTCAATGTCCCATTTAGTTTTTGTTTTCTTTTTTGAAAATGAAAGATGTCTTGATCCACTCAAAGCTCGACAGACACGCATGACCGCAGTTGCTATGTAAACCAAAAGACACAACCACCAAACTCACGTCAAGATAATGTTAAGAATCTGGGTCAGACACGCCACTGCAAGAAGCTCCAATACAAATCTATCAACTGACATCCACTAGAGAGCTGACTAAACTTTTTTTGGTAAATGGGTAAATTTACTGGGTACAATGAGGTTTCATTTGGTAACATTAGTTACAACATTAGTAGTTTTATTAAAAATCCAGTCTAAAGCATTCATGGTAACACTTTATTTTACAGAGTCATTGCTACACGTTACATATATTTAATAACAGTAAATTATATATAATTACATGCAACTAAACCTAAACCACACAATAATCCTAACCCTATAGTGAGTACGTTATTAACCCTTGTGCATTCAAAAAAAAAAAGTTACACATAGATGCAAAATGGACAAAAATCTGTCATAGAAATATGATTTATTAATATTTTTTTCCACTTTCACTGATGTCAATTTTTTAACCAGCATCTGTTCTATCCATAGATATCAAACATTCATTAATTTTAAGAACTGTAACCCTTTAAATGCTGGTTTGTTTACATAATGCCAAAGGTATTTTTTATGAAAAAATAATAAATTGTAGTTTATTTTTATAAACTAAATGCTAAGCAGATTTTTTTTTCTTTGTGTATTAGATTTTTGGGTGTGTCAATGAAAAACAACAAATTTAATTTTGAGGCATTTATATTTTTTATGTAGTGTCAGATTTTAAAAAAAAACTAAACACTTAGGTCCATAATGGACAAAAATGTCCATAAGGATGCATAAGGGTTAATGTTAGTCAGTACCTAAATTTATAATTACACTGGAACAAGGACACCTTAAAATAAAGGGTTACACTTTACTTTGAGGTGTCTTTGTTACACTGTAATTATACATTTAAAACTGAGTAATATTTTGTAGAAAAATGACTTTTTTGACCATTTTCTATTGTGGTACAAAGTTTGCAAAGCCCCTTAAAAAGTCAGCTCAGATTCCCTCGACCTCCTGTGCTCCATTATATAAGCAGCATATTTTAAAGCTGGCTTCTAATACTGGAATCTTCTGATGGGTTAGCCAGACAACAACATCCCTATCCGGCAGCGTAACTGTCTGTGTTTGCTTTACGGCTGACAGCTGTTTGTCCGGTGTAATGTTCTGCATATGCGCCTTTATGATCAATTTAACTAACTCTGCATCAAAAAGCACAAACCTAAAAAATATAATTTATCAAACGCATAATTGCATACATTTGAGCTACATAATATACATTTTTTGGACATGATTCCATGGGAACACAATGTGTTCTAGACAGTAATATTGTGGGTTTTTTTTGGAGATATGCAGCACCAGGTATGTAATATTCTTTCATATTCAAATAACATATTCTAAATAATATTGTAATCGTACAGTACTATGGTATATCAAATCAGAGACTATGGGGGTAACTTAGTTACGCATTTAAAATACAAAATTTGAGTAGCTGTATTTCATTACAGTTACATTTTAAATGGGTGGTAATCAGATTACAGTTACATCTGAAAAGTATTTTAGATTACCAAAGTGATTACTTTGAGTTTTAATGTCATTTAAACAGCAATTGGTGATTCTCTGACTCTGACAGTCTGAAAAAGAGTTCAGTTTCATGTTTTCGACTGTTTTCATGTTTTGTGATAGTTGTTTGTGAGTCATTTTATAATTCACTCGTCACTGCAACTTTTTCTCACAATTAGTCTTTTTTCCCTCACAATTGTGAGTTTGTATTTCACAATTCTAACTTCTTTTTCTCAGAATTGCGAGATTTAAACTCACAATTGCAAGTTATAAAGTCAGAATTGGGAGATATAAACTTGCAATACTGACTTTTTTTCTTGCAATTGTGAATTTAGTATGCGAGTTAAATGTCATAATTCTGACTTTTCTCAATATTGTGAGTTTATATCTCATAATTCTGACTTTTCTCAATATTGTGAGTTTATATCTCATATTTTTGACTTTTCTTAATATTGTGAGTTTATATCTCATATTTTTGACTTTTCTTAATATTGTGAGTTTATATCTCATATTTTTGACTTTTCTCAATATTTTCAGTTTATATCTCATAATTCAGACTTTTCTCAATATTGCCAGTTTATATCTCATATTTTTGACTTTTCTCAGTATTGCGAGTTTATATCTCATAATTCTGACTTTATAACTCACAATTGCAACTTTATATCATGCAATTCTGAGGGAAAAAGTCAGAATTGTGAGATAAAAACATGCAATGACCTTTTTTGTGTTTGTTCCACACTTATTAGTATTCCAAAGTATTCTAAAGTATTTAGATTAAGTTACTAAACTTGAGTAATGTAACGAAATATGTTACAAATGACTTTTTAAATCATGTATTTTGTAATCTGTAGTGAAATACATTTTAAAAGTAACCTACCCAGCCCTGACTGTAAGCACTCACGGTCTCCACACTTTTGTTGCGTAATGCCACATTGACTGTCGGGAAGAAGTCTGCTGTGGAGCTCGCTTCCGTGTGGGCTCAGCAAAAGTGCACATTGAGGCGCATATCGACCACAAGGGGGGCGCTCACGAGCACGCTTCTGAAACTTAAAATGACAAATGGGACAACCTGCGGACTTAACAGACACGCGCACACGGCAGCCATTGTAAAGTCCACGTGTCTGAAAGTGTGCCATTTGGGACAGGGTCTAAAAGGTCTTTGTATTGAGTTGTACCTTGACTTTAAAGGTGCAGTATGTAATATTGGCAGCTAGTGGTTGAAATTGGTACTGCAGTCCAAATTCAAAATATTGGAGAGAGTCGTTTCCCCCACGCCTTCCTCCTCAGACTCGACACTGGTTGCCAGATTGAGGATACGCAACAGGAACAAGAGCAATGGACAATGGAAGACAACGAGCCTTATGCTGTAAGTTGATGACATGATTTATCCGCATTTTAATACGCCTCTGGATATAGAGCTTTTTAGAATCTGCGCTCTCTGACCGAGTTTACATTAATTCATTTGGCAGACGCTTTTATCCAAAGCGACTTACAAGGGGAGCAATTAGGGGTTAGGTGTCTTGATCAAGGGCACTTTAGTCATGGTATCGAAGGTGGAGAGAGTGCTGTTCATTCACAATCCCCACCTTCAATTCCTGCCGGCGTGGGAATCGAACCAGCAACCTTCAGGTTACAAGCCCGACTCCCTCACCATTAGGCCACGAGCCGTGGATTATAATGCCTCAGGCCAGCAGAGTCTAGGTAATTAACAGGAAATACTGCAAAGTATAGTGTCATTGCCTTTCCATTCCATCACTGCACCATAGTACTGTCTCAGTATTTAGGCCTGTGAAACCTCAGTCGTCCAGATCATCATGAATATCTTTTACTGTATAGTTTTGGAGCATCTGGATGCGTTTTTCCGTATCAGCATGCTTCCAAGTGGCTTCATCCGTTGGGGTGAAACGGTGATGGTTTTGACCTCATGCTGTGATGTCATCACACTCTTATCTCTGAGGGTGTCGCCTCCCTGATGGTGTTAATCACTGTCCTATGTTTGGATGTCCTCTATTAAAGCAACTGTATAATTTTCATGATATACAAGTCTAGACTCTATTGTTTCTGCCCTGTTTATCTTTTGGCTATTTTAAGCTTCTGTCCTTTGTTGAATAGTCAGATGTGTTGAATATGTCCTCCATCTTACCTGCAGATACATGGAGCAGGATAGCAGCGAGGAAGTGATGTGTTGGTGATTTTGTGAAACATCTCTTTAAGAGAATGTTGAAGCCAAATGTGACTCACAGTGGGGATGACATTTAGAGCTACTAAGCAAGCTCCTCAGAGAAAACGAGGGTGTGGGTGTTGAGTTTTGCACCGTGCTTCACATTTATAGATGACAACACCCTCTGCTCATGTTGTTAAGTCCAAATGACACTGTTGACATTGGACCTCATCTTTTTACTTTGGTAAAATAAAGCTGCGCATTTTTTGTAGCAGAGAAAATGGCAGCCTGTTTTAGCAGCTCTTAATACAGGCTTGCAGGAACTATCGAGTTATTGTTTGTCCACTGTACAATGTTGCATTGATGGTTGCATATGTAAAAGCTGTTGCCATGGTTGCTAGGCTGTTGCAATGTGGTTGCCAAGTGTTTTTGAGTGCACTACTATGCAGATGCTCGAAGTTGAAACTTCCAGAGATCCATAAGGGTGAAAATTTAATTCTCTCCCCACTCAGAGTGAGCCTGAGTGGTCCTCACCATGGACTGATGGGGCCCTTGTGTACACCTGCACACCCCCTCCCCAGCACCCTGATGGCTCGTGCCCGTGGTACTAACAGGGACCTCTTCCTCCAGAGGGAGAGCGACCCGCTCGGCCAAGCTGGGGATTGTGTGCCCTCCCTGGCTTGGCCGAGAGGCTCAATAGGGTGGATGGTGAGCCCAATATCGACTTATCGCCATTTTTTTGAGTCCTAGCCCAAGTCAAAAGACCTCCAGGGATCCTACACTTCAATTCAAAAGTTTGGGATCTGCATTTTTAGGATCATTACTCAAGTCTTCAGTGTCACATGATCCTTCAGAAATCATTCTGATATGATGATTTGATACTCAAGAAACATATCTTATATTATTATCAATGTTGACAATAGTTTTGCTGATTAATTTTGGTGGAAACCATGATACAGTATATTTCTTTCAGGATTCTTTGAATTCTCTGAAGTTTCAAAAGAACATTAACTTGACATATCTTTTGTGACAATGCAAAATCTTTATTGTCACTTTTGCTCAATTTAAAGGGTTAGTAAAATTCTGTCATTAATTCCTCACCCTCATGTCGTTCTACACCCGTAAGCCCTTCGTTCATCTTCAGAACACAAATGAAGATATTTTTGATGAAATCCGATGGTTCAGTGAGTCTCTATTGACAGCAAGATAATGAACACTTTCAGATGCCCAGAAGATACTAAAACATATTTAAAACAGTTCATGTGAGTACAGTGGTTCAACCTTAATATTATAAAGTGCTGAGAGTAATTTTTGTGCGGCAAAAAGACTAAATGACTTTTCAACAATATCTAGTAATGGCCGATTTCAAAATACTGCTTCGAAGCTTTATGAATCTTTTGATTCAAATCAATAGTTCGGATTGCGTATCAAACTGCCAAAGTCACGTGAAGTATTTAAATCACTTATGATGTAATGAAGCCACTGTACTCACATGAACTGTTTTAAATATGTTTTAGTGTCTTCTGGGCATCTGAAAGTGTAAATTATCTTGATGTCAATAGAGACTCACTGAACCATCAGATTTCATCAAAAATATCTTCATTTGTGTTCTGAAGATGAACAAAGGTCTTACATGTGTGGAACGACATGAGGGTGAGGAATTAATGACAGAAATTTCATTTTTTGGTGAACCAACCCTTTAACGCATCCTTGCTAAAAAAATACTTTACTTATTAAAAATCGTAGTATCAGTTACCAGTGTATTGTATATTTTCTGAACAATGAGACTGTGCCCTGAAAGTGTTCATTACATCAACAGTTCAGACCGTATTTAATAGTCTATGAACAGTATTGTATATGGGGTCCTGTCCTTAGATGAGCTCTTTTAACTTTTTAGTCAAATCATCTTTAGCATAAGTAAGAAATACGAGTCCACCTTAAAGAACTTCATATTTCATTTCACGCTCATCTCCAATTGGGATATATGATATGCATTTCCTCTGTTTATTTGCTTAGTCCAGGAGACTCAGCACGCAACAGGTGGGCTTTTACTCTCGGTCTGTTGCTGTTCTCCGATAGAAGAATGCACGGAGTGAAATCAAATACATGCCATAGAGAGGAAGCCAAGTCTAAATGCAACAGTTGTCATAAAATGTTCATGACACAAAGTTGACCATTGAGTAAACATTACTAAATTAAAATATGCACACTTAGAGGGATAGTTCATCCAAACATTATCATAATTTACTGCATCGTCATGCTGTTTCAAACCGTATGTTTTTATTTCTACATATAACACAAAAGGAATTTTTTTTTTTATCAACACAAGCTCCAAAAATGACAAAAAAGCTCTTTGAAACTGAACTGAAAGATCTAGGGTGTCTATATCCATGCTGTGTACAGCTCTATCAGTGTGAGGCTGGTTTTCATTTCCTACCAAGCTGTAGAATAGTGCTGTATCTTTTTATTTCTGCTTTTCATCACTTCGGTAAAGCCAAGTCATATTGAATTAACTGACGGTTATAATAGTGAGATTGCTCCTTTGGACTGTGAAAAATGAATCAAGAAGAGTTAGTTGAGATCCTTTTTTAAGCTTTTTGAAGTGTGTGTGTTCATCTTTAAAAAGAAATCATATGAAATGGATACCGCTGCAAACTATTTGCAGATAATTGAAATGACAGATTCTGTTTTAAACTCCCATCCACTTTTCACACATATTCCCGACAACTGCATCCTCGTGATACTGTATATCAGTTTTTCCAAATCATTACGTATCCCAACTGCTCATTCTATGTATTCCTGTTAATGCAGGAACAACATTCTCACTACCTTCTGATGTTTAATATGTTATTATGTTAATATATTTTAGTTTTTTAATATATTTTGCTAAAGTTTTTTGCAGAAAAACAATTATTTTCAACCCTCATTCTGACCATCTGCCTGAAATAACCCGTTTTTAAGAGGCGGCTCCTTTAAGGCTTGTCAGTAAATGGCCACGGTTATGATTGGCTAACGTCACTGCATAGGAAACAGTATCAACACCCACTTGCTATTTCACATGAGTAAGTGTTTTGAAAACATTATGCATCAGTATACTGTATCCAGTGTAGACAATGTCACTAATTGAGCTTTTTGACACATCCAGATGTCACAAAGGTCAGCCGATAAGTGGCTGAATGCCAGTGGGCGGAGCCTATGGTATGATGATGTATAACTATTAGTCGATGTCTTGCTCGGCTGTGTGATGTCACAGATATAAAAATCAAAACAAGCTGTTTTTGGAGCTTGTTTATAATGAAGAGGATATTTTAAGACCTCTTACATGTCAAAAGATAAAGGCAAATTTGATTTCTCATGTCATGACCCTTTTAAAAAATTACTCCTTATGTTTATATAGCACTTTTCTGGGTACTCAAAGCGTTTTACATTAGTGCTGCAATGACGCGTCGACGTCATCGATTACGCGTCACACTGTTCACATTCATCTCGCGCAATGGCGGCTTCTGCTCCTGGGAACGGAGAAAGTTCCATTCTATCACAAAAACCTAGACCACGATTATCAAAAGTATGGGAATACTTTAAACAGAGGTCCAATAAAATGGTCCTTTGTTCCCTTTGAAGAACCGAAATGGCGTACCACCAATGGAATTGGATCTCTGCCAAATTTTTGCGCGCACAAGATCATATTTTGAGCGTGCAAAAGGGCATTTCGCGCGTGCGTGAACTGACTTGAGGAGAAAATCTTCATCTCGCAAATAAGAAAATATTTCGAGCGAACGAAAATCAGTTTTGCATTTCAAAGAAGTTTATTTGGATGTGCGCGGACGTTCTCTTTCGCACGTGCAAGATTTCAGCTGCTCGCGCTCCTGATACCCGCCCTGCGCGCTCGCTAAGCGCCGAACACAAACCAGCGTTACAATGTGCCAAAATTCCAGCCAATCAGAATTTAGCAGCCTCATCTCCCTTGACAACCAATCACAAGACTCCCTGCATTACAGACATCGCAAGAGGAAAAATAAATGGTTCAGGAAACGTTTGTTCAATGGCTTTAACACTATCAAAGTTCCTTTTAAGACTGTATAGAAAGTCTTTGACACTCTTCATTTTAAAGTTTAAATGTCTTCCACTGGACGACCACACATAAGTGGCTTATTTTTAATCAAAATCAAATGGTATTATTACATAATGGCGTGTCCCAGTGTTTCTACACCTCAATGAACTGCTAAATTAGTTCTAACTTCTTACGTAAAAAAAGATCACTAGATTAATAAAAAACCTTAATAATAATAATCGTTAGAGTAGTCGAAAGAAAAAAATAACCGTTAGTTGCAGCTCTACTTTACATATGGAAGGGGGAATCTCCTCAACCAGCACCAATGTTACTTTACAGCAATACCAAAAGTTGTTTGGTATCAGTGCAGCATTCCAACTTCATATTCATAACGAATTCTTGATGGCATGTGTCTGAACCGATGAAATGCGATTGTCCAACTCATGCTGATCTAAACAAATCGATCTTACTCACGCTGACTGACTGATTTGAAGCCTGCGCACAAAGACGCCTCAGACAGCGCCTGATCCCGATATACACATATAAACAGAATCAAAAAGTTGAATATGTATTTTTCTTATAGATATTTGGTTCTGATGAGGTGTGCCAAATTAGGTGATATTAACAGGGATTTTAAGGAATGGTTGCTATGTGACTTGGTTTTGGAATCTTCAGAAAACTTTAACTCGATTTCTTTCATTTGTTCTCTGATTCCAACATCATTTTGAAGGTTATTTTAAAGGGATTTTCGAAAATTTGCTCATTTTGCCAGCACGGGTCACATATGCATGTCATCAGTGTGTTAACAGAGAATTGAACCCATGACCAACTGAGATATGGAAAAACAACAGTAATTCAGATAACTTAAACGTATTATTTCCATATTTTAGTTGCTGTGTTAAATATAATGCTCTCCAAGAAATGGTCTCTGATAACCCGATAAAGAAATTGTTCTGCAATACAATAAATAATGAAGAGTCTTACCTTGTCTCCTGGTTGTGGTCGCATGATGGACACTCGATCATACCCTTTCCTCAGAAGTACCCACAATGCATCCAGTTTTCCCTGCACATGAGCACACACACACACACACACACCAAACACATGAAAATTAAGATCGGAAAAGCAAGTGCTGTGCGATTCAGGCCTTCACTGACCCTCAGATGTTTAATAACTTGTTCCACACATTGATCAGTCGCTAAACTCTGGGATATGGGTTATATTAACAGAGAGATTTCCTGAAGTCAACACCATATGTGGCCTCTGTGGCTTATTATCAGATAAGATGGATAAAGCTCAAAGTCAAAGTTTGGAATGAATCAATGCTTCTCTATCTGCCCCACGGTGATTAATATGAAACGGCATTCAAACGTCCCTCAGCCTTGACCCAACTTCCTAATAAAGACAGACAACTCTCATTGCGCAAGAGCTGCTGTCTTTTTCATAAAAGGATAAAGATAGAACACAGAAAATTAATGCTTGAAGGAAAGACAAGAACAAAAGAATGTCTAGGGAGATTTAAATGTAAAGTTGGGAGACAAAAATTGCACATACTGGTCACGTTGCCTCTCTCCAAATAAACAAATCACAGGCAGACACATGAGATACAGAGATGAACAAATAAAAACTGTTCAAATGAAAAATACACAGCCCAAAAGAATGAGCAGCGGGGGGAAAAACTTTGGCAGTGCTCTGAGCTCTTGGACGGCTATGAGAGTGAGTGAATGGATAGAGGTGAAATGAGGGAAACCTGGTTTTGAGTGTAATGAAGTGCTGACTCCGCAGGCCTAGTTTCTTGGAGGTCACCACAGTTTCTGGTTTATGTTACAAATCCCCAAGCTATAAGTTATAGATGCTTGATTATAAACATTGACATCTCAAGTCATGGTTTTAGACATATTAATTCAGCGGGAGAACTTCATGGTGGGGGGTGCTCATGTAAAACTGTCAGCAGAATTAGTCTTACCCCTGGTTTCACAGACTAGACCTAAGTTACTGATTAAAATGCATATTTGAGCTGTTTTAACTGAAAGCAACTTGCACTGATATATCTTAAAATATGTCAGTGCCATTGTTTTGCCTCAAGATGCACACAAGTAATATATTTTTTATAAAAGTTACTTAAATGTCCTAATTGAACTAAGCCCTAATCCTGGTTTAAAGAGTTAGTTCACCCAAAAATCTATGTCATTAATTACTCACCCTCATGTCGTTCCAAACCTTCAGAACACTCCTCCATAGACAGCAATTTAACCACCACTTAAAGGTCCAGAAAGGTACTAAAGACATCATTAAAATAGTCCACGAGACTGCAGTGGTTCAAACTTAATGTTATGAAACGACAAAAATACTTTTTGTGAGCAAAATCGAAACAAAAATAACGACTTTGTTCAACAATATCTTCTCTTCTGTGTCATTCTCATACATTGTTTATGTTCAGCGCTTCCTGGTTCTACGTCAAAATGCCGAGTCATTATTGGCCGACGCCGTTCTGACGTAGAACCTGGAAGCGCTGGACGTGAGAAATGTATGAGAATGACACAAAAGAGAAGATATTGTTGAATAAAGTTGTTATTTCTGTTTTGTTTTTGAGCACAAAAAGTATTAAAGTATCACATGGACTAATTTAATGATCTCTTTTGTTCCTGTCTGGACCTTGAAGGTGGTGGTTAAATTGCTGTCTATTGAGGAGTCAGAGAGCTCTTGGATTTCATCAAAAATATCTTAATTTGTGTTCTGAAGATGATTGAAGGTCTTATGGTTGTAGAACAACATGAGGGTGGGTAATTAATGACAGAATTTTCATTTTTGAGTGAACTAACGTTTTAATCTAAGCCCTGTCTGTGAAACCAGGCTTTAAGGTGATGATACACGGGGCAAAATGTTGCCGTCAACAGGCAACCTGGTGAGACACAGGGCAACTAATTAGGGCAACGGACAGTTGGGAGCAACCAATCAGAGAGGAGCAAATCTATTGCCAACCTAATAAATACTTTATTATAAACACTTGTTAGGCACTTTATTTCAACTTTTCAATCATTTTCTTTGTTTTTATTAAATATGAATGCCTTTCCGATCTGATTTGTGATAGGAAAAGGGAGAAGAGCGAGTTTGGCAAAAGGGGGATATACGAGTCACAAGCTACTTTCACATGCCATACGACCTACAGTAAACGGAATGCGTCTTTTTAGTATTTAACTGAAAACGGCTAAATTTTGGACATCTGCTGGTATTTTAAGAGTTAAATGAGGTAAATTCGTTGTTTTGGGTTGACACAAGACAACTTACCAGCATAAAAAGATAAAAGTTATCTCTCCTTTTCTTTACTCCACTGCCGCTGAATGGCCGCCATCTTGTTTGAATTTTTTCTGAAATCTCCATGCCGGTCACATGATCAGCTGCTAGCCTTCTGATTGGAGGATCTCAAAAAAATTGCCCACGACCGATCTAAAGTATCCAGATAGGAATTTGTTGCTCATTCTCGATGGGAAAGTGCCCAAACATTGCTCAAAAAGTTGCCCCGTGTATCATCACTTTTAGTGTTTCAATGTAACATCCAAACAATCTCATTGTGTTTTGTCCATTTATTTTGCTGTTGGACCCCAATTTTCTTCAAAATATCTTCTTTTGTGTTTTACAGATGAAATTAATACTTTATCTACATGCATACATTCTCTTGTGCTGTTGCTCATAATGTAGAAAACCACAGAAAAACCCTTGTGTCAAAGCTAAGACTACAACATGTACGTATTTTAAATTGCAGTCTGACACGGAACACAGCAACGCACAATTTTAAACATGCGTAGCTAGATGCATCTGCAGTCACATACTTATGTTGAGTATGTCCGGGCCTTATTCAGTACTCAGCAACGTGGCCCATCCTAATGAACAACAGTGTGAGCTACAGTCGAATACAGAGATCGGCAAATCATAACAAAGGTCATTTACATATACGCAAAGCATGTCCATCAATAACAAGATTTAAGGTTAAAATTCATGTGAATGCCTGGGGGAAAATGCAACATTTCTTGGATTTTTTTATCACCTTTTTACTGGCATTAGTACATTTTGCAGTGTACAAATATTCAAATTAATACGATCTCATAAAAGCAGCATGCATAATAATTATAAAGGATTTAAGCATTTTATTTTAATAGTTTAAGTGGACTTTAGCATGTCCAAATGCCCTTTTAAAGCATCTTAAAAATATTTGCCATTTCTAAACACAAAGTTTTTGAGTTTTAGTTAACATGTTCCCCCCTCCCCGAGAATAGACTATTGTTCTTCTCACCTTTATAGGCGAGTACCATTTGCGAGGGCCCGGTGGTTTCCGCATGCCATTATTTAGGATGCGAGCAGGAGGAACTTCAAACTCTTGTTCAGGCATCTTTACTCTTGCATTCTTCGCCTTTTCCAGTTTAGCACCCTCCTCGGTCGAACCTTTCTCACCCCAGCGGACCTGAAATGATGACGATGATCGTGTTATCCAGCATGATTTGACAACGATCCAAAGAGCTTTATAGGAAGCAAGAACATCTGACCTTCTGCACAGAAGAGTTCACATGATCAATTGTCTCGCATGTGTTCTTATTCATTTTACGCCAAAACCTTTCTGTTTTCAACATTTCAAAATGCTTTTCAGACTTATTTAGAATAGAACAGAACACAATAGAACAGAATAGAATAGAAAGCATTTGTCATCATTATACCATGTACAATGAAATTAGGTGTTTTCCTTGGTGCCTGAAAAAAAACATACGGAATACATACTTACTGCACATATTAAACAGTAAAACATAGTACTTGACCGATTCCGATTTCCGTTTTTTTTTGTAATTGTGACCTGCCGACTGTTTTTTGCTGATTTCCCGTTTTTCTAATAACTACAATTGACAGTTTATACAAACAAAATTCTACTTTTCTTCAACGCAAAATTGTATTTTCATAAAAAACAAGTAAAAAGTCAGTAATAATATTACAAATAAACAAACAACAGCACAAATAAATGCAATAGAATAAAGAGATATTTTTTCAGGTGGGTCTAACAGTATATTCAGGAACTACAGACATACTACAGAAATTAAAGTAATCAAATGTAAAATGACACTGGATAGTCTTCATTGTAAAAATGAAATACAGATTAATTCTTACCATTAAAGTTACAAAAGTTATTCAGTGATTTAAGAGCGAATGCACGGATCCAATATACTGTTACACAAAATGCGTTATCTTAACTATATACATTCCAAAACTGATAACTGATTAACATTTTGACATAGTTTTGTGTGTATTTGATCGATTAACCGCAGTAAGCCACACGTTTTGGTATTTGCTAGGGCTGTAATGGTTCAGATTACTTATGGTTCGGTATGTTTTAGGGTCACGGTTTAGGTACGGTTTGGTATGTCTTATTGAGTAAAGCAGGAAAATTGTCAAATAAGAAAATAAGACCAAATAATCTAACTACAAAAAACTGCACAAATAAATACAATAGAGCAAAGATACAAATAAAATAAATAATGCTTTTCAGGTTTTTCAGGTATCTAACAGTAGTTTTCAGGTACGGAATTTGAATGAAGTAATCAAATATAAAATAACACTATAAACTTCATTGAATCAATTAAATAAAGATTAAACATTATTTAAGTTACAAAAGCTATTGAGTCAAGAGCAGTGAGTGATTTTTTTATTGTATTTTGTCATTTAAATGCCGTTTTAAAATGTAAACGATCCTGGTCTACACTGGCATTTCAGAAACGATCTCTCTCTACACAACATGGCAGAAAATGCATGTCACATGGCCGTTGTGCACGTATAAGTGTAAACAATTGTCTCGTAACAATTGAAAAAAAATGCAAAGTTTAACAGCACACTGGCTGCTAAAAATTACAACAAAGCCAGCAAAGATTGCAGTTCAGTCTCCATGTTACTGTTTAGTCGGTCGTCAAGGATAGAGCGAGCGAATGTGGGCAGCCACGCCATCGTTTTTAAAAGTCTCAGTTTTGGTCCGATTATACTGAAACGCAACCCCGGCGTTTTCAAACTACAACGGTATCTGCAGCGTTTTTGAAAGCCTCCGTTGTCAAGGTAAACGACAGGCGTAACCATAGCAAAACTTTGCGTTTTAAAACGAAAATGCACTAGTGTGCATTTGGCTTGCTTAAGTTGGGGACACTTGCTTGATATTCAGCAGTGTTTTTAGTATGCCTGCATTGGCGCCGTTGTATGTGAACTGAGCTGAGCCGGACGATTACATCACTGTTTTCTCCAGTGCTGATATACATAAATTAACTAGAATAATAACTATTGATCTTTGCAACGGAATGAATCAATAATATATAGAATAAGCTGGACAATGACACCATTTTCTTTGGGAGCTGCTGAGCAGCCAAAAATGATTTGCCAATTATTAATGTAAAACTGCTTTGTCACAATTTGCATTGTAAAAAGCGCTATATAAGTAAAGGTGACTTGACTTGACTTGACTAGTGTGAACGGGGCCTAAAACTAACAAACTAGACCAGTCTTAGCGCCCAACTATAAGACTAACAAACCACCTCACAGTAGGCTAAATTTACATTCACATTTATTCATTTAGCAGACGCTTTTATCCAAAGCGACTTACAAGGAGAGCAATTAGGGGTTAGGTGTCTTGCTCAAGGGCACTTTAGTCATGTTATCGAAGGTAGAGAGAGTGCTGTTCATTCACAATCCCCACCTTCAATTCCTGCCGGAATGGGAATCGAACCAGCAACCTTCAGGTTACAAGCCCAACTCCCTCACCATTAGGCCACGACTACCCTTTTCCTTGTTTTTGTCATGGCGTTTGTCTGGTGTTGTTGACGGGTGTTTATTTCAAGCACATTTGTTTTAATGCATTTGACAAACATTTTACTTTCCCTTCAGTCTTTCCTTTTTCCTCACTTTCAGCAGCATCGCTGACTTCAATTATGATGTGGTGAAGTCTCTTGGCAAGTAACGTAAACAACAGTGGTTTCATTCCAAGTAGAGGCAAACTGTCAACTGGAGATTTACTGACAGAATCTATCGCTCTTAAGAAAGACACTTAACCCCAGCTTCCTCTAGAGACACAGCCCTCTTCCTCTGGATGAAAAGCATCTGTTAAGTGAGTGAGCGTGTGCTAATTTAGTGGCTGGTGTCCTCTAGCGAGTAATAAAACTGTTGTTTACCTCCATTCTTTTAATGCCGCCAACTCCTCTTCCTCCATAGTAGGACGCGTCAACTGTGGGCCACTTCTTCTTTGGAGTACCATCCTCTTCATCATCCTTATAGGGCAAACAACAACGAGACAATGAATATGTGACCAAAATGGTTCTCAACCGTTAGGCTCCAAAGCTATTCCAGTCAAGGACAACAGGTAAAGAAAATCTAATTAATAAGATAGCCAAATTAAGAGGTTGACAAAATTCTGATCCTCAAAAACCAAGATGGCAAAAATAAAATACAACCTAGACCATATTATGTAGGGGTTACAGATTTTGTACCGTTTCACACTAAATCTCTCAATTCTCTCTCTACGTTGAGAACTGATATAGGTTAGGCATCTTGTTGAATGAAACAAGAACTCTATTGTGAAGACTTATTCAAATGGCACTGCATTTTGCTAAATGAGGTGTGACTCACTCTTTTAAAACATGACTTTTTCATTTATTGCCTCTCAGAGAGGCACGAGCCATGCTTACGCCCTCCCTAGCTCTTCCTGATCCAGTAAAATAAGTCCAACTTGGCTCACTGAAGTTATGACTTTATTTTTCCAGCTCTGAAGAAATTTAACCCTGTTTAACAATCAGTCCTTGGGTTTTGATCAGCCATCTTCTATCAATACCTCCACACTTAATCAAAAAGGTCAACCGCCGTCCTCTCCCTTCACATTTCAGACCACCCACTTAATTTCCCCATCATGTTTTATATCCTGAAAGTATAGCATAAAGAAACCTTTGGGGAAAATTCCCCAACCCACAGCCATTCCACGTATGACATGCCTATGGTCTTACAAAAGTGACATCACTAATGAAAGATTTATACAAAATATGCTATCATATTACAGGTCTTTAATAAGGCCAGACTGAACTAATTCATTTTAGCAAAGCAGATCCAGCACGGTTAAACAACAGCCTACACAGATCTGGATAGTTTATAGTTTCGGTTAAATAGCTGAAAACTTCTGACCTTCAAGAAGAGTTTTATGTCAAAATAACATCAAACTTTGACCCTTTTTACGGTCTTAATACACATTTTTCATGTTTGGATTTACTAGCATTGAGACCTCAGGGATTATTCCATAAACACGGATTAAGCCTAATCCAAGATAAACAAGAGTTAAATACAAGAATCAACATGAACTCTGCAATGTTATCTGGTAAACACTTTTAGCTTCCAAAGTATAATTCAGCAAAACTATAAAAGTCATTATCGCAAAATAAACTGCTTTAGGGTGATACAACACCCCTCCACACCCCTCTTACGTCATGATCTGGTCTGGATTTATTTAAGCGATAATGACTGGCTGGCTATACGTTATCCCACTTCATTACACAACTACTTACCAGGATACTTGTCAGCGTACTTAGAGATAACTTACAGCCACATTCTCCCAGTAATAATGTATCAATAGTAATCTGAAATCCAAGTTACTTGTCAAAGTTCTCTTTTCCAGCTGTTTCCATGTCAGAATTACCGTATTTATGAGATTCCGACTTTTACATTCTTGCAAAATGGCATGAACAATGCAACTCGTTCTGTGGCCTTATAATCTTATAGCCATCTACAAAAGTTTTATTCTGACCATATAGAGTATATTAAAATTAATAAATGTACGTATACTCTCCTTTGAGGCAATCCATTGTAACCATTCTACAGTCCAGGTTGCCATGGGAAATATCCACATTATAAGTCGATAAGCAAAAATACGTGACTACTCAGTTCTGTAATTGACCAATCAGAATCAAGTATTCCAGGAAGTGCTGAGATATAGTACTAGAATTTCACAGTTTGCATCACACCACTTTTCTGTGCTCATTGTGTTCCAGACCAGAGTATGTGAGTGATGGCATGATTATGGAATGCTTTGAGCAGAAAGGGCATGCTTTGGCTTCTTTTGGCATTATTTTTGTTGGCAGGGAAGAAATAAATTTACCCAACTAGCCAGTTTTTGTCTGAAACATAGTATTACGACAGTGCAGATTAAAAAAAAAATCATCATGCCCCTTTGAAATAGATACTTAATTTTGTCGTACGCCCTGAAATCAAAACCCATTAAACAAAAAAAAAAAACCTTTTCCAGATTTATTTACAAATTTTGACTTACAAAAAAGAGAGATAAATGGGTGACAGTTCTGAAAATGTATTAAAAAAACTGAAAACTGAGTCATCAGTCCCCTGATTTAATACTTTGTAGAGCCTCCTTTTGGTTTAATTACAGCTATTAATCTTTTTGGATATGTCTGTACTAGCTTTGCACACCTATATTGGGGAATATTTGCCCATTCTTCCTTGCAGAATTGTTTATGTTCAGTCATATGGACTGCTCTCTTCAAGTCCATCACAGATTTTCAATTGAATTTAAGTCAGGGCTCTGACTTGGCCACTCAAGGACACTCATGCTTTTGGGGGTATATTTAGAAACATTTTGTTGGAAGGTGAATGACCTGCCCATCGTCAGCTGTCTAGCAGAGGGGCTTTTCCTCAAGAATTTGGATGTACTTGGCAGCATCCATTTTCCCTTCAATCCCGACCAATCGCCCAGAAGAGAAACAGCCCCACAACATAATGCTGTAAACACCATGCTTCACAGTAGGTATGGTGTGTTTTTGGTGGTGTGCAGTGTTTGCTTTCCCCAAACATAGAGCTTGGAGTTCAGTCCAAAAAGGTCAATTTGTCATCAGACCATAGCACCATTTGCCAGATGGCATCAGAATCTTCCAGGTGTGTTTCTGCAAAGGGTAAATGAGACCGAGTGTGGCACTTTTTCAGGAAAAGCTTCTTTCTTGCCACCCAGCCATATGCCAGCTTTGTGTAAAGCTTGTGAGATAGCGGTCACCAGACCAGTCATAGCCATAAAGCCTTGTAAGTCCTTCAAAGTTGCCCTTGGCCTCTTGGTAGCTTCTCTGGTCAATGTCTTGATCTAGACAATGTGTTGGTGGTGCCGTACACTTCTTAATGATGCTTGGATCAGTACTCAGAAGGATAGTTGAAGCCTTCGAAAAGTTTTTGTAGCCTAATTTGTGCCTTTCTACAACTTTATCCCGGAGACCTTTTGAAAGCACTTCCATGGTGAATCTTTGCAGTACCATGGACTACTAATAGTGGAATCTTCAAAAAACAGCTGGTTTTATTCCAAAGTATTCAAAACCACAACAATTGAAGTCAGGTGGAGCAATTAGCCTGGTGTTTGATCTGGAATTTTGTTGGTTGTACCTGAGCAAGTTTATAATGGTATACTCTAAGGAGCTGATCACTCATACCACAAAGCAGATATTTCACGAATTCATTTTTCCAGGGTGTTTTAAAGTGCCATTTTTCACTTTGATGATGAGGGCTATAATGTGTACATACAGCTCAAAAAAGATAGAAAATGTATTTTATTTCCCAGGGTGTAATGTGACAAAAGGTAAATATTTTCACAGGGTATAATGACTTTCTATATGCACCGTATGGCCAGCTTATAGTCTTGCTGATATTCAGTAAGACAACACAAATGCAAGTTTAAGCTGCTTAATTATAGTGTGACATGGCAATTACAATAAGTGAAAAGTTCTTACCGAACTATCTTCCACTATTGGTGGTGGAGGTTCATGGATAATCTGCAGAGAGAGAGAGAGAGAGAGAGAGAGAGAGAGAGAGAGGAGAAGATAACAAGATAAACAACATCACATGAGCCCACTCATGCTGGCATGTCAGACCACATGATCTCCAAAGACAAAAAAAAACTGTTTTTTTCATGTCAAAGGACCCAAGTAATGTTTTCAATGTGTGCCAGAAAATCAGGTTACACAAAAACACATGGCTAAGGAATTACACCCCTCCCCTCCTCGTTTTCAGTGT
Organism: Zacco platypus; assembly: GCA_038088235.1. Lineage (NCBI taxonomy): Eukaryota > Metazoa > Chordata > Actinopteri > Cypriniformes > Xenocyprididae > Zacco > Zacco platypus. The sequence goes on from CM076073.1 coordinate 27,042,780, forward strand.
GTTTACAAGCAAGTTTAAATGACCTAAAAATCTGGAGGCCAGATCTAAATGCTAAAAAGCAGAGCTCAACATTAAGCTTTTCCAGGTATGTGTCTTTCAGAATAGTAAAACTGATTATTTACTTGTCCAGAAGTCACTTGTACAACAACACTTTAACAAAACAGTACACTACAGTAATTAACAAAAATAACATCAGAAATACCAAGTCAACCATATAATAATCCATTAATTATGCATGATTCAGTTGACCTGTACTGTTTTTTAGCCTCTAACAGGCCACTGATCAATACAGTAATAATAACAACAATAATTTTATATTCAACAATATACTGCTAAATTGATTTCTTTACTTATCAATCAAACTCATAATAAATTCTGAATAAATTCACAAACCCTATCCTCCTTAAACCTTAAGAAACAGATGTTTTTAAATTCTAGTTAAATAGCTGGTTGCATTTTGACATTTCTCGTTAACCTTTTGCTAAACTGTGTGAGGTATGAGATTAGCAGACTAACCGATAAGTGTATTCAGCTAATTATCTATCAGCACACAAAAAAGACTGACCGTTTATAGCTTTGGTTACACTATATGTGATATATAATATATAATGTGTAATATATAATTTAAAAGACATGAATAAACATAATTTGAAGGTTAAGGCAACATCAGTTAAAAATATTGGTAACCAAAAGAAGATCTTTGGAAAACTAATACTAATAGTGCTAAAGAGTGTAAAAAAGATAGATTCATCCACATGCAAAACAATTGTGAAATTGCACATGTTGTTTTTGTTTTGAAACTCATCTAGAATTCTGAGAATTATGTGAAAAACATTTCAAAGATAGAGACATTAAAACTTCCAGAGTGTAGTAATAATTCCAGCTCTTTTGCTTGCTCATTGGACTGAAGGGGAAATTATTTGATTAACTGTGTGTTTTTATAAACATTTCTATGGTCTCTTGCGGTGATGTAGTGATGTCAGGATGATTGTATTTACCAGTGAGAGCATATGAACAACAACCGACTGCAAAAAAAGAGAAAAAAGATTTTCTAATGTGTTTTCCATTACAAATATTGAGCAATTTTTATCAAGATACATTTAATAAATGAAAATTGCTTAAATTACCAAGTCTTATTTTCTGAAGAAAAAAAAAATCAGATTTTAATGTTTATGCTTAAAACAAGAAAAAAAAATCTGTGGGTTTTTTGAGTGGGTTTGTCACGTTTCAGTTCTGTGCCCTACTTTTTAGTTAGTTTCCATGGTTAATCATTGATTTATTTGTGTACCTGTTATTCATTTCTTTGATTGGTTTGTCTAGTTATTTAAGCCCCGTTTCTTTCAGTTCTTCTGTTTGTGTTTCTAGTCCTGAGTTCTTTGTTAATAAAACTAAATCTGCTACTTATAGTATCCATAATTGACAGAAGGACAGACCAGATCTAGTGCCAGTTCCTATCCTCCTCCTCTCCTAGGGGGACGGCTCATTCGAAAGACACACGCAGGCCTTCCTGGATTTATGCCACATCGTCCACTATGAGGACGACAGTCTGTATGTGTTTTTCCTCGAGGGAGGTTTCAGGAGTTCGTGGAAGGGGTCCTATTTCACCGTGCTTTATCATTGGTGAGATGGAGGAGGATCAACACACTACAGCCCATGCAACAGTCTTTCTGCCGCTGTCCCGATAGACATTATACCAGATCACACCACAGATGCAGAGCCACAGCCTGCTGCGGTTTCGGAGACAGAGCCTATGATTGAGCCACATATTGTCCCACGTCTGACCAGGTTTTTGAGCCGGCAACATCATCCATCATTGAGGGAACACTGGTGGAGTATGAGGGGAGCCCCGTCCCCTCAGCTCAGGCGAATGTGGATGATCTGACCTCTGATCCCATGATTGTGTTTGAGGATATGGAGGATGAAAGCACAAGCCTGTTTTGTCAGAGTTATTGATGTCTATGTTCCCACCCTGCCTCCCACTCCCTCTGCCTGTTCCAAGTCGGCCAAGAGAGCCGTTCCTGAAATATCTGCCTGTTCCGCATCGACCAAGAGGGTCATTCCTGAGATTTCTGTCTGTCCTGTATCGTTCAGGAAAGCCATTTGTGAAACCCTTCAGACCTGCCTCCTCTACCTTTCATCAGCCCTTCATCTGCTCCTAGGATACCTGCTCAGTGTTTCGTGGATCCTCCTCAGGTTGATAGTTTAGACTGTTAAACAGTTTGCTCTTTCTAGAACCTCTATGCCTGTCACTCCACCTCAGGCCGTCAACTCCACCGTGAATCCTCATACCCCCAGCTTTGCATCGGTCAGTCGTTGCTCTGCCTTCACCATGGGCATCCGGGCCTTCAGCTGTGCTTCGTCCTTCGACCCATTTGGCTCCGTCGGGATTCACCTTCCCTCCAGCTCCACCTCAGTCCTCGGGGACAGAGGCTCTGCCTCAGTTCTCCAGCACTCTGACTTCACCTCAGCTGCTCATCCTTGTGGCTACGCCTCGGTCCCCAGGACCTTCAATGTCGCCCGGACACTTCAGCTGATCCTGGGTCTCCATCACCATCGCCTTAGTCTTGGTTGGTATTCTAAACTGGTCTAGTCTAACCCTCCCTCGACTCCACGTGGGATTTCCCCCCTCCCCCTCTCCATCTCCATCCTGGTTCCTCCCATTTTTTGCTCTGCCCTGGCTCCTGTGTTTTTGCCCACCCCCTCCATCCCTCTTCTGTTGGACTTCTGTTTATTGCTCATAAGTTGTAATTACCAGTGAAAAATGTTTCTTCATGCCCCCAGTTTCCGAGTTGGGGAAGTATCAATTAAAGCATTTATGGTAGAAGCAAACTGCTATTGAAGAAGTCATCATGAATGTTGATGGTGCCATTTAGTTTTACACATTTGTTGTTCTGCTTATTTAAATACTGCTCATTTGGTTTAAGACAAGCTTGTGCAACAAATCTGCCCAAAATTGTCGTTGGCTGAGAAAGATCAAATACAGGTAAAGTATAATTTAACCTAATGCATATCAATTACTCTTCATTTTGTTGCACTAGTTCACTAGTTTCCTGTATTTGTTGAGATATAAAAATTATAATATCCATTTTATTACATGCGTATTCACTTGAAAACACATTATGCTGTAATTAAAAATATGTAGATAGGAACTGCCCAGAAAAAACACAACATTGGCTTATGGAGTGTTTCATATTAGTTGTTGAAAGACATTTTTTAAGTCGACATTTATGTGATTAAAATCGAGATGCTGATGACATCATTAATGAACAAACAAGCCTTAACCTCAAGCTGAGAGTCAAACACAGGTTGACTTGAGCACAGCTATGCATGACAGCGCTGCCCACAAGGCTATTGCTCCAACAAAACAGCTCATTTTTATCAATTCTTTTGTCTTTGGGTCGTTATATTTCTCACAGATTTCTGCTAGTTCTAAATCAGATACAGATAAAGTAACAGTAAATATTACATTTATATGAATGATTGTGTGTGTGAATTAATTCTATGTGGCCGTGTCTCTCTAATAATAGTGAAGCTGTGGGTTTTAGTTACTGAGAAATATGCTAGAACTTTTCAGTTTCTAAGCTATTTTATTGATAACACATTTCTGTGCTACTGAATGTTTCTGTGCGCGCATGATCTGCATGTGATGTGCGTACTACTATCTGTATATGTGTGTTACAATGTAGCAGCGCACTCGTTGAGAACAGCGATTAACTTATGTGTGCAATAAGCGGTTTAAAAATTGCATTCACCTGATCATTTTTGAGCACCCAGATGGTATAATCATATCTTGTAGAGCGCTCTTGGAGTACGCTTTTATTTGTTATTAACTATTGTATACGGAGCGTAAAAAATTCCTCCAAAGATTTCTTATCCTGTTGCGGCGTCTATAGGCAGATCATTAAAGTTGACTAGCCTGGCTATTCTATAATGAAAAGAGCTTTACTCATTAAAGAGGAAGCATTCCAGTTTTGTTGTGTCACATTGCAAATGTGGCTCTCTACCTCCAGTAAAATGTTAGCATTAGGTTACTTGGCACTCAATAGATCTTAATGAAATTAAGAAGCGCACTATTCCTCCTTGTTATTTCAAAGGTCAAATCACAATTTTATTTTCCATGGTAACACAGGATAACTTTCCCAAACAGAGCCATGCCGCCTTGAAGTTCACAGAGAGATTTCAAGTGGCAGACAGACAAGTCTTTTTCCGTTTTCTTTTGCAAGACTTGTAAAAATATTCATTTCATAAGGCATTTTGCAGAGCAGGTTTGAACTTGACCAACGCACATGGTTTTTAATGTCTAAAAGAACTTGTGTTAATAAATAAAGCCAAGTTATTTAAACATAGCAATATGCTAATGCTAATTCAGTCCATGATAGCCAACAGCTGGTCTCTATGGAAACTGATCGTGGCTGAGCAGGATTTTAGCTGGTTTAGCTGGTTCAACCTTCCATGAACTTCACTTCAGAGATTTACAGTCCTCTAACATGGCAATGACTCATTTCTTCTATTTTCCTGTTGTGCCTTTCCAGACAAATTCCAGACATGTCTACTCCTTCTATATTCCTCAGTTGGACCTCACTGACAGTCTGAATTATTATATGTCCCTCAGAAATCAAGAGAAAGGCCAGGCTTGGTCTCACGCGGTGCAGTGGAAGCACAATGTCCTGTGGAAAATGTTTACTCTCTATAGGCCAAACGATTCCCTGCTGAAAACTTGTCTAGATCAAGGGTGTCTGATGCCTTCCTGCAGAATTTCAACACCTGCCTGGAAGATTCTAATGAACCCAACACAATTAGTTTCTGGTTCTAGCGTGTTTTATTAGGGTTGGAGCTAAGCTCTGCAGAAAGATGGCCTTCAAGAAGCAGGATTTGACACCTTGGGCTAAGTAGGCTCCATAGCAGGTTCTGCTGTTGACTATCATAAAGTCAAAGTCATCCTATTGACCAGTTAGGTATGTTTTGGGCACTTCATGCTGGTTTTGATTGGTCACCATCATGGCTACATTGGTCAAGCTAGTCTGCCAGCAACAATGGTGTAACACAGTTCATAAGTAGGGGAAGAAGGAGGCGGGAACCTGCAAACGTTAAACATAACTTTTAATCAAATAAATAAACAAACAATAAAATGAAAGTAAATTGGCAAACATAATAAAAACACAAAATAAAATCCAGGCCTGGTCCTCAATCATCCATCGCTGTTGTCACTCCTCTTTTATGCTTCTGGAGCTCCTCCGTGAGAGATACGAGACCGGTGCAGCGAGCAGCTGATGCATATTAGCAATCACGTCACCGGCCTCGCACCATTCCCTCACGGCTCTCGCCCGCCCTGCTTGTCACATACCCCCATCACCCCTCGCAGGCCGGGGGGTACTCCCGAGACTGCGCTTACTCCTCCCCGGGGGCCAGTCTCGGCGGCCGCAGCACCTGGGGGTAAGCACAGACGAGACGAGAGAAAAGGAGATGGAAGCACAAGGAGCGACAAAGACGAGAGCGTGGAGAGAGGAAAAAAAAAAAATCTTGGTCCGGTTCCCGGACACACTGCCGCTCGGTCCTCAGTCAGCCGAGAGGCTCTTCCTCGTGGTGCCATGCGATGGTACTGGACGGCTCGGTCCTCCTCCGCCCCCTGGCAGCCGGCCCACACAAACATAATAAAAACACAAAATAAAATCCAGGCCTGGTCCTCTCTCGTCCTCTTTTATGCTTCCGGAGCTCCTCCGTGAGAGATACGAGACCGGTGCAGCGAGCAGCTGATGCACATTAGCAATCCCGTCACCGGCCTCGCACCATTCCCTCACGGCTCTCGCCCGCCCTGCTTGTCACATACCCCCATCACCCCTCGCAGGCCGGGGGGTACTCCCGAGACTGCGCTTACTCCCCCCCGGGGGCCAGTCTCGGCGGCCGCAGCACCTGGGGGTAAGCACAGACGAGACGAGAGAAAAGGAGATGGAAGCACAAGGAGCGACAAAGACGAGAGCGTGGAGAGAGGAAAAAAAAAAAATCTTGGTCCGGTTCCCGGACACACTGCCGCTCGGTCCTCAGTCAGCCGAGAGGCTCTTCCTCGTGGTGCCATGCGATGGTACTGGACGGCTCGGTCCTCCTCCGCCCCCTGGCAGCCGGCCCACACAAACATAATAAAAACACAAAATAAAATCCAGGCCTGGTCCTCTCTCGTCCTCTTTTATGCTTCCGGAGCTCCTCCGTGAGAGATACGAGACCGGTGCAGCGCGCAGCTGACGCTCATTATCAATCACGTCACCGGCCTCACGCCGTTCCCTCACGGCTCTGGCCCGCCCTGCTCATCACAAATGGCCTTCTAACTATGCTTGTGCTAGTGTAACAGATGCCAACTAGTATACAGGTAAGCTGTTTAGCACCTTTGTTATTGCGCCTGCCTAGGACCAGATGGTATTGTGACCCGGATGGGAATTAGGTTTAAGACGGTGACACCATGTCTATGCTGGATGCAACAAAGCAACTGTTGCAATTTAATTTATCCTTCATGTCAGAAGTAATGAAAATGCTTTGAGTGTGTCAGAAATAGAATGGGGCCATCAGTTTACTGTCTGGGATTTGTCATGTTGCATTGCGTCCTGTCCAGTGTTCACAGTATCACTTCAAATAATTGTCTTTTGTTACGTTGTGCCACTCATGTCCATTGTAAATACAGTATGAGTGCAAGAGGCCAGCTGGTAAGAGCTGTGCAGGTAAACTTCCCTCCCCTGGCCTTAAGAGGAACGCTAGAGGCTGCGCTCTTCTTAGTGCACCCACCTCCCATTCCAGTTAACGCTGGTTTGATTCCCGATCGGAGTGATAGGACCAATTAGACTAGAAGAAGAGTAGCATTACCCAGTAATTGAGACCTGCTCAGTTGAGTCAGCGTCAAAACCAAGACCATAAGAGCATCAGAGTCAAGACTGAGTCCACATGGCCATGTCCATGACAACGGGCCAAATTCAGAGCTCAGAGCCCTCGGACAGCATGCCAAATATGCATACTTTTTGCTATACTCGATTTATCGTTAATCAAACGTCAACAAAGTTTTTTCCCCTAGACGAGATGATAATAAGGCCATTAAAAGATAACTGTGACTATATCAACATGCAGTATTGTTGTTGAAAAAGACAAGACTAAAATGTAGTTAAAAAAAATATATATATTTTTGTTGAAAAAAAAGAGGAGCCAAAATATTCCAGACTGCTGTATAAGGGGCCGTTCACCTTCTTTTGCAAGCGCTTTTGCAAGCGTTCGGGAGCTTGTGTTTCTGTTGCGTCTGTCGTTGCTATGCAACCATGAACCGCTTTCTCCACGACTATGCGGTAATTTCAATGGATTTCCATCACCGAAAAGCCCTTGCAGTGGCTCTAGTACAAGTTTTATTTATGGAGAAGAAATAAACAAACTCCCGCAGTGTTTGGATGCACCACGGAGAATTTCACAAATTCATCCACGAGCTCCGTCTGGACGATGAGAGATTCAAAAGTCTATTTCAGAGTTGACAAGGACCAGTTTGATAATCTTTTAAGAAAAATTGACCCAAGCATCACCAAACAGAGCTTCTGCCGTGAAACCATCTCTCCTGCACAACGACTCTGCGTTCGTAATTAGGCAGGTAATTAGGCGACCGTTAGGGTAAGGGAAAGGGTTGATTGGATGGTTCTTGTCACATGACCTGCGGTACGCTTGCAGCATTCTGAAAAGCTGAGATGTTTTCATCTCGCAGCGGCACAGGCGCGTCTGGAAAAAACAAGCGCCCCGCACCGCATGCGGGTCACGACCGCGTCGCTTCCGTTTTGCACACGCTTGCCGCGCCTACATAGGAAATAAGGAATATGAGCGCACAAAAGACGCGATATGTGAACGGCCCCTAAGACTCCAGGCGAGCGTTCATGTTTGCGTTTGCCAGATATCAAGAGCTGAAATCTCCCAATCAGAGCTTTTCTGTTAAACAGATAGGTGGCTGGCTTTTTCTTTTATGCAATCTGGCAACCATTCATGCTCTCTGCGGAGGCGCCATGATTTGAAAACACCGACATGTGGCAAAGCTGTTCAGCGATCTCCATTTGCTCTCCATTTGCTCCAATCTGCTTAACCCTTATGCGCTGTTGGATTTCTGTGTTCACTCGTTATGGAGCGGGTCAAATTGACCCTAATTGGATTCAATACAATTCCTCAAAAATCACACTATGAAAAACAACAAAGATTCAGGTACAAACTGTAAATTTTTAATATCAACATTTGACAAATATTCAAAAAAATATATATCTGAAGATATGATTTAATGAAAATGTTTTTTAACCATTTTTTAAAATTGTTTTGTTTTGACAAAACTTGAAAATAAAGTGAATTTTTAAATACTATAAATAAATGTTTTTAACTTTTTTTTTTTTTTCTTAGAACATCATAACTGAACAATTAAATGTAGCTGTATAATGAAAATATGTACTTTTCCTAAGTTGGCTGTTTTCATAAAGTCAAGAAGTTTCTTCTGACATGATGAGCTCACAGCAAGTGTGTGTTTTCTGCATATGAGCTTCACACACATGGTGCTGGTTAAAATATGTTTCTGTATTGAAATAAGTGTGGAAAACCTCATTTTTTAGCTTCATAAGGTAGTAAAAAAATAAAATAACAAAATTATTTTGGGTCAGTACTGTTGCCTTAGAGCGTTAAAATATGCGGGTCAAATTGACCCGGCGAACATCACGAACGTAACAGTAATTTTGATTGCATATGTCAAAAAACACCAGCATGTTGAAACTTTGCATGCATGTTCATGATGATAAATGAGAAAAAGTCACAAAATATCAAGAAAAAAAACATAGGTTAAGCAGTATTTCCAACAACTAGAAAATCTAAACGGGTCAAATTGACCTGGAACATAACACGAAGGTGTACTGAAAGGTGGGATATGTACTTTTGAGCAAGAGGGAGATTTGGGGGAAAAAAACTGCAGGAAGCGAGATGATGAGACACAACACAAAAGATTTCAAAAGAACATCACTGGTATGAAGGTTTATGACTGGGCAAGTGCTTTACAACCCATGTTAATATTAGAAAAGCTTTCCAGCACTAGAGAGAGCTGAGAGGGAAGGCATGAAAACAGATGTGGGGGCTGCTTTAATTCCGCTTCACATGTGAGTAACACTGGGTTTGAGCCTCATTGATTATCTGGAGCTGCTGCTGTGCTGTTAGCGACTAACAACTCCTGTTTATATTTACTCTTGTGTACTGTGTTAATTTTTTGTGCTTCCTTGTCGTTCATTCATCATCTGATCTTTATTTTTTTCGTGAAGCATTTTGTTGCACGTCAGCTGTGATAAACTGACATCCCCTCTCGCATTGTGTGTCAGTGGCCAGATAGTGCAAGTTGTGCAGGTAAACCACTGCGCACTGATGACCGCTAGAGAATGTGGTGTTTATAGCGTCAGTAGCCACGTTTCCATTACCCTTAAAATTACGCATTGTGACTTGAAAATACACTCAATGGAAACGTAAATTTTGCAAAAACTCCCATATATCGCAAAAACGTTTTTACTCTCGCATGAGGTGGTTTTTCAGGCAATTCAAAAAATGAATATTTTTTGCAGGAAACTGCAATTTTTTTCGCATTTACAGTTCATCTGCCATATGTAAAAGTCGATCATTCTTTAAGAGGGTGTGGTGAGTTTGGACAGAAGATGAGAAGACAGAAGAAGAGTTCTTCATTGAACTCATAAAAGACGTATTACGGGACTACAGGATTCTAAAAAACAAAGAAATGCCACAATTTGAATTCATTAAGCTCTCAAAGCAGATAGGAGGGAGAAACTCCCAGAAACACCTCATATGTGCCTCTCCAAAGTTTAAGGGGCTTCATTGCCATAAATTCTTGGATAACACATCTACATCTCCTTTGATTAAAATAATGGCTAGTGCAGTGGCTGGAATATATGTAAAGCTACAAACATCCATCGCCATGATTTTTGTAATGTCTCATCGCGAGAGGAAAAAAAAAATGTTTTAGTTGCATAACATCGGTTAATGAAAAGAGCGTCATTTCGCAATAGTTTTTTATCGATATTTAGAAATTACTGTAAAAGTTTTATCGCAAATCTGTAATGGAAACGCGGCTTATTGTTGGTGCACTCACCTGCCAGCAGCGGACGGGCTGGGATTCGACACCGACTCGAAGCACGGAAGTTAGGATTGGAGGCTGAGTTTTGGGGGCGGAGCAATGAAGAGAGGGGTGGGTTTTGGTTGTTTTGCCATTGTTTTAATAGAGAAACATTAATGCAATTTGGAATTACTATTAGGAATTTCTCTCTAATAATATTTGAGTGTAGGTTTTTGTTTTTCAGTTTTCATAATGTAGACAGGGCAAGTGTATATCTAAAGTCTTTGGTGTTTATTTAGCTTAGGCTTTAATAAATCTGTACACTAGATGAGGTAAAATAAAACATGCATATGAATCGATATTCTGTTGATTTGTGCTTATTGGTGAAAGAGCAACTTCTGATTAAATGTAAAACTTCCCCAAATGACAATGCAATTAAAATAATAATTTTTAGCATTATACAGTATGACGAACATATGACAAAAATGTGCAAGTTTCCATTGACTAAAGCGAGAGGAAAATGCTCAGACATTTAGTTGACTAAAACTTGACATAACAAAAACAGAACAAGGTTGACTAAATATGATAAAACTAAAAGTTGCATTTGACACAGGACTGAGACTAAATTAAAAAATAGCTGACAAAATTAACAACGCTAATTATATGTAAGGGTGAACTCATGAATCAAGGTAAATTAAACATGAATGACACCAGCAGTGGCGGCCACATGGACTTCAAGTTAAAAGAACTTCCACTTTTTCATTCTACTGTCCTGCATCTGACATTTTTAAATGCAAAAATGCATTCTATGTGAATGGCCCCCTAATTCTAGCTGATTAGTGTTAATTATGTGAGATTATCCCTGTAAATAAAGAACATCTGAGCATCAATTTTTGTTCTCTATTGTTTTTTTTTATTTCCAGATGTTTGAGTCATCGTGGGTCTCTCTCACATTATGCTCCTTCAAATTTCCCCTGCAGACTCGAGCACATGCACGTTCATCTATTTAAAGGGTTAGTTCAATAGTTCAACCCAAAAATGAAAATTCTGTCATTATTTACTCACCCTCATGTCGTTTGTTCCTTGCCAGAAAGATAATTAACACTTTCAGGTGCCTAGAGAGATACTAAAATATATTTAAATCAGTTCATGTGAGTACAGTGGTTCAACCTTAATATTATGAAGTAATGAGAATACTTTTTGTGTATTCTCAAAATTAAATGCAAAATAACGACTTTTCAACAATATCTAGTGATGGCCGATTTCAAAACGCTGCTTCGAAGCTTTATGAATCTTTAGTTTCGAATCAGTCATTCGGTCCGCGTGTCAAACTGCCAAAGTCACGTGAAGTATTGAAATTGCGAAACACTTATGATGTAACGAAGCCTCGTTTACTGAATTCATGTGACTTTGGCGCTCCAAACCACTGATTCGAAACAAAAGATTCATAAAGCAGTGTTTTGAAATCAGCCATCGGTAGATATTGTTGAAAAGTCATTTGTAACGGGGTTCAATGAGAACGGGAAGAAGGAGGCGGAAACCGGCGAACATTCAACGTAACTTTAATTATCAAATAAAATAAACAAACAATAAAACGAAAGTAAAAGGACATAATACAAACACAACATAAATTCCAAGCCTGGTCCTCTCTCGTCCTTCGCTATCGTCGCTCCTCTTTTATGCTTCCGGAGCTCCTCCGTGAGAGAAACGAGACCGGTGCAGCGAGCAGCTGACGCTCATTATCACGTTCCCTCACGGTTCTCACCCGCCCTGCTCGTCACATCGTTATTTTGTTTTTTTGGCGCACAAAAAGTATTCTCGTCGCTTTATAATATTACGGTTGAACCACTGTACTCACATGAACTGTTTTTCTGGGCGTTAAAAGTGTTAATTACCTTGCTGTCAATAGAGACTCACTGAGTCATTGGATTTCATGAAGTAAAGGGTGAACTAACCCTAAGTTTTCTGTGTAATTCTGCAGATGCAGATTTGCGTATGAGTCCTATTATGTAACAGCACTTCTACTTGAGTAAACTAGCACATAAATCGAGCTGTTCCACACAGAGGACTCACCACAGTGCAGCAGAGAGGCCAGAACCACCACAGGAGAGCCAGAATCAGCAGTAGCATCACTATCAGTAGCGCTATGGCCAGGATCGTACCATCAGACTGCAGGGAGGAAAAGATGAACACCACTACTGGTTTTTTGTTATCACATCAGATCCAAATGACATGGAGAAAATCATTTGGAAAATGTAATGGAACAAAAAGATGATGTCAGTCCTTCAATCTCCAGTTCAAATAATAGCTCCATGTAAGGGTGCTAGCTGCGAAAATAACAGATGATGCATTACGACAGGGATGGTTAATAAACGAGGGGATGAACGAAGTTACAAGTGATCTCACTGGGAGATCTCATAACCCATTGGCTCGTGGGAGGCTTTTGGATTTGGCCGGTGGGAAACACATTGTGCTTTTCTAAAGAGCTTTGACTGGCACCACATTATAGGCATCAGACATTCCAGAAATCCTTATAATAAATAGTTAATTTTTTATCCTTTGTTTGCACAAAAGCTCTCAGCCCGCAGTCTTTAGTTGGACCCTATTATTTTCCTTTAACACAATTTTTACTGAGTAATTTGGCTGCATTTTCAAAAGCTAAAATGCTGCAGCAATGACTGATAGCTAGAGAATTCATTTGAGTAATAATGCTATGTTTAGTACTGTAATTACCAGTGCAGAGTAACAAAAACAACCTACTTCTTTCAATGTATAGCACTACAGTTTAGATTTCACTTTTTAATGTCACATTGTCATTTTATGTAAAACACACTTTATATAATCTGAAAGATATATTTTAAAAGATACTATGCGCACATACATACAGCTGTACTTTTCTACACTTGGCAAGCTAAAAGGTAGAATACCAATCAAAAGTTTGCGGTCAGATTTTTAAGAAAATGTTACATTTATTCAGCATTAAATGATCAAAAATGACATTTATAATTTACATAACATTTCTATTTTTAATAAATGCTGTTCTCCAAAATTTTCTTCATCAAAGATACTGAAAAAAATTCCACATGTCCACACTTCATCACTTTCCATACTTCATTAAGCAGCATAACCATTCTCAAATAATAATAATAATCAGAAATGTTTCTTGTGCAGCAAATCATGTGACACTGAAGACTGGAGTAATGATGCTGAATATTCAGCTTTGGCATCACAGGAAAAAAATAGATTTTGAAAAATTACATAAAAATAGAAAATAGTTATTGCAAACTGTAATAATATTTCACGGTATTTTACTTAATTATCTATTAAATAAATGCAGCCTTGGTGAACATATGTCTCTTCTTTCAAAAACATAAAAAAATCTTTTCAAAACAAAGAAATAAAGATGATTTCGAATGATACTTACACAGCTTACAGTGGTGATAGTAACAGAACTAGAGATAAAACTCAGGCCTTCGTTCATACTAACGTAAAGGGAAGCTGCCCTGCAATACACATAGTGGGGAAAAAATTAATTTTTTGAAAACACTACATTAGTTTCCTTCATGAGTACAATCACAGTTAAAATTCTGTTGCTAGAAAGAATGCAAAAAGTTTTGTCTGGGACACTTACGTTCCCTCCTCTCGAAGAACAGGAGCTGGACATAGCAGATACGTGTCCTCCACTATCAATGGCTTCACCACTGATAAAAGAAAAATGCAGAATCATGTTTCAAACTGCAAATCTGGAAAACACTGCATTAATAGTCATTATATTTATTTTTGTTTGAATGCTTGTTGCATTACAGTTTAGTTGAGGAAAGACTGCACATAATTTTTACGTGTTGAAAAACATACCCACTATATTTTTATCACTTGAATATGAATATTAACATTTCAATTTAACGTGCACTACTTCTAATAACTAGAAGCTACCCATGACCTTTTAGCATTCGGCTCTTAAGCAAGGCATTTAGTGACCCTAAAATATCCGAATGCAAGAGAAGTGGGCCATGTATTAAAGAACAGGATGAGGTCAGAGCCTCTGACTGTCAAAGGCCTCCAACTGAGACCAAACACCACCCAAAAACAACAAATGATTGCAGATGTAAAGATACATTCTTTGCGATTTTGTATTTTGCCATTGCTACACACCAAGAAATCAAAAGGACAGGAGGTCGATTGGTGCTTTAGCACCTCTAGCACCCATCCAAAGCAAGAAGGTCAATTTACAAATATGACACGTTATCCCGTAGAAAACAGTTTGTTGGTGTAGGTGGTTGGCTCAAATTCCAAAGAATCGGAATTCTGGCAAAAGGTCCTGTTGTCATTGTGCTTTAATGGGCTGTTTACCCGTAGCACATGAGGGAAAGTCATGTTTTACTACTAAGCAAAGACATGTGCACATGGTTGCGACTTGTGATAAATCAGTGTTTCTCAAACTTTTTCAGCCCAAGGACCACTTTATCTTCCAATGTTTTTCTGAGGACCACCTAACAGAATCCCACTCTAACACGCCCCCCAAAAACAACAAAATAGGAAGGATAAACTCAATTTAAGTTTAATATGCTACTGTTTCAAGTCTAACTAATTATTCAACTAATTATTCAAACACAAATGCAATGATATGATCCATTTTTTTTTACCCCCCCCCCGCCCACGATCCGGTGCGGGTTAAGAGCTTGCCTAGTTTAGGTCATCATTTCGTGGACCACTGGGGGGTGATGGCAGACCATCTTTGTGAATTACTGTGATTAGTGTTGATACCAAGTTGCATCTGATCCTTTCGAGAGGGAAATGGCCTGCTCAGGGCTCAAGCCTAAAGGATGAATTTAACAGCTCATATGATTATTGTGTAATCTAATTGCTTGAGGATTTTCTTGAGGTTAAAGAAAGGAAATGCAAGTCAAGGATAGCTAGTCTAGACACCTGTAAACCACCCCCTGTTCATTCACTGACCCATTTGTCCCAATAGCAAAATAGCATTTCTATGACTTTCCAAAAGAAAAAAAAAAATATTGAGAGATTGATTACGTTGGTCAGAAGAGAGAAAGAAGTCAAATAGTTTTAGAAGTCAAATACCATCCTAGGTGTATATGACTATATACTATATACACTTGGAGGACTAAGGATATTTTTATCCTTTATCTCCAATTGTGTAAATTGGAGATAAAGGATAAAAATATCCTTAGTCCTCCAAGGTTTATAATGATTGTGAATTCATCCATAATCAAAGTAATCCATATGGCTACAGAGGGTTAATAAAGGCCTTTTGAAGAGAAGGGATGCGTTTTTGTAAGAAAAATGTCCATATTTAAAACTTTACAAAATTAAATAGCTAGCTTCTGGCAGACAGCCGTACACAGGAAATCTCACGGTCAAACGTGACTTTAGAATAAACAAACATGGCAGACGATAGGGAAGAATGTATTTCTTGCGATTTCTTCGTGATGTATTTTTCACCTCGTGAGAACATGATGTGTGGCGTGAGAGCGCATGGCTTTTTGGGCATAGCAACAGTAACTGAAGGTGGCGGGTCATTGCGAAGGGTCAATTGCAAATTGCTAGAGCCGCTGAATAAGCGAAAACCACGAGTATCCCCCCAAGGTAAATTAGAAATAAGACCAAAGACAAGAAAGAACTCCAATAAAGCAACTAAAATACCGCACCCGACCCCGGCTGCCACTACCATACCTAAAGCGGCAAAATAAGGGGTGGGATTGGAGGCAACAGCGACTAAACCCACAACTAAAGCTATTAGTATAAAACACATAAAATAGGTCATAATTCTTGCTCGGATTTTAACCGAGACTAATGACTTGAAGAACCACCATTGTAGTTCAACTACAAGAACAATAATGGCAAGTCTGCGTAAAACTCACCCACTAATAAAAATCGCCAACGACGCATTAGTTGATCTCCCAGCACAAGGGATTATGGGTAATATTAGCCCAATCAGCAGGCAGAGATGCACATTAGTACACTACGAAATTATATACCATCCAAGAAGCTATATCACACTATACTAAAAAGAACTACAATTTTAAATGTATTAATACTAATTCTAATTAGGAGAAATATTGTCACAATTTTCAGCTGAAATGCCCGCGACAACCACTAGAGGGCACTTCACCTTGGAATCTTACTCACGCTCGCATTCAGTCACACTGGACTACATTTCCCATAAGCCCCTCACCCAGTCACTGATCACAGCCAGCTGTAGCACATTACCTGGGATTGATCACACTCACACCTGATTCACATCACACCACTATATAAGCACCACTCACTGCGAAGTATTGATTTGGTCACACTGTCAATTCCGAGTGCTATTTTCCTGTCTTTGATTTCCTGTTTTGATTCTGCCTGTCCTGACATTTCCACCTGTGTTTTGACCACAAGCCTGTTTATCTCCTATGTACCATTGTTGACCATTGCCTGTTTGACTACGTCTACTAATAAACTGCATTTGGATCTCAACCCGCTGCCTCCTCGTAACAAATATTATGCAAATTGGGCTACTTCAAGAGTTACATCTTCAGACTGAAAGTCAGATGCTAAACATGCTGTAATCACACCGTTTTGTTTTCCGGCAGCCTGCAATCAGCCTTGGGCTCAAATTAAATGGAACAGGTTGTGCATGATGGACGTTATCATTCATTGACAGGATATACTCTCTGGTGTTTACAGTGGTCAAGAGTAAATAAACAGCAGGCCTCCACAAAGTTGGACTAAATTTGTTGCAGGTATGGAAATTTGCCTTTAGGAGGGGAAAGTGGGACTGGTTTGCTGAGGGGCGGATAAAAAATGTTTTTTTCTTGTTTTTGTTTGTTTGGGGTTTTTTTTTTTTTTTAAATTACTTCCATGACACAGTTACACTTATCAACAGGATGTTCTGGTTTTTATCGGACACAAACAATTAGCATGGTGCCACGTTTGAAATGTCCAGCTTTAATCAAAACAAGGACAGGCAAGATGTGACGCGCCAAAGCTGGTACCTATTACTGATACTGTAAAATACGATTGAAGGCAGATGACTGGGCTTTGATCCCCACAACCACCACCAATTTTAATGAAATTAAGATTGTTTGGAACGACTCCCTGAAGGCTTAATGCCGTTACAGTATCCCGGCATATGAAATGTCAACTTAGAATCACTTTCAGTTCAATAGCTTTACTTCAAAAGGAACGTTGCCAGGCAATTAACAGCAGATTTTATTTAATATACAATGCGTGCACATCTTTTCCATAACTGCCTTAGTAATTAACTTGTGCCATCATTGATGAAACATATGTAAACCTTGGCACTAGTCGCTAGCCACTAAAGCAGAAAACAGCTTTGTTTTCGCAAATGCAAAGCTTTTTTGAAAGGTTCTCAAATGGCTTACATCCCAGTGATGGGGTTAGGGGTGGACCTTCATGCTTTTTTCAAAAAATCATACCATTCAAATCATACAATTTCACACGAAATCGCCTTCTCATAAAATGGTTATGTCTTCCTGTCAGATCGGGTGGGTTGCCACTCGATATCCAATATAAATTTTGTATCCTGAAGCAAAAATCAATTGAAATTCACTTCCATAGAGCAGTGTTTCTCAACTGGTGGGTCGGAAGACTGTTTTGTGTGCGTTGCAGAGTACGCAGTCAAAGAAACATCATCAACAACAAATTCTTAATGTTTTCTGATGCGAGACTTTTATTTTAAAAGACGTCCGTGAAAGCTGTCAACTCTTCGATCAGCCGCAGTTTAAGTACAGTGTCCTGTTGTCAGGCTATATACAGGGCTGGGTAGGTTATTTTTAAAATGTATTTCACTACAGATTACAAAATACATGCTTTAAAAAGTCATTTGTAACGTATTTCGTTACATTACTCAAGTTTAGTAACTTAATCTAAACATATTAGAATACTTTGGAATACTAATTAATGTGGAACAAACACAAAAAAGGTCATTGCATGTTTTTATCTCACAATTCTGACTTTTTCCCTCAGAATTAAGTGATATAAAGTTGCAATTGCGAGTTATAAAGTCAAAATGATGAGCTATAAACTCACAATATTGAGGAAAGTCAGAATTATGAGATAAAAACTCACAATATTGAGAAGTCAGAATTATGAGATATAAACTCACATACTAAATTCACAATTTCAAGAAAAAAAGTTAGTATTCAAGTTCATATCTCCCAATTCTGACTTTATAACTTACAATTGTGAGTTCAAATCTCGCAATTCTCAGAAAAAGAAGTCAGAATTGTGAAGTACAAACTCACAATTGTGAGGGAAAAAACAAATTGTGAGAAAAAGTTGCAGTGACGAGTGAATTATAAAATGACTCACAAACAACTATCACAAAACATGAAAACAGTCGTGGATCATCAGGTCATGACAGGACAGTTAAGTTGACAGTTGGGCAATTTTTTTTTTATAAATTCAGTCATTTTGTCTTGTTCACGACAGTACTAAATAAAAATAACAAAATTTTTATGATCCCTCTTAAATGTTGAAACTTAACTCCGCTTTTTCAGACTGTCAGAGTCAGAGAATCACCGATCGCTGTTTAAATGACATTAAAACTCAAAGTAATCACTTTGGTAATCTAAAACACTTTTCAGATGTAACTGTAATCTGATTACCACCCATTTAAAATGTAACTAATGAAATACAGTTACTCAAATTTTGTATTTTAAATACGTAACTAAGTTACTAGTATTTCGTTACTCCCCAACCCTGACTATATGTCATTATTCTAACCTTATTTTCGTAACTTGTAAAGTCTCTCACCTCAGAAAAACAATCTTTCCTATCCTGTCCTGTCAGATGTTATACTGTGCTAGTAGCGCACACTCCTTAATTACTTGCGCAAATGTTGAGGCGTATACTGTACATCACTTCTCTATAAAGAGCAAAAAAAATGTCAAGCATGCAACATCATAGTTACGTTGTCAATTAGTAAGTAAGTCATGAAATTACCAAAAAGTGCCAACAAATTATGGGGAAATGTGGATCCCATGGCCAAACCAGTTGAGAACCACTGCCATAGAGTACTTCAGCTAGCATGCTAGTTTAATTTCATCATGCCTAGGACTCATCCGCCAGGCTCTGCAACACTATAGTGTGCAAGAAAGGATGTGTATCCTGTTTAAATACGAGAACTACAGTAAAAACTGCAGGGGGCCAAGCTGACATTTGCCTGTTAGCCTCTTGTGTGGCAGCATATCTTTCTTATATCTCCTACTTTTGGCAGGAATCCATCCTGTAAAACTTCTAATGTAGCCTTTAAAAACTACTATTAGCCAAAAAGATGTGACTGGCATTTGTCTTGGCATGGTTGGTCGTTCCAGGGTTTCTATGAAAACTAGTCTGCTGGGACGTTCGGTGGAAAAAGGATAGCTAATCAGAAAAGTTTATAGATTCTGACTCAAATCATTCCAACCATATGTTAATTATGCAAGGAAGTCACGGAAATGTCTTATGTAAGACTGCTGTCATCCAACATAACATTTAACCCCCTTTTTAATAGTCTTCACCGAGCCAGTGATGTGTTCAGCGTTTGTGTTCTTTGTAATTCAAGACGTATGTAAGCAACCAACTCAGCACTGTCAGCTGAAAGGGATAGTTTAGCCAAAAATGAAACCTCTTTTGTCGTTCCATAACTGTATGACTTTCTTTTTTCTGTGGAACACGAAACATTTTCTCCATCAAACAACAGTTCAAAGTTACCAAAAGGCTTCAGAAACAACAAAATTACAAATAAACATCATAAAAGTAGACCATATGCTATATTTGAAGTCAGATAGATAGCTTTGAGTGAGGAACAGACTGAAACAAATCACTATTAATCTTCACCAACAGCTCTCGAATCAAATATGGCACAAGTTACGAGACCCTTGTAAACCAACGGTATTTGATATTACTGACATGCAACCTGACATCCACATTTTATTTGAGAGCCTCAGAAGGTCAGTTCCGGGTCTGTCCACCGCACAAAGCCATGACTGTCCACTGAAGTGCCTTAAAACGTGCAGCATTATTTAGTGTGTTGACGTAATTTCCACCGAAACAGGACGGGACAGCTCGAACAGCTCCTCCTCTTTTTTAAATTAGCCAATAGCGTTCGTTTATATCACAGCTCGGCCAGAGCGATTGAGCTTGGCAAAACTTTCCTTCTAATCTCTAACCATTTCTCCTCCTAATCTCCTCCATTTTGCTTTAAATTATATCATTCGGATATCATTCTGTGCAAAATTCAAATGGATCCGATAAGTTTGGGTCCGATGCACTCTGTGCATCGTGCCTCTGGACCGGAGCAAACTTCATGCGCTTCGGCAGTTAGCGTGACGCTAATGTGAAACCAGATTTCATTCACCTCAATGGAAAGCATATTTACACTGTCTGAATCGTTCCCTATCCCCTATATAGTGCGCTATTCACCATGCAGAAAACAGTAAATGTGTGAACAAGTGACCGATTTCAGCCACAGCTTCAGCTTCTATTTATAGAGTAGGGGGCGGGACCCTTTAGATTCTAGAGAGGATTTGATTGGACAGAAAATCTGATGAGAAGCTGAAGTGGAGAACAATTGACAGACTGTAAGTTTTGAATGCTTATATCTTCTAAATACGAATTTTGTCATTGTTTTGGAACACACTAGCTTATAGACAACAGTACAGCTAACAGATTCATACTAAAAGCCAAAAAACTTCCATTTTGATTTCATGGGGACTTTAAGCACACGATATTGTACAGTATGTTTATGGTGCTTCTTTGGTGTCTTTTTGTAGCTTGACAGCCCATGGTCAATATGAATTAACTGTACTTGTATGAAAACGATGGCTCTTAAAAAAAGACATTTTGTGTTCCATGGAAAAAAAATAAAAGCAGACAGATTTGAGACGATATGAGAGTGAATAAATACTTGACAGAATTCCATTGTATACTTACTTCTGGTGAGGGTGTCATTTATTCTGAAGCTGCAAAGAACTTTGTCCACATTTCTAGCATGAAGGAATCCATTTCCTCTAACAACAACTTGGAATGCCTCTATAAAATAGCAAGTTAACACGCAACAATGTTAAATCATGTTAATTTAATCATCAAATTTTGAAATCACTTATCAGAGCCATCAATACAATTTTTAATTTACGATTCATTCTCTCGACCAGAGCTTCCCAAACTTAAGAGGGGTAAGGCCCCCCAAAAACATTGCAAAAGCTCCACGACTACGCGGTTTAAAAAATATATACCAACATTTACCTACAAAATTCATGTGAATTATGAGAACTACGATGTAAACATTCTTTACAAATATATTTAAATCCATAACACTAACCTTACATACTTTAAAAAAAAAAATCTAATTTTAGAACAATTGGAATATTTAAATTATTTTAATATACTGATTTGGACTATCTACGGCCCCCCTGCAATACCGCTACGGCCCACCGGGGGACCGCGGCCCACAGTTTGGGAAGCACTGGTCTAGAGGAAGGATTTTTAACATCAATATTTCGGTTTAAGGTGTGGTCACTTTAGCAAAATTTCACCAGTCTGTTGTATATCGTTTATAATGTAGCGTCTGTATGATTGTATGAAGCACAACTCGCATTTAAATGTTACTACATATTGTTTTTAATTGAATTTTAGTGCATTTTCAGCCTCCTTATTAGCATATTTAAAGGATTAGTTTATAGGATATAATTTACTCACCCCATGTCATCCAAGATGTTCATGTCTTTCTTTTTTCAGTCGAAAAGAAATTAATTTTTTTGAGGAAAACATTACATATAATGGACTTCAATCGGGTTCAACGGGTTGAAGGTCCAAATTGCAGTTTCAGTGCAGCTTCAAAGAGCTCTACATGATCCCATACGAGGAATAAGTGTCTTATCTAGCGAAACGATCGGTCATTTTCAAAACAAAAACATTTTTTCAGACTTTTTAACAACAAATGCTCGTCTTGCACTAACTACGCGATGCGTTACGTAATCACGTTGGAAAGGTCACGTGTGACGTAGGCAGAAGTACCAGAAAATGAGATTGAGATTTTCACCCTATCATGGTACTTCCGCTTATGAGGATCGCAGAGCTAGTACAAGACGAGCATTTGTGGTTAAAAAGTAAATTATTTTTTCTTAGAAAATGACCGATAAGACCCTCATTCCTCGTCTGGGATCATGTAAAGCCCTTTGAAGCTGCATTGAAACTGCAATTTGGACCTTCAACCCGTTGAACTCCACTGAAGTCCACTATATGGAATGTTTTCCTCAAAATTCTTAATTTCTTTTCGACTGAAGAAAGAAAGACAAACATCTCGGATGACATGGAGGTTAGTAAATTAACAGAATTTTAATTCTGAAGTGAGCTAATCCTTTAGATCATCCCTTGTGAAGGCCTTACCAACACATCAGCCAGTGACACAGATCCCCAACAAACCATCCCAAACCGGCGTGATGAATACGATCTTCAACTAGACGGAAATTTGGCAGCCAAAAATAATTTGCCCATTATTACTGTAAAGCTGACTTGACTTGGAAGTAATGGGTTACAATTTATTTCGATAGTCCCAAACAGACATTCTACTGACGATAAGTAACTTTACAACTACATGTCAAGTAACTCATTTAGAGTATTAATAGAGTGTTAGGTTAGTGTTAGTGTTTGTAGAATGAGGGTATGTTTACATGACAATGATGGACTAAAAACAGAAAAGTTTTTTTTTTGCGTTTTTCGAGTACAGACTACAACGTTGTCGAAATTACTAAAACGCTGTATTCTGCTGCCAGGCCAGTAGTTGGAGATGTCACTTTGTAAAGAAGCACTATATACCTGTAGAGTGAACACGTAATATTCATGTGCATGACGTCAACTGAAACTGTCGTAAATGAACGGCCAAAACATATAAAGTTTTCAGTTTTTAGTTGTAAATGGCCCCCAAGTACTTGCAAAGTTACTTATAGTCTGTAGAATGTCTGTTGGGAGCAGATAGAGACAGTCTACTACTACTCTAATGACTGGTAACTGACATGTAAAAGTTACTTATAGTTAGTATAATGTCTATGGCGGACTACCAAAATAAAGCATTACCAAGTAATGTATTATATATAAATAAGTAATTTAAGTGTGTTTTTTACTTGTTAAAATGTTTTGAAACACAAACAAACCACACTTCTGGGCTTTTGATCGAAGAAAATCAAACCTATTAGTCTGGAGGATCGCTCGCTACTGAATTGTAGAATTGTACAGAATTGTACTCACCTCCAGCACAGATACTGGAAGGTTCTGCAGCAAGAATCTCTATGCATGATTTCTTCAAGATCTGATGGGTACAAAGAAATTTAACAGGTAAACAGGTAAAACTAACTGACCACTTAATACCATGTTCTTAGATTCATAAAACAAATAGTAGAGAAGACTTTCCATTGACTCTTTTTTTCAGTTTATTATATCTTGAAGGATCCATCAATCAAAGGAAGCAACACCTCTCCTGCGAGTGCATCAACAGAACGATCCTCATGTGGCGTTTTTGTTATGAAATGTACATCTGCTTTCGCCGTCTCCTTCCTCTCGTCCTGGAAATAGCCTTCAACGGTCATACCAGCACCTATGTGTGGCGAGGTTGTTTTGATCTACGTGACTACCGCCTTCCTCTGTCATCTATGGAAGTACGCTTTCAGATCCCAAGGTCCCTGCTGATTTACGGCACTCTTCTCCTGAGCTTCAGCCAAGAGCTTTCAGTATGCAGCTAATTGAGAGCAGATGGAGGCCAGCTGGACTGACCCCAGTCTAAGCTCATGAAACAGTCAACCTCTGCATGGGCGAGACGAGTCTTTACCCAAATATCTCCTCTTTTCTTCCACCTTCAGAGCTTAAGAAATACTGTATAAATCATTAACTTTCATTGCGAAAAGAAAGGATACGGTGAATAGGCTTTGATCGTGTTTGGACAGACTCCAGCGGACCGTGGGATCAAAGCGGTCCATAGCAGGGCATGGCGGGTCTTTGATAGAATTTAGATACTGGAGACAATCCATCATCTTCCGACGGGACTCAATGAATATTCTTGTTTGTTATTCTACAGTTTAATAGTTCTGTTGTTTTTGAATCGAGAGGCTGTTTCTGAGTGTAATTCTTACCCAAGGGGTCAAGGTTTGGTTGGTTGGCATAATCCTGCTGGTAAATGCTGCAACTATACCATCTGAAAAGCATCATTCTCCACTGATGGCCATTAAAAATATTTCATATGCATACTTACGGAGGTTCTGGCAGATATTTATAAAAACTGGTTTCAATTAGATTGAATTTGGCAAAAAGTGCATTAATAAATGATCATGTAAAGAACACCTCATTAAAATTTAAAACATAAAGGGATAGTTCACCCAAAAATGAAAATGATCCCAATGAATTACTCACCCTCAAGCCATCCTAGGTTTATATGACTATCTTCCTCCACATGAACACGATCAGAGTTATATTAAATTATATCCTGGCTCTTCCAAGCTTTATAATGGTAGTGAAGGAGCATGAGATTTTGAAGTAACAAAAAAGTACATCCATCCATCATAAAAGTAATCCATACGACTCCAGGGAGTTAATAAAGGCCTTCTGAAGTCAAGCAATGGGCTTTTGTTAGAAAAATGTCCATATTTAAAACTTTATTAACTATGATATCTAACTTCCGGCAGATGGCCGTATGCATCGTTTTACGGCGAAAAAGTGAATTCTGACACAACAATCCTACGATTCTAGGAGTATCGTAAGTTTAGACGCCTCTCGTGGGCAACAAACTCAAGCTCCTCTTTGCTCTATCATCTGTTCTTCTATATTATTCAAGAGTTACTCTTCCGCCACAAATCGATGTGTACCTCCGTCTGCCGGAAGCTAGTTAATATAGATAATAAGTATAGGTATTAGTATAGGTTTTA
Source organism: Zacco platypus (assembly GCA_038088235.1). NCBI lineage: Eukaryota > Metazoa > Chordata > Actinopteri > Cypriniformes > Xenocyprididae > Zacco > Zacco platypus. Next base: position 27,067,794 of record CM076073.1, read on the forward strand.
AATATGGATATTTTTCTCACAAAACCCCATTGCTTCGCTTCAGAAGGCCTTTATTAACCCCCTGGAGCCGTATGGATTACTTTTATGATAGATGAATGCACTTTTCGGGGCTTCAAAATCTCAAGCCCCCTTCACTAGCATTATAAAACTGGGAAGAGCGAGAATATTATTTAATATAACTCTGGTTGTGTTTGGCTGAAAGAAGATAGTCATACACACCTATAGTTTGAGGGTGAGTAAATCATGGGATGATTTTCATTTTTAGGGTGAATTATTCCTTTAAGTTTAATTGCTTAAATAAATAAAATGAATATAAATAAGATATGAAATAAGATATATTTGTTATGATTGTCAGCTGAAGTGCCCGTAAGGACCACTAGAGGGCACTTCACCTTGGACTCACCCACGTACACACACTTTCACTGCAGTCACTCTTCACTACATTTCCCATAAGCCCCGTACCCATTCACTGATCACCGCACCAGCTGCACCTCATTCACCAGTCATTGATTACCGCACCAGCTGCACCTCATCACCCACACTATTTAAGCACACCGCAAGTCTTGATTTGGTTACCCCTGTCATTTTTGAGCGTTCATTCCTGTGTCTGTTTCCCTGTTTTTTGAACGTTCTCTGCCTGTCCCTTGGATTTATTGCTTTTGATTTATGGACTGTTGTTTGCCTGCTGCCTGCCTCAATCTATTTGCCAGTTTATCGACTATGATTCTGTCTAACCTCCTCCACACCTGTTTGCCACTGTTTTGACCATTGCCTGTTTGACCACGTTTTTCAATAAAGCTGCATTTGGATCCCATCTTGCTGTCTCCTCATTACAATATTGATATAGGGCTAAATATCATATAAAAGAATAAATTTTAAAGTGGTTACCAAAATTACTAACTTCAGTGATGAGTCATTTTTGAACCACTTTGAACTGAATTAATGCTGGAAATTAAAAAAAAAGAAAGAAGAAAAAATTCTGACAAATAATATAAATCAAGTCAAATTGATGGAAACAAAGATGTTACTATATATGTATATATATTTTATATCATGATAAAAAGTACAGTGTGATGTTCTCACAGTAATACAATTTTTCATAAAGAATACAATTTACTCTAGTAAACCATTTACATGAACACTCACCGAATCAATGATACCTTGAAGAGCTTCAAAGCCGTCATTTACTGGGAAAACATGATCTTTGCTGTCAGCAATCTTGGCCAGCTATGAAAAAAAGAAATGACAAAACTCCAAAATCTATATATGTGCTTAAACAAGTGCAAGTTAATAAACTCCAAAGCATCATTTACAGAAACCTTGTAACACTTTGGCATAAGTGCCAAGATCTAGTTTTATACCTTACCACCAAACACACACACACACACACACACACACACACACACCTGAGTCTCATTGAAATCCTTTACTCCTACGCAGTACACAGAGGCACCCAGGCTGCGGGAGCGATTGGCCTGAGGGAAACACAAGAGCAGAAACACTTCAGACACCTGCAGTCTATTAGCCATTAACTGCCTTATTCAGTGCTCATGCTTTTGGCACTGGCTGACAAAGCTGAACATCAATGAAGAGGACGTTGGGTAATTCTAACCATTAGAGATGCTGAATAATGTCTTTGTTGGTTGAAGCTGAAAGGAAAATTGGGCCAAAACATAGAGATGGGGCAAACTAATGTACAGTAGACTTATTATTTTAGCAAGTATGGCTGACATTTTCTATGTAAAAAAAGAAAAAGTATGTTGATGATTTATGCTATTTAAAATAGCTCATAAGTTTTGCAGTTTTTCACACCGCTTGTGAAAATGAAGTGTGATTAATTGTATTGAATGTGCCCTTGTAGTGTACTTTAAATCTTAAAAGTATATTTAAAAAAAAAAAAAAAATTAAAGAGAGTCCACTTTCATGGCCATATGTATTAATACACTCCAGTACACTTTTAAAAGGCACACTTTGTAATAAAGTCAAATTAAAAGTTTCACTTTAAAATAAATTAATTGTGTTAATAAACTTTTGTCATCCTTTAAAAGCACCCTTATGTTGACTAACATACTGAAGGACATGTAAAGTATTTGATTTACTGTAGTGTGTAATTCAATATTCAATATCTAACACATTTTAAATGTACTAAATTACAGCTTCATCATTTCTTAAAAAAAAAATTAAATACACGACTAAAGTATATAAAGTGACATTAAAGTATAAAGTGAAGTCAGTTTACCATATGCTTGTTGGTACATTCACTCTTTAACCATTTCTTAAAGATAATAGAAGTAACTATGAAATTACATGCACTTAGATCTTACTTAAGTGGGCCAAAAAACACTAAAGTTCAGCTAACTGAATTTAATACAAATTTACATTATACATACCCTACATTTTAATTATCTATCCAAAAAACGTTACATTCAGTTCACACTTAAAGGGTTAGTTTACCTAAAAATGAAAATTTTGTCATTAATTCCTCACCCTCATGTCGTTCTACATCTGTAAGATCTTCGTTCATCTTCAGAACACAAATGAAGATATTTTTGATGAAATCCGATGGTTCAGTGAGTCCTTGATTGACATTAAGACAATTTACACTTTACCTAGATACTAAAACATATCTAAAACAGTTCATGTGAGTTTAGTATTATTATAAAGTGACGAGAATACTTTTTGTGCGCCAAAAAAACTAAATATCGACTTTTCAACAATATCTAGTGATGACTGATTTCAAAACACTGCTTTAAGTTATTTCAAATCAATGGTTCGGAGCGCCAAAGTCACATGATTTTAATAAACGAGGCTTCGTTATGTCATAAATGTTTCGCAATTTCAATAGTTCATGTGATTTTGGCAGATTGATACACGAATCGAACCACTGATTCAAATCAAAAGATTCGTAAAGCTTCATGAAGCAGTGTTTTGAAATCGGCCATCACTAGATATTGTTGAAAAGTCGTTATTTTTTGGCGCAAAAAAAGTATTCTCATCTTTATAATATTAAGGTTGAACCACTGTACTCACATGAACTGTTTTAAATATGTTTTAGTATCTTTCTGGGCATCTGAAAGTGTTAATGACCTTGCTGGCAACAGAGACTCACTGAGTCATCGGATTTCATCAAAAATATCTTCATTTGTGTTCTGAAGATGAACGAAGATCTTACAGGTGTAGAACGACATGAGGGAGAGGAATTAATGAAGGAATTTTCATTTTTAGGTGAACTAACCCTTTAAGTATATTCTTTTAATATTTCTTTTACTATTTTAAAATTATGATAAAGTGAACTTTTTCACGATGGACTGTCAACCACTCCACTCTTTCCTCTTTCTCCCCGTCTTTCATCATTCTTACCTCTCTCTCAGCGTAATAGAAGAGATCTTCATGCAGTTCCCCGTCTGTAAGGGCGATGATGACACTGGCTGTGCGGTATCCTTCACAGACACAAGAAGTGTGTGTAAACTTGATGCTAGATTTTGATTAAGAATTCACAGGAGGAACATGCAACATGCTGAAACTGGCAAGCAAGTAATTTTGATATCTAAAAGAACAATATCAAAAGAATAAACAGTACATGTACTGAATGGAAACAGCCTATAAATTGGTTAAGCTGATGATCAGCTTGTTGCTGAAAGTGTTTTGAGCACTTTCAAGCTGGTTTTAGTATAGCAACACTGGTTAAACTGGTCTACTTGCAACTATAGCCAGTTTTAACCATCTTCTGTCAGTAACAAAACAAACTAGAAAAAAATGAAGATTGTTTAAACTGATCTAAACTAGTTTCTTTAAGTAAAATAGTATTTTAAATTGACCTACCCTCAGAGTTACCATAGTAAATCTGTTCGCTTGCCTAGTAGTGACAAAAAAACAAAGAAAAACATCAGAAATATTGTGATCTCAAGCATATCAAACAATATTCACAGCGATTAGTTATTACCCTGAAATTATGGAATAAATTTACCCCGATGTGAAAGATCATTTATTTTTTTTAGGTCCATCAGTCTGAGTACAGGCCAAACATAACCTTCGTGAAGACGATTTAGAGCTATTTGTCATAGCTGGATGGGAAGTACTGCTGAGCCAAAATGGTTCCTATTGGCTCACTCACCCTCTGAATGCCTTCATGCATAAAAGTGTCTCCACCTGGCCGGACAATCTTCAGTTCCTCCAAACCTTTACGAATTTGGTCCCTGACATTTGCACACAATGAAAGAGAGAGGAAAAAGTGATTAAAAATACATCATGGTCATTAATAAAAATAATAAAATCATTAAATAATAATTAAATAATTCTGGCGACCATGGAGTGTAAGTATACAAGGCAAAAGCTTGTAATAATGAAGCAATATTGCGGAATATTATTATGATTTAATATGTGACCTTGGACCACGACAACAGTCATAAGTCACACGGCATATTTGTAGCAATAGCCAACAATACATTGTTTGGGTCAAAATTATCAATTATACTTTTATGCCAAAAATCATTAGGTAAAGATCATGTTCCATGAAGATATTTTGTAAATTTCTTACCGTAAATATATAAAAATGTATTTTTGTGAGTGGATATGCTTTGATAAAAACTTGTCGGAGAAAGCTAAGACAATTGGAGAAATATTAATAAATATCCTGAGGCATCCAAGCTTTATAATGACAGTAATATAAGTAAAATATGTAGCTCCCGCCAGACTGCCTTCCGTATTCAAATTACGGAAAAAAACGGAACTGACACAGCTTTTTGAAGAATACTGAAGGAGGTCTGGCGGAAGCTACATATTTTACTTCATAACTTGTTAAATATGGATTTTTTTTCAAACGCATCACTTCAGAAGGCCTGTATTAACCCTGTATGGAATATGTTTATGATGGATAGATGTGGATGGAAACAGCTCATACTCGTTTGGTAGCATTACTACCATTATAAAGCTCAGATGCATCAGGATATTTATTAATACTTCTCCGATTGTCTTCGTCAGAGACGAGAAAGTCCTATACACCTAGGATGGTTTTAGGGTTATTAAAGCTTGGGGATATTTTCATTTGAAAGTGAACTAATCCTTTAACAAAAAATAAAAAATGGACCTCTTTCAATTGACTATTATTCATTTTCAAATAGGAAATGAAATGGTCAAATGTACAGCGACCACAAATGATACCCTGAATAATATTCATTGGCACTGAAAATCATTGATGAACCAACACTTCTCTGGACATGTGGAAAAGCCTTAGTCACAATGAATTTTGGCATTGGCAGCTCACATAAGTGACATTACTTTAGAAATTGTGAGCCACATGCTGAAGTCATAGAAGTTGGAGATGGTCGCCAAGACCAGGGAATGTTCACAGCAGATGTGCCGTTCTTTATGGGTCAATAACTGTCACATAATCGATTCTCACAGATTTGGCCTTCATTTATTTTTTGGTAACAAAAGTGTAAAACTTCTGTTGGCACAAACTCATAGTACGGTCAAAACCCTTCCAGACTGCAAAAGTACATTTAACACGATGCATCTGAGCAAACGGCTGGAGTTAAACAGGTTAATAATGAAGTTAAAGTTTACTCACCTGTCTTCTGTGAGCTGCATCAAAATCTTGCCCTGATCGGAGAATACAATGAAGGACATCCGCAACTGTGGGCTGTATGCAATAACAAATTATAATATAAACATGTATATTTTACTTAAAATATTATTTCAGTGTAAATTTCAGTGCACTGTAATTTGATTGAAATTAGATTTCCCCTATTCTGAAATAACTGAATTGGTGTATTACAGTTTTAAATGCATATTTGGTAACTTTATTTCAATGGTCTTCTTTAGACATTCTACTAAGTAACTTTGCAAATATTTATTTTGATAGTCCACCAACAGACATTCTGCTGACTATAAGTAACTTTGCAACTTTACATGTCGACTTATTCTACTAACCCAAACCCCAACACCTAACCCTAACCTAACAGTCTACTAATACTCTGAGAGTTTAGTTGACATGTAGTTGCAAAGTTACTTATACAGTGCATCCCGAGAGTATTCGCAGCGCTTCATTTTTTCCACATTTTGTTGTGTTACAGCCTTATTTCAAAAGGGATTAAATTCCTTATTTTCCTCAATTATACAGACAATATCCTATAATGATAATGTGAAAGAAATTTGTTTAAAATATTTGCAAATTTATTAAAAATAAAAAACATAAGTTTTCACAGCCTTTGCTCAATACTTTGTTGAAGCACCTTTGGCACCAATTACAGCCTCAAGTCTTTTTGAGTGTGATGTTTGGCACACCTATTTTTGGGCAGTTTCTCCCATTCTTGTTTGCAGGACCTCTCAAGCTCCATCAGGTTGGATGGGGAGTGTTCAGTGCTCAGTCATTTTCAGATCTCTCTAGAGATGTTCAATCGGGTTCAAGTCTGGGCTCTGGCTGGGCCACTCAAGGACATTCACAGACTTGTCCCGAAGCCACTCCTTTGTTATCTTGGCTGAGTGCTTAGGGTCGTTGTCCTGTTGGAAGATGAACCTTCGTCCCAGTCTGAGGTCCAGAAAACTCTGGAGCAGGTTTTCATCAAGGATGTCTCTGTACATTGCTGTGTTCATCTTTCCCTCAATCCTGACTAGTCTCCCAGTTCCTGCTATTGAAACACATCCCCACACCATGATGCTGCCATGACCATGCTTCACTGTAGGGATGGTATTGGCCAGGTGATGAGCGGTGCCTGGTTTCCTCCAGACATGATGCTTGCTATTCGGGCCAAAGAGTTCAATCTTTGTTTCATCAGACCAGAGAATTTTGTTCCTCATGGTCTGAGAGTCCTCCAGGCAGGCTGTCATGTGCCTTTAATGAGGAGTGGCTTCCATCTTGCCACTCTACCATTCAGGCCTGATTGGTGGAGTGCTGCAGAGATGGTTGTTCTTCTGGAAGGTTTTCCTCTCTCCACAGAGAATCGCTGGAGCTGTCAGAGTGACCAACGGGTTCTTGGTCAGCTCTCTGACTAAGGCTCTTCTCCCCCGATCGCTCAGTTTGGCCGAGCGACCCGCTCTAGGAAGAGTCCTGGTGGTTCCAAACTTCTTCCATTTACGGATGATGGTGGCCACTGCGCTCATTGGGACCTTCAATGCTGCAGAAAGTTTTCTGTACCCTTCCCCAGATCTGTGCCTCGATACAATCCTGTCTAGGAGGTCTACAGACAATTCCTGGGACTTCATGGCTTGATTTGTACTCTGACATGCACTGTTAACTGTGGGACCTTATATAGACAGGTGTGTGCCTTTCCAAATCATGTCCAATCAACTGAATTTATCACAGGTGGACTCCGATCAAGTTTTAGAAACATCTCAAGGATCATAAGGAAACAGGATACACCTGAGCTCAATTTTGAGTATTATGGCAAGACTATGAATACTTATGAACATGTGATTTTTTTTTTTTTTTTAATAAATTTGAATTTCAAACAAACTTCTTTCACATTGTCATTATGGGGTATTGTTTGTAGAATTTTGAGGAAAATAATAAGGCTATAACATAAAAAAACTTTCTGGATGCACTGTAGTTAGTAGAAAATGGACTATTGAAATAAAGTATAACCAATTCATTAATTTACAGAACTTTTACTAAGCCAACTAGAAATTATAGAGGCAATTAAATATTTTTAGTTAAACATAATTTAGAGAGGTGGCGTTTGTTCAGGAAATTTTTCATCCACATATACAGTAGAGTAGAAAAAATAACGTACACTCACACATTTTTGTACCTACCTTATGAACTTATGGGCCAGATGTTCCACAAAGTTATATATTTCATTCCAGTGATGCTGCACACTTCCTGATCTGCAGGGTGAAACAGACATATTGGACACTTACAGTCGAACATCAAGGGGGCAATAAAGCTTCACAAGCTGAGAAGAATAGCCAAAGTTTGAGATTTACAGCTGTGTGAATACAATTTTTTTTTCTAAAAGCAGCAGTTCAAAAACTACATTGACACATTTTTATCCTCCCCAGAGGGAAATTGTTCAAGTATCCAGCATCCTCCCAGAGCAGCTGTCTGAATGAGTGTGATGCCAGCTGTTAATATTCCATTGACTTTGAATTAAGCCAAAGACAAACAATCATGATCCTTAAATATTACAGTAGTATACAGTAGAATTACAGTAATATTTCACTGAAACCTCACATTGGAATCTGACTTTGAAATTCAAATTTAATTCAACTCTTTAAAAACTCAAATAGACTGCAAAGTCATTACCACTTTGAAGGCACAGACAGGTAGTAAAGACATTATTAAAATAGCAGTACTTCTGGGTTCTATGTCAGACCTCCCTCATGTCTGGAAAAATCTAAGATAATGTCAGTATATTACGGAGTACCACAAGGATCTGTGTTAGGCCCTCTGTTATTTTCAATATACATGTTGCCACTTGGAATGTTAGCTAACTGCATGATTTGTATTATCTTACAACTGTAAGCCTACATTTCTGAAATATGGACATTACTTGGACACAGTCACCTCCGATAACAGATCCCATAAAGCTACTTTAAACAATGTGTATTGTAAAAAGCACTATACAAATGAATGTAAAAGAAATGCATATTTATTAATATATACGTTATATTTTTTACTTAACCTGTTTGTGTCTTATTTAATGTATGTTTGAATAAATCTGTCATGAAAACAAATTTTTATAACATCCACATTTATGTTAAATCAATTACACAATTGTTCTTTGAGGATGGGCCAAACCAGCCAGTAGGCGGACATTATGCACATTAGAATCACGGTGACAGCTTTTTGTCGAGGGAACCAGGCTGATGCTAACTTATAGGTTGGCCTACAAAAATACGGCATCAATGCAGCACTCTACAAGACTACAAGTGAGGTGTTTAAGGTACGTGTTTTCTGTTTTAGAGATATAGGGCCAGATTTATTTATTATCGCCAACGCAAACCCTCTTTTGGTTTTAAAAAAGTACTGTTAGGATTTACCAAAGACAAAATTAGTGCTGAAAAGGTGTGGACTGAGTTGTTTTTGCAGCTGACCTTATTGTATATACATATGTATAAGTTTCCCTTTCAGACGCAAAATTTATGGGAGGAGAGTATTTAAATGAATCGCGCAACGCGATTTTACTAATGATTGAGCTAGTCAATTTATTTTTTTTTGCGCCAATGTTTAACGCCCCAAAAAAGTCTTCAACCCATTTCGCGACATGGCTGCAATTGTTTCGGCTAGGAGGAGACACCACAGAGAACAGAGAGTGCGTGGTAGAAGGGAGAAAATATTTTCCACTCGTATTAATTTCTTTGGAATGCCAGAGGAAGACGTTATCTGTATATTACATGTAACAAGTTGCGCCTGTGTCGACCCATATCAGCTCTGCTTATTTGCACTGCTCCTGGTAGATTGCGTTGGTCATTGTGTAAATGATTTGACTGCATCTGTGTTCTTTAATCTGCGTGTCAGCAGAAGATCATGCGCAAACTTCCCACTCCCATCGGTGCATTTGTGGAATTGTGCTCTCATGCTAATTTACCCCGTTTCAGTAAATCTGGCCCTTTCTCCTTTTGGCGTGGACTTTGTGCTTTGTAAATTTCCATTGTTTAGATTGGTTACACGCACACATATCTATATACACGCTAAATGAAAGGTTAAACAAGAATAATAGGTGCCATTTACTGTTTTCGTTCCAGTATAACCATACCTCATGAAGGAATTCTGATTAGTGCAGTTGTCACTGTGCCAGATGTTATTTCAATGATGCCATGTCTAGTGCAGACCATTGATTCATTCAAAGCATGTACTTGTTGTTATAATGTATAACTCTGCCCTGGATAAAATTGCCTCCAGATGATGATGTTTTTGCATGGTAATGCTGTTTAAAAATCTAGGCCATTCCTCAAAGTGATAGTGGATTACTCAGTTGTGCACTTTATATTAGCAACCATTGTTGCCATATTTTACTCATTTGTTAGAGTACAATGTATGTCAAGTACAATGGAGAAATGTCCCCCCCCCCATACTTTAATACAGTTTGAAATATGTAAAATACATTGATAACAATATATCAAATTAAGCTGTATCTGCAATCTGATTTATTTTAGTGAATGTATGAAGTCAGTTCTTAAATTCACAAAGGTCTTTTTGTCTTAATTTAAAACCAAATAAAAAAAAATTGTTACATTTTGATTTAAAAGTGAGTGTACTGTATATTATATCACTTTTGCAAAAAAAAAAAAGTTCCAGTCCCGGTTCGGTCAATACATACTTCCATACAGTATCCATAGTTTTGTTATGGCACTATGTGTTCTTACTGACTTTTCTTTGCTTAATAATTTTGGTTTCCAACATTCTTCAAAATATCTCCTTTTCTGTTTCTTACTACAGATTTAAGAAACTCATACAGGTTTGGAACAACTTGAGGGTGAGTAAACGATGACAGAATTTTCTAAGCAGATGAACCTCATTATAAGTTTAGAATTATTATTTGCAATGAAATGATGTGAGATAATGTAGCAAAAGTATTTGAATTGTTTAGGCACTGCATCTGTCCTCCTCTCGCCTCCATCTATGCGTGTCTTTCTCCCTCTCTCACTATTTTTCCATAGTTAGTGAGATCCAGGGCCTAAAGCAGCCAAAGCAGGCAGGGTTTGGAACATCTGGAGCTGATGGTGAAGTGGTTTAACAAGAGGCAAATAGTATGTGTGTGCGAGAGTGTAAAAGAGAAGGATTTATTTATATAGCTATAACTCTTAATGAACTAGTTTTCTACAGCTGGCCAAGATTGCCTATTCATTTTAACTAAATTGGACTGGATTGTCACATTATTCAGTTCCTCCTTAACCCAAAGGTTTAGATAATTCCTGGGAATTAGATGCGCAAAACCCACCTCCAACCGCATCTCTCAGCTTTTATTTCAGAACTTGAACAGGTCAACGAGGACATTTCACTTATATTGGCTCAAAAACAATAGCCGTTTGCCTTGCGAGTCGCGAGGATTAGGTAAATTGTTTCACGTTATTTTTAACCTTTGCTCAAGAATAATTTGGTGTTCAGAGCCAGATAACTAAAGAAAAATTGTTTCAAAATCAGGATTGGTGCTCAGATTTTATTAGATGAACGCTTGGTCATAAACTGGAATGGAGGTATTAAAGGTCTTTCTGTAAAATTAAGCAATTTCTAATGTATAGTCAGCCAGCCAAAAAATCATTAAGTATCCAATACTCATATAATTAAAAATATCATTATGTAAAATGACTCAAATAAAGTAAAAGTAGCTCATTAGAAAGTATATTACAAAGTCAGAAAGTCATTAGAAAAGTTACATTTTATAAATATAAATGATATGGTATAAACCAAGCCTATTTTAGAATACGTATGAGTATTCATACAGTCATAAACGCCTTTTTAGCAATATTGATATTAGACATAAATTAAAGGGTTAATTCTCCCAAAAAGGAAAATTCTGTCATTAATTCCTCTCCCTCATGTCGTTCTACACCCGTAAGACCTTCGTTCATCTTCAGAACACAAATGAAGACATTTTTGATGAAATCCGATGACTCAAGATAATTTATACTTTCAATGCCAAACATATTTAAAACAGTTCATGTGAGTACAGTGGTTCAATGTTAAGCGACGAGATTACTTTTGCGCCAAAAAAACTAAATAATGACTTTAAAACACTGCTCCGAAGCTTCGTTACATCATAAGTGTTTCAAAACGTTTTGAAATTTCAATGGTTCGCATGACTTTGGCAGTCACATGAATTGTTTTATCCCTTTAAAACTGGATGTGTCATCAGCGAGAGAGATATGGAGAGATGTGGATTGTGGCTGTTAGAGAGGGAGTTTTGGATTGCATAAATAATAGAAGAAACAAACAAAAACACGGCGAAGGAGAACACAGGCGATTGGGATGATTTTTGATAAGACTTGGGAGGAGGCTAAGCGAGGGTGTGTGTATCTGTATAATGTGTCAGTGCGGTAAATGTACACATGGATATATGCGTGCATATGTAGTATATGCATGTGTGTATGAAAAACTTTTCTCCTGAATGAAAACTGTGCAACCCAGTGTGACAAAAAGACTTGTATATATGTAATATTTTCAAGTTTGAAGAGGTCGATTCATTCGATCATCATTTTTCTCTTTTTTTCTAAATAAACATCTTCTTGTTTATTTTTGTCTATTAAAATTCTATTTACAAACTCACCATACATATTAATGGTCAATATCTGTAAAAAAGCCATTTATTGAAAGCCTTATTGAAAGCCATTTGTTTTCTGAAAAAAATGACACGTCGCACTTGAATTTTATAATAAAAAAACATAATATGTGAAAACAAGCTATTTTAACTCTAAGTTCTAAATGGTTAAATATGTCTTTAGTATCTTTCTGGGCATTTGAAAGAGTTAATTATCTTGCTGTCAAAAATATCTTAATTTGTGTTCTGAAGATTAAAGAAGGTGATGAACAACATGAGGGTGATTAATTAATGACGTAACTTTCATTTTTCATGAACTAACCCTTTAAGCCGCATACTGTGACGAGCAGGGCGGGCGAGAGCCGTGAGGGAACGGTGCGAGGCCGGTGACGTGATTGCTAATGAGCGTCAGCTGCACGCTGCACCGGTCTCGTATCTCTCACGGAGGAGCTCCGGAAGCATAAAAGAGGAGTGACGATAGTGAAGGACGAGACAGGACCAGGCCTGGATTTTATGTTATGTTTTATTTTGTTTGTGTGGGCGGCAGTCGCCGTGAGGAACTGCTGCCCTTTTACTTTCATTTTGTTGTTTGTTTTTAAGTTTATTAAAAGTTTTGGTTGAACGTTCGCCAGTTCCCGCCTCCTTCTTCCCGTTCTTACAAACTGTGTTACATTGGTGTCGAAACCCGGGAGGAAGGAGCGACATGCTGTCGAAGAGCCCTCGCTGCTGAGGGGGATCGCGGTGCCGAGAAGGGTCGGGCAGCGTGGGAGAGTGAAGACCGCGAGTGGCTGCCTGAGGTGGTGGTGCTGGAGCGACTGAGCAACTGGTGGGACGGAGAGCTCACTGCCGTGCCCCTGGGACGAGGTGGGATGGCTGCCGTCCAGGAGGGAGCGGAGGAGTCGCCGCCGTTCGCCACGGGCCGAAGCCTGCTGCCTGCCGCCAATGATGGGGAGGAGCAGGGAACGGGGGACTCACTGCCGGCTGCCCTCAGCCGGAGGAGCCATCGCCGGCCGCCAGGGGGCGGAGGAGGATTGAGCTGTCCACCAAACGTCCAGTACCATCGCATGGCACCGCGAGGAAGAGCCTCTTGGCTTGGCAGAGGACCGAGTGGCAGTGTGTCCAGGAAACGGACCAAGAATTTTTTTTTTTTTACTTTAATCAAATAAACAAACAAACAAACAACAAAACAAAAGTAAAATGGCAGCAGTTCCTCACGGCGACTGCCGCCCACACAAACATAATACATCACAAAATAAAATCCAGGCCTGGTCCTCTCTCGTCCTTCACTATCGTCGCTCCTCTTTTATGCTTCCGGAGAGACACGAGACCGGTGCAGCGTGCAGCTGACGCTCATTAGCAATCACGTCACCGGCCTCGCGCTGTTCCCTCACGGCTCTCGCCCGCCCTGCTCGTCACACATACATAGGTGAAGAAATGCGTAAAATGCATTGTTTGCATGAGAAAGTAGAAGCATAATATCTTTACTAGTGAAACTGCTAATAATCAACTAAACCTTGGGATTACAACAAAAATCAGTCCATGGCCAAATGATATGATATTTTATTTTACTCCATAATCATGTCTCTTGACAAATCACATAGTGCTTTGGCATCACACAAATGCACTGAATCAAAGAAATGTATTCTAATATGAATATACTGTAAGCTGCAATAATGATTATAATAATACCCCTCATATACCATATATTTACATGGTACTCTGGATCAAAACATCATGGTAATACTGTGGTACTTTGTTATATGTGACATGTAAAATGCGAAGTGTAAAGACTAGAGTGTATTTTTGGAAACGATTTAGGGTGCCCCTTCTACACACCCACCCAACCACCTTGCAGGCAACTCCCTGTACTTCCAGCTTCACAAGGTCCTCGGATGATAAACCATGTGAAACAAGGTACTCATGTAACCAGCGCTCATGAAGAGTATTTATAGCCAGTCCCAGTGGCGTCACATTGGAAAGTCTGATTGAAGCATTCTAATTTGGGACAATGGTCCAATATTTAGTTCGAACAAAGAATGATGTGACTGACCATTCCGAGCCAGAGGTTCCAGAACTATTCCAGAGACAACAACAGGCCTTCCTGGTCATTAGTGTTATATTATTAGTTTCGTAACACATGTGTCTTTATTCCCAACACTAAACTCTTGTTGCGCTCTCTGCAGAAGTGCTTGAGCTGAATGAATGGAGGAGAACAGTAAATGGCCTTCACAGACCCTCCGGAGCACAGGAGCCAAACCAGCAATCCCACAGCTATAAAGTGGAGCCACAGAGATGGCCCACAAGTAGAACAACCAAACCCTGACTTTCCCATAACTCCGATCCAAGTGATCAGGCATTGCTGATTTTCTGTTGATAAACTAACCCCTGTTTAACATCAGAAAAACTTAAAGGGTTAGTTCAGCCATAAATGAAAATTATAAATATGGGATTTTCATTTCCGTGCGCCTGAGAGCAACATTACGGTAGTAAAGACTAGAAGGGATACAGATACGGCCACTGCGCATGCGCACATCAATATTGCGTCATTTAATATGTATTTATTTAATTTAGTAACTGTATTTGCAGTATTGTAAGAGTAGGTTTATGGTTGGGGTAGGTGTAGATGTTAATAAAACACAATTTTATAAGTAGCACATTTCATTTTATTGTTATTTATCCTGAGGTTTTGCCTCACTTCCGGCCATAGCTGTACCAGTTTATATCTCATAATTCTGACTTTTCTCAATATTGTGAGTTTATATCTCATAATTCTGACTTTTCTCAATATTGCGAGTTTAAATCGCATAATTCAGACTTTTCTCAATATTGTCAGTTTATATCTCATATTTGTGACTTTTCTCAATATTTTCAGTTTATATCTCATATTTGTGACTTTTCTCAATATTTTCAGTTTATATCTCATAATTCAGACTTTTCTCAATATTGTCAGTTTATATCTCATATTTGTGACTTTTCTCAATATTGTCAGTTTATATCTCATATTTGTGACTTTTCTCAATATTTTCAGTTTATATCTCATAATTCTGACTTTTCTCAATATTGTGAGTTTATATCTCATAATTCTGACTTTTCTCAATATTGTGAGTTTATATCTCATAATTCTGACTTTTCTCAATATTGCGAGTTTATATCTCATAATTCTGACTTTTCTCAATATTGTGAGTTTATATCTCATAATTCTGACTTTTCTCAATATTGCGAGTTTATATCTCATAATTCTGACTTTTCTCAATATTTTCAGTTTATATCTCATGATTCAGACTTTTCTCAATATTGCGAATTTATATCTCATAATTCTGACTTTATAACTCACAATTGCAACTTTAAATCACATAATTCTGAGGGAAAAAGTCAGAATTGTGAGATAAAAACTTGCAATGACCTTTTTTGTGTTTGTTCCACACTTATTAGTATTCCAAAGTATTCTAAAGTATTTAGATTAAGTTACTAAACTTGAGTAATGTAACGAAATCCGTTACAAATGACTTTTTAAAGCATGTATTTTGTAATCTGTAGTGAAATACATTTTAAATGTAACCTACCCAGCCCTGGCTGATAATGACATGACATGTTCTTTGCACCAATATACAATAACATAATCAACATTGTTATATTAAGGAAAATGTTCTTACTGGGGGACAAAAAAAAAAAAACATCAAAAAATGATTTGATTTACATTCAGGATCCAAGGGGAAATGGGTTGAGATACAGCTGTATGTCACTGTATAACCATATGAATCTGTCCAACAATAACATCACATTCACAGCTGAACTGCCAGTCTACCCATGACGAATGACTTACATGTATTAGGAAACACAGCTGTGTTATTTTTTACTTAAAACACATTCGTCGAACATGAACATAACACTCAGAGGAAAAGTTGCCAAGTAGAGCCAAAGTTTAGACTGGTAGAAACTAAATAGTTGGAAACTGTGACCCACATCCAATCTACTGTATGTCCATGTGTGTGTGTTCATGTTATGTATAGCAGGTGAACATCACAGTGTTTAGAACCATATATAATTGATTTTCCACGTGTTCTTATGGGTCCTAGAGCTTTCACAATATTACATGCCAAAATTAGGTCAAGATAGCTTGTGAGTTGCCAAGCAAACTATCAAACAAAACTAAAAAAACCTTAATTTGTAGTCCAAATGCATAGAAGTACGTTACTTTTCTATTAAACTGCCTGTGTGGAACTAATACAGCAAATATGGCAAATAGCCTCTTCAACCAGCTGTTTAATATATCATTCTCTCGCAGGCTTTTGGCTCAGAGCTGCATATTTGTAAACAGCCCTCAGGGGGCACTATACTTGCATCCAGCCAATGTGTCCGCATTGACCCCAAACATGCAATTTTCTCACCTCATGTTAGATGAGACATATGTTACAGAAGAAAACAATTATCTTTATCGTCATTCTCTCTCTTGTAAACTCTTATGTCTGTGCCTTTATGCACTAACTGATAAAATATCAAACAGAATGGAATTTATTTTAAAGAAAGATTGCATAAGCACACTTTTCAAGCAAACTATTTCACAAAAAAACTATACTATATATATATATATATATATATATAGTGAAGACTATAAGTTGTTGTCAAACGTTAGTGGATCATATGTATAACTGATGATCTAAATCTGTGGATCCTCTGACGCCTGTGTGAACTTGAGGAGAACTGACTTTAATTAAGTTCATTGAGCAAAAATGAACAGAAGAATGTGCAGCATTTGTAAGCAGATGCCACTTATTTTGCACCTAATGTAAAGTTCAGTCAGTGCGTGTTCAAATTGAAGAGGCAAAATGATCTTCAAAGTATCCTACTTTTGGACAAAAGTGACTCATGGAGTTAGATTTCCATCAAACCAATGGATTAAAACATTAATACATGAAAGCATTGCTTAATTTAGCCCTCCTTATTGTAACAGAACCTGAAAAAGCTTTACATTATACATTGCATTTAAATAAGCCTAATTCTACATATGCATTTGTAATTTATACATGTGTCTCTCTGTCTGTAACTAAGTCAAGTTAAAGGATTGAAGCCTCATAGTGAGTATGAAGATGCCAACACAGCATTTATGGAGTGTTGTCATGCTTATAACTATGCATTGTTAAGGAGAGGTGGTAAATAACTTACTTGTCTAGAACAAAATAGAGGTCAAAACCCCCATAGCAGGAGGAAGCTGCTGTCCCTCTTTCCGGCACAAGTCCTGTATTTCCATTCGCAGTGTCCACCAATTTGACACAGAGCAAAACTGCTATCCTCCAAAGTCTGCACATGTTGTAAAGCACTGTTTGAGTCAAGCAGGACTACAGGAAAAATAAAAAAGTGACCATGAGAGAAAAGTAAGGTTGCACAGGATCCTTAACAATCCGTAATCCGTATGTGGAGACCTAATTTAGAGAAAGCATTCTCCAAAATACTGAATTTGTCTTCTTTGTTCTTCTGTAGTGTCCTGTGGGAGCAGAGTGAAAGTTTTACAGAAAAAAAGAAGAGAAATGTCTCTGGATAGAAAGAAATTTCTAGAACCCAATTGCACACATGTAAATGTGCACATGCACCCAAAAGTCTGACACACTTCTGCTCGCTGCCCCAGTTGCTGCTACATTGATGGAGTGTGGGAGGGAGTGTGGTTGTGTGTTTATGTTTGGGAATGTGTGTGTGTGTGTGTGTGTGTCTTTACCAGACAGTGCAAAATCATTGTCTCTCTTAGCCCCTTGACTCCAAAACAACTTTCCAACCTCTTTTTTTAAAGCAACGATGAAAGCAAAGGAGTGATTGAGGCTGTTATTTTGCCATCTAGTGGTAAAAAATGTTAGTGAAAATGTTGATGTTCATTAACTGCATCACATTATTACCATATTAACCACCAAATTCAAGCCATTAACAGTTTAGGCATGGAGTTAACCCCTTAAGCCCTGAAGGCATTTTTAGAGTTGTTTTTTTTTTCTGAGTGACAAACTCACAACTCCAAAACTATATCAAGGAGAGTCAAAAGCTCACTTTCTTATTTGACATGCAATAACTCACGAGTGAAATAAGGTACGAGAACAATTCTAATCAAAAAACAAAATTTACAGCATTTGCAACCAAGGTTTTTTGTTTAGCCATTGACGCCCCCTGATGGGCATTTTTAAAATCTTTCCTCCATGAGGAATATCTCGTGCATTGGCTCAAGGGATTGATGATTTTCGATCAGGAACATCCACTGTAGGTAATGATGTGTCCTTTTCTACCACTTATGCATGTTTTATTAAGTTTTATTAAGTTTATAAAGCCTGCGGGGTTTCATGAGTCGTAATTTTGTGAGGAATATCTTGTAATCAATTTATTGTATTTATTGGATATGAAAATGTTATTTTTCAGCACATAACTCAACACCCCTTAAATTAATCAAATTGGCTATAAAGTTCAGAGTCTAAGCTTTTAAATGACAGCTAATTTGTGTTGATCAAGGCAGTAGTTTTGAAAAATATGATTATTAATTTGTTTGTAGCTAGGTGGCGCCCGCGGGCATATAATGTTGGCTCAGGTTTAGCGGGATGACTCCGCACTCAAAATGGTTGCATGCAAAAGCTGAGTTTCAGTCAATGGTTGCTTAGTAATTTGATTATGATTTTCTTTTTACACTTCGGGCTTAAAGTGTTAAATAAAGTGTCAAGAAAATACGAAGCCCCGCACATGACATGCAAGAAAAAAATTAAATTGTACACACGATTTACTAATTGACGCTTCGCAAACAGTTTGATTGACAGGCGATCTGACCAATCATAACCCGAATCAGCCATTTCACGAGCCGCTTGAAGGAGCTGCAGCGATCTGTCACGACACATTAAAGAGACACTAGACGCTATTTATTGTTTAAACTTCTTTAAAAAAAATTGATATATTAAAAATGATACTGTATCATATGTCTGTCGAAGCGTTGTCATTGTCCTCTTTGCTCTGGGATGTATTTTTCCTTTGTGAGAACATGATGTGTGGCGTGAGAGCGCATGAACTAAGCAACTGTAACTAAAGGAGGCGGGTCTTTGCGAAGGGTTAATTCGTTCCCTTGACCAAACTATTCACTAAAACGTGTGCACGACTTATTATTTTGTTCCCTCAATTTATAAATCGTGCTGTATATTAAAAAAAGGCCAACAAACAGACTGTATTAATAAAGCTTTATTTATTTAAACACAGGTGTGCAATTAATTCACATTTCACAATTCAAATTTATTCACATTTATTACATTTAAAAATATAAATGAGAATTGGCATACTTTAATTAAATAATTTATTATTTAAATTTCTGTACCTGTATGCCTTTAACAGCTAATATTTTGAAAACAGCAATATTGTGAAACATTACAATTGAAAATATTCTATGTGAATATATTCCTTATTCCTTTGAGGGCAATTTTCAGCACCATTACTCCAGGTTTCGGTGTCACATGATCCTTCGGAAATCATTCAAATATTAGTGCTCAATTATTATAAATTGTATATACCCTTGGTGAGCATAAGATATTTCTTTCAAAAACACAATCAAATCTGAAATATTCCAAACTTTTGACTGGTAATGCACATTTCATGTTCATTTGGTCATTTCTGTTATTGCCCTTTAAATCTGTAGATAAAACTGAAAAAATGACAATTGATTTCTTTCCTTAATTCATGGCCATCATTTTCCAACAGCACTATGAGCACATGGAACTTTCTCAAAAACTTCATACGTGCATGTAGTGAAATCGTACTCCACTGTGCACTTGTCTGGATATTGTGTAGGCCTCGCCATTCTACATAAATTAAACAAAATAAAAGGAATTAGTATGTATTATATAAATTGTGTCATAAAATGTATGTGTGTTATATTAAAATGTGTCTGGGTTAAGTATGTAACCTGGTTCCCTGAGCAGGGAACAAGACATTGTATCAGTTGCTGATGCTATGGGCACTGGTGTCTGAAGCACGTGTGCAAACACAACAATTCTATTGGCCGAGCCAGTCATATGTCGTCACTCAGTGCACCGGCATGACTATAAATGGACGCCTACATTAAACGTCATCAACTTTGATTTGTCTGAAGGAACGCGCAGGCTTCCTGAGGTATGGCAATGCGACGCAGCGTCTCGTTCATTTCTCAGGGAACCTGGTTGCATATGTAACCCAGAGATGTTCCCTTTTAAACTGGACCTTTGTTTTAACATATTTTACGTTCAGGAGTACAGGGAATATTTATTATGTAAACGTTGTAAGAAAAAATAAAAATTAATTAAAAATGTAATCAAATCAGTTCATAAAGCTATGACATCCTGTGTATACGATACGACAAATGTCGATAGATTTATCAAATTAAACGGTGAAATGTTCATAAAGGTACTCTACGAGCAGCTCTGCAGATGAAGTTCACGTAGAACTTCATGATACGCGGGCGTCGCTTATGTGTAATAGTAGACGAAACTGCAGCGCTCTTCATACAGACTTCAGATTTCAATAGCAGTCCAAAAATTGCCAAATTCTGTGACATTCCGCTTTATACAGTAAATTCTTGTGACTGGATTTCATCCGTGTTTTCTTCATCGCGGAAATCGTATGGCTCTACATGGTATTTGCAGTATTAAAGAGAGTTAGTTTTGTGAGTTATTTCTTGTTGTGTTATAAAGATGTTTCCATTAGTGTGAGAAGGGTATACAGTTGATAGAAGTCCGCTTTCTATACACTCAATATAGGGCTTTATGGCCATTTAATAGATACAGCTACGCATCGGTACAGCGGTTATTGAAAAATGCATATCGGTCTCGAAATTGAAAGTGCCCAGCACTACCGATGCTCAAAACAAGCATTAACAGTTTTGATGTAAGTGCTTTTTCATAAAAAAAGCTTCACTTCTTTTAAATCCCTCCAAAATGGTACCATTTAATCAATTCTGTTGAATTGATTGAGGAAATCAATACAGCATTTGATGTCACTAATAAAAATGATGCACTTTATTTTACAGTCCTGTTTCGCATGTACATACTATATACTTATTGTAGGAAATACAGTAACTGCGTAATAACTGTTACCTTATATTATTCACTACTTTCTTGGTAAATACATTGTAAGTACATTGAAGATGCACATACTGTAAAATAAAGTGTAACCAAAATGAAATATACTTACGCATCACAGCAGCTCATGGAATTAGCAGAACAATCACAGTCCATACATTTACTGTTTCTCCAAGTGGATCCAACAGGATGCCAAGTCTTATCTGTTGAGTCCTGGCAAAACCTTACTATCAAGGATCAGAGAATTCAGAAAAATGGATCATACTTTTTATTTATACAATGCGACAAAGGAAAATTTATATTATATGTACCTGGTGATTTGTGTCCCGTGTTGAAACAAGCAGCATTGACCAGAGGAATGACAGTGCACAGAAACGAACCCCAAACCACAGACCTCTTCACAGTCAACAAACACAACCAAATAAAGCTATTGATCCAATGTTAAACTCAGAATAGTTTTACCTGAAGCTGCAGTATTGAGGTGAATTTCATTTTACAACAATGTATAAAACAAAAGTAGGCATTTACAGTGATTGTATGGTGAAATTGAATTACCATCGATAGGTATGAAACAAGTATAAAATATAACATGCAACTGACACATATTTAATGAATACTGTAATTAATTGTGAAAAATATATATTGACTATCCTAAAATCTAAAAGCTGCAGAGTATTATAATTGGGGCTTACCATGTTTCTTCAGACAGTGATCTGATTATAAGAAGCCAAAATCACTATGCCTGTATTTATGTGAACAGATGAGGGAGGAGCAATATGTTAATGATTAATTTCACAAATGATTTTGAAAAAGTGATACAAATTCAGTATGTTAAAATGTGATAGTTTAATCACATTATTATTATTATTATTATTATAAATAAGTACACATTTTTATGCTGTAGTAATGATCATTTTTAATTACAGAAAGATCAAAACATGGTCACAAAATGTAATATTTCAAGTTACTCAAATAGCATAACTAATTGCAGTGTTTTATTGAAGAGATATACTACTCATTATTCCTTACAAGATGAGTAGAAAACAGCCTTATCTGCTAAGTAAAGTGTTCTTTGGACTTTAAAGTTGAAACAAACAACAGCTCAGCTGTTCCAACATACACTTGTTCAAAACATTTGGGGTCAGTAAGACTTTGTTCAATTAATACTTGTGTAACACGGGTATTACACAAGTATTACATGAATGAACATCAGAAGGAATGTTGTTTCAAGCATGGAAAGACGTTAATACACGCAATTGTTCATTATTATTATTATTATAAGCCAGGAACTACTAAACCTCCTCTGCCGCCCTTTTCAAGGATTGGCTCACAAAGTGTGTCCGAAAAGTGAGATTAAATACTCCTAATATATGTTTTTTATTTTGGTTCCCATTTGAGTGACCGCTATAACCCCTTAATCTTGTCGCATTTGTAATATTAGTCGCTTGGACTGTTATGTAGGGAGCTGTTCATGAAAACTGTTTTATTTTTTTGGGATGGAAAGGATAACTTTGCCATCGAAAGAGTAGAGGAGCTAAATAACAATTAGACATTCGACCTGAATTATCATAAAAACACAAATTGGTTTCACTTACTGATGACATCATAACCTCAGGTGGCAGGCACAGCAGATTCTGCCAGAGTCGTTTCCTGTGTTGCATAGCGTCAAGATAGGGATGTGATCCTTTTGGGTAGGGGCGTGTTTGTTTTGGTGATTTCAAATATCAACAGCGTTTACCAGAAATCATGTACTGCACCTGTAAGTGATTGTTTGGACAGACCAAAATAAATGCCTAAAAATTCAAGTTAATTTTGTCTAAAATTTACACCTTGTAAATACTGTAAACTGTTTCCCTCCCTTCCTCACTTCCTTTCCTCGCGTCTTTGCTCCACCCCATTAGGATGCGAGGGAAGGATGCACCTGACTTCTCAGGAAGGTTCCTCGTTACTCATTCCTCTCCTCCTTGAAGTGTAATTAGAGAATTGAGATGTCCTTCAAATATGGCTCAGTTCGATCGGTTTCTGAGTCACGAGCTGGTGTACAGAGGAGCGAGGAAACGAGGAAGCATCAATTTGAGGATTACTAACTCCCCTCCGTCTTGTTTACTCGGATGTTTGTCAATGCTTACGTTGCACGAGTGCCCACTACTGGTGGAACCCTTGCGATGTGATTAAATGGAACACCCTAAAGCCCTTGATCTCTGGAATCAGCTGATTTATTATTTATATAGGTGGAACCTCTGAGGGCACTGGAGACTCAGGGGATCACAGAGGTATAGGGAGGTTCAGGGTGGCGCAGGCAGTTCAGGGGGCCAGGGTTGGTCGCCTGAGTTTCCGGCGCCGCCCTGGCCTACCGTGCTCCCTGCTCCGCCCTGCCTTTCAGAGCTTCTGGCTCCACCCTGGAGGCCTTCTAACTTGCCCGCCCCATTCCAGCAGGGGGTAGTAATGTCACATGTCTGTCTTGGACTGTCTTGTTTCTCATTTTGTCACATGTCTTCCTTTGTTCCGTTTTTCCACCGCTCTTTAGTTGTCATAGTTACTGATTTGATTAATGTCCTCAGTTCAGGTGTGTCTCATTAGTCTCGTTTAGTCCTCTGTTCTCTCTCTGTTCCCGCTGTTTCAGTTAGACCCTTGTCTTGCGTTGATGTTATTAGACAGTGTTTTTAGTAGTATTTTATTCCCCTGGTGATGTTTTCATTTGAGGAATCTCTCCTTTGCCGTGCGCATCTTTAGTCAACAAATTCCGTAACAAGTGTAGGTTTGAAGTTGGAAAAGTTTTTTTCTTAATTGTTAGCAATAATTTGTGGTAACACTTTAGAATACTGTTCCATCATAACTACCTACACAGGAACAAATAAGTAATGCATTATTAACAGTCTAGTAACTAATATTAATTAAAAAGAATCATTGATTAGCGAATTAGTAAGTATCAGTGCTCATTGGATTTAATATCCAATCCACAGGGTAAACAGTCCAAGAGAGTAAATCCACACAAAACATCCAAAAACAATACAACGATCAACAAGGGTAAGACAGAAACAGAAGGATTAAATACACTAGGAAACAAAGGGATTACATAATGCTAATTAATTACATACACCTGACGACAATGAAACAATGATGATGAGAGAGTGGCGGGAAGAAATCAAAACAAAGAGCACATGTGAAACAAGAAAACAAACAGTCCAGTACTTTTTTATTTAATAAATTTGAATGGCAATCTCAAACCAAAATCAAAGCCTGTATGTACGTTATGAGTGTGGGTCAAAATGTTAATGATTAGTATGGTTCATTTGCCAAAGTAGGCCCAAGTATACTAGTACACACACAGACACGAACACACATAAAATTATAATAGCAAATAATACCAAAATAGCATAAATCATAAATAGCATAAATAAGTGTATTATTTAATAGTAAATGCTAAGTTAACTTATTAGATTACAAAATCATTCAAATGTATTATTAACACAGTTACATACAGTAACACAGTTAATATATTTTCTTAATTTTACTTTAGAACTTTTGAATTCTGTTCACAGTGATTTGTTTCATTAGAACAGATGAAAGCATCACCAGAACTGTAATGAGATCACCAGAACCACTGTGACATCCATCATTTTGATGGATCTTAAATATTGACATGTTTGAAGTCACTTTGACCTGACCCGAAGGTGACGGCTTAAGTAAATATTTTGTGTTCGTCAATATCAACATTACTGTTTTAGAGGTTAATTTTATACGTGAAACAACACAACCACACATAGTCATGTTTTCTCTAATCAGAAAATACTAATAAGTCACTAAGATTTACAAAAAAACAAAGAAAAAAAACAGGATTTGCATTTAGAAAACTGCAAGTTAAGTTATAATTTCACTATAAGGTACCTATAAAGTTTATACTATTTAAATAAAGTAAGTCTTTCAAAATGCAATTCACAAACTTTGAATTTGCTGCTCTTCTCATTCATAAATGAATACATGTGTGCATGATTTAAGTCCATTGGTCTTAATGGGTTAGTTCACCCAAAAATGAAAATTCTGTCATTAATTCCTCACCCTCTTATCTGTCAGGGTTGTCCGCTGGAGTGCCCTTAAACAGTCACTAGAGGGCACTCAACCTCAGACACTCATATACTCGCACACACTACATTTCCCAGAAGCCCCATGCCTTGGCACTGATCACCTCAGCCAGCTGCAACTCATTACATGGACTATTTAAGAGGCATTCAGCCTGGTATGAGTTGCGAGGTCTTGTATTTACCACGTTGTGCAATTCTGAGTGGTTTTCCCTGTCTTGTCTTCCTCTCGTGACCCTGTCTGACTTCCGTTGTTTGATTCCTGCTGCCTGTCCTGATCCTTGCTTGATGTATTGGACTGTGAATGCTATCTGCCTGACCTGACCTTCTGCCTGTTTAACAATCAGGATTCTGCCTATCCTTTGCCATTCCTGTTTGCTGTTGTCTGACCATTGCCTGTTTGACTACGCTTTCACTGTTAATAAAGCCTGGATCTACACCCACGTTGTCACGCACCCCTTCATTACAGAAGACCTCGCCATGCCAAGATCCAGCGTTCATCAGCGTTTCCAGTCACACTATGGATCCAGCAGTGGAATTGATCCGTTTGTGTCAAGGTAACGGCACCAGTGAGGAAGACATACAGGTTTTCCTGGACATTGCCAATATGTCTGATTTACCGGACTGTGCTCTCATTGACTTTTTTTTGTTATGGGCTCATCTCTCCTCTTAAGGAGATACTAATGCATGATGCTCCTCGAAGCTCATTCAGTGACTTTTTGGACTATGCTTTAATTTTGTGTGGGTCATGTTTTATTTTGGGGGAAACTGAGAACTTTAAGAACCCAAAGAATTTTTTGGGGGAGGCACCACATCCCAAGCTCTAGTGGCCACGGAGCTTGGCTCATTACAGTCACCGACAAACCCAGTTCTGAGGATCTCTAGCCCTGTTCTGCATCTGCATTCCTGCCCTGCAGTTTCTACACCTGAGCTAGTCCACAACATGGTGGGCACCTCTGAGTCGGTGCACAAAATGGCCGCCAGTCCAGAGCTTCGTCAGGACTCAGCCAATCTTCCAGAGCCTCATCCCGTCTTAGGACAAGATGGCTGCCACACCAGAACCTCCAGCAGTCAAGGACGTAGCATCAAAGTCTTCAGCCCTCATGGACGCCACATCTGTGTTCCTGGGAGTCGTGAGCACTGCACGTGAGGACTTTGAGGCTTTCCCTAACCGCTGGAGACTTCCAGTCTGAAGGACACACCGGTGACGTCGGTGTGAGCAGCTGGTATCTCAGCAACCCCTAGGGGTGATCCTGTGTCAGTCCCTGAACCTGTTCCAGCAGTTCCCGAGGGCATTTCTGAATCTGTTCCTGCAGTCCCGGAGGGCTTTCCCAAGTCAGTCCCTGAGCATGCCAGTGCAACCCAAGAGGGCGCTCCCGAGTCGGTCCCTGAACACGCCAGTGCAGACCAAGAGGACGCTCCTGAGTCAAGTCCTGTGCGAGTCCCTGAAGTCTTGGAGGATGTTTCTAAGTCCTTAGCTGAACCTGTTCACCAAAGCTTCATCCTCCCTGTCACTGCAGTCATGGCCCCTGAGTTTCCTGTCTGCTTTGCTCTGACCAGGGAGGTCATGCCTGAGATTCCTGTCTGCCCGGATACAACCATAGAGGTCGATTCCGAGTTTCCTGTCTGTCTTGATACGACCACGGAGGGCGTCTATGAACTCTCTGTTTTCCCTGATACAACCACGGAGGCCACTTCTGAGTCGTCTGTCTGTCCTGATATGACCACAAA
Source organism: Zacco platypus (assembly GCA_038088235.1). Classification (NCBI taxonomy): domain Eukaryota; kingdom Metazoa; phylum Chordata; class Actinopteri; order Cypriniformes; family Xenocyprididae; genus Zacco; species Zacco platypus. Next base: position 27,094,863 of record CM076073.1, read on the forward strand.
GGTCATCCATGAGTGACCTGTCTGTACTGATATGACCACGAGGGTCATCCCCGAATCTCTTGCTACGCACATCTTCATTACAATGTCTTTCTACACCTATAAGACCTTCATTCATCTTCTGAAAACAAATGAAGGATCAAACACAACACAAGGACCAAACAAGACTAATTACATACAGCTGAAGACGATGAACAAATTATGATGTGGCGGGAACATAACAAAAGGAACGCGTGACAGAAAACAGATACTGAATACTGAAAATACGTGACTTTGGCGCTTCGAACCACTGATTCGAAACAAATAATTCGTAAAGCTTCATGAGGCAGTGTCTTGGAATCGGCCATCTCTAGATAATGTTGAAAAGTCGTTATTTTGTTCTTTTGACTCACAAGTATTCTCGTCACTTTCTAATATTAAGGTTGAACCACAGATTTATAAAACACTGATACTGCTTCTTTCCAAAAACAGTCAAGCTCCTGGAGGCGTGCCGTGGGCGGAGTCACGAGCACAATACATCATCGCATTATCCCTGGATATCTTTTGATTCACTATACTTTCGTGTTGTTTACATTATATGCACTTACGTGCCAATTGCCACAGACATTTGATGCAGTTTTTCGGAATCGCCTGCAGTTCCGACTCATGACCGGGATCTTTTATCTCTGGGACTGCTCCATCTTTCAGTTTCAAATGATCCAGCGAATCCAGCGTCCAACTGGCCCTTGTTTATAAAACAATAATCACAGAAATGCCAGGAGCAAATAAACATACTTGCACAACCTCCGCATACTTGCATACTTCCGCTCTTTATGACGTCATACAGGGCCATGCTCGAAAAAAATACGAACCTTGAAGGAGTGTATGTGGCATTTTGAAACTTTAGCCATGTTTAGCATGAGAATCCAAATTTTTAACACTGTAAATAAGTGAATGCATGAGATAGCTATAGAAATCCCACCATAAAGGGTTAGTTCACGCAAAAATGAAATTTCTGTCATTAATTCCTCACCCTCATGTCGTTCCACACACATAAGACCTTTGTTCATCATCAGAACACAAATTAAGATATTTTTGATGAAATCCGAGAGGTTTAATTAAAAAATATCTTAATTTGCGTTCTGAATTTGTGTTCTAAAACGACATAAAGGTGAGTAATCAATGACAGAATTTTCATTTTTGAGTGAACTAACCCTTTAAACCATGTATTTTTCCTTTTTGGTTTTCAAAAGTTGGGTTATAAAAATGTTTCACACAAAAATTTATTATGATGTGTAATGAGAACATTTTATTTAATCATTAGAAAAACACAATTCAATTTAGTAATTTTAACAATTCGGTTAATTAGAAAACAATACAATCAAATCATAAACAATAAGGTATCTGAAATTCAATTAATACGTTTTCCTCATAAAATTATTTAAAATTTTCATAATTTTAATGAACTGTTATGGATTTGCCTTTAAACATGGACAAGTAAGGTATAAACTAATTTTACAGATACAAGATGTTCTCTTATTAGCTTTAATTTAAAAATAAGAGCTTTTTCTGTGATAAAAGTGAGAAGGAAAGTCTTGAATCCCAAACCGTTTGAGTGGTGTATTAATTACAGTTGGCAGCACTGTCCAGTTTGGATCAAAAGCAGTTGATATTCACTTTAGTCTAAATACGTACACAACACATCACTGATTGTTTTTTCAATCGCTGGAATTTATTTTCCAATAGCATCAGGGGAGCACTTAATGGTGGGATCTTCTGGTTGAACCACTTCAAATGTGCAGGCGCTGTAATCATACTTCACAATGCAGCCTCCAGTCAGGGAAAACGGTTGAATCAGGCTATAACAAAAAGCACATATAACTTTAATAAATTTCAACTTATCCCTGTTTGCAAACATGAAAAATTGTTTACAGCACCTGAAAAGTGATATGAATCTGTTTTAATTCAAAAAGGTGAATGCAACATAAAAAACACTTGTGTAAAAGAAGAATACTTAAAAAAAAGTACTTAAAGAAATAATATACTTTATATTAAATGCAATTAGTTGAACCTAAACATGTTTTTAATCCACTTAAATAGGACTTAAGTAAAAGTCATTTCATAATTAATTCTATAATTTCTTTGAAATGTGGTTATGGTTATGTGAAATTTGTATGTCATGTATTCAAATATATTTGTAATGATAAAGTTGTAATTTAAAGCATATTAACTTTAATATCCAACACACTATACTCTGCTTTAGTATGTTAGTCAACGCATCAAAATAAGTGTACTTCTGAACATTAAACGATTATTGAAACATATTGACTTAAAATGTTATTTACAGTAAGATTTTAATTTGACATAATTACAAAGTGCACTTTTAAGTGTGTTAAGAAACAGTCATGAAAGTGAGCTCTCTCTTTAGTACACTTAAGTTATCTTTTATTCCATTAGTATTGTATCTCTGCAAGTACAGTTTTGTAAAAAATAATGTTAACTACAAAAGCACATTCAATATAATTAAGTGCACATTTTTCACAAGAGAATACTTTTACAGTGTTTATTACGCTTTGTTATTTTTATTTTTTACATATACTAATACATATTAAACATTTGAAGTTATTGACAAACAATTAATGTAATATGAACAATCATGAATTAACAATGCACATTAGTATGTTTATAAATTAACATTAAAGGGTAATTCACTCAAAAATATAAATTCTGTCATTAATTCCTCATCCTCATATCGTTCTACACCCGTAAGACTTTCGTTCATCTTCAGAACACAAATGAAGATATTTTTGATGAAATCCAAAGGCTCAGTGAGTCTCTATTGACAGCAAGTTATTTTACTTTTAAAACATATCCCAAATGACGCACTATACACTATGCACTGTGCACTTATACACTATGTATTTATCCTTGTAGTGTGTGCATTTTATAAGGTTATTTTGTCAAACATCGGACTCTGATTCCATTAATTAAAGCTGTGACAGTTAAGCACATGAAGTGTCCAACATTTCTGTAATGAGGGGCGAGTCAGCGGAATGAAATCCAGTTGCAGGCTTTATTAGAAAACAGGTCGTAACAGGCAGGGTCAAACAGTGACAAACAGGAATATCGAAGGTAAGTAGGTTAAAGGTCAGTAAACAGGCGAGGGGTCAGTACAGGCAGCAGGCAAACAAAAGTCCAGTAATCCAAAGCAGTGAGTCAAACAGGGTAGGCAGCAAACAATCAAAAACTGGGACAGACAGGCAGGAAACAGAACCAGGAAAACAAGACACAGGAAATAACGCTCAGAACTGACAGGGAACCTTATCAAGACTTTGCGGTTAGTGTTGTGTGAGAATGGTGCTTATATGTGGTGTGGGTGATGAGGTGCAGCTGGTGAGGTAATCAGTTACAGGGTATGGGGATTATGGGAAATGTAGTTCATGTGAATAAGTGAGTGAGGGTGAGAGTGGGTGAAAGTCCAGGTTGAAGTGCCCTCCCTGTGGTGGTCATGAGCACTGATGATCATGACAATTCCACACTTTCCGTTAATTTAGTGCATCATCCAGGTATTTAAAGTGCACTTTTTCTTTTTGTGCTGTGGACGCACTACTCGCACTATTTGTACTTAAAAACGTCTTAGAATAGTGCATAAGTACGTGAATTGGGACACTCCTATCATTTCAGTAAACGAGGCTTAGCATCATAAGTATCATAAGCAGGCACGTTTCCATTATAGATTTGCACAAAACTTTTGCGATATTTTCTAAATATTGATAAAATACTATTGCGAAATGACTGCGTTTCCATTAACCAATGTTATGCGACTAAAACGTCTTTTTTTTCCTCTCGCGATAAGTCATTACAAAACTCATGGCAACGGATGTTTGTAGCTTTATGTATATCCCAGCGACTGCACTAGCCATTATTTTAATCAACAGAGATGTAGGCGTGTTATCCAAGCATTTATGGCAATGAAGCCCCTTATAGTTTGGAAAGGCACGTATGAGGTGTTTCTGGGAGTTTCTCCCTCCTATCTCCATCGAGAGCTTGATTTTAAATTCAAATTGTGGCATTTATTTGTTGTTTAGAATCCAGTAGTCCCGTAATACTTTTGTTTTTAATGAGTTTAATGAATAACTCGTCTTCTGTTCAAACATACTGCGCCCTCTTTAAAGAATGATTGACTTTTACACACGGCAGGTAAATGTGAAAATTTGTTTCCATTGCAGTTTTGAGAAACATTCTTTTTTCGAATTGCCTGAAAAACCACCTTACGCGAACGCAAAAACTTTTTTGCAATATATGAGAGCTTTTGCGAATTTGACGTGTTTCCATTGAGTGTATTTTCAATTCGCAATTTCAATTTGCGCAATTAAAAGCATAATGGAAACGCAGCAGTTTGATACACAATCCAAAATAATGATTCGAAACAAAAGATTTGTAAAGCTTCGAAGCTTCATGATGCAGTGTTTTGACATCGGCCATCACTAGATATTGTTGAATAGAGTTGTTTTTTTGTTTGTTTTTTTGGCGCACAAAAAGTATTTTCATCGCTTTATAATATTGGACCACTGTACTCACATGAACTGTTATATTTTAGTACCTTCTGGGCATCTGAAAGTGTTAATTACCCGTGCTGTTAATGGAACCATCGGATTTCATCGAAAACATCTTAATTTGTGTTCCGAAGAGGAACGAAGTTCTTATGGGTTTGGAACAACATGAGGGTGAGGAATTAATGACAGAATTTTCATTTTTGGGTGAACTAACCCTTTATCCTTGTCTACTAAATGCTGTAAAAAAAAATCCTTATTTTCTGATACCAAATGCATTACCTTATGTTAATTAAGTAAATCTTTTTATAGCTTGATATTTTTATTATTTTGGTAGATTACTTTCACGAATTTAATTATTATTATTTGTTATTGTCCAAATTTTTCTTCATGCATGTCCAAATGATTTTAAAGTACAACATATTTGATTTCGTTTAAACAACAATTAACGTGTTAAATGATTTACTTGTTACAGCATTGCATTGCTGTGGAGGAGCACTTGCAGCTGGTGCATATGTCGTTTGTCCAAGTACTTTGCAATGGATGCTGGGTCTTATCGTAGGCATCTGTACAATATTTTGCCCCTATATAAATTCAAAGAAATTAAAAAGGTTGTTAAGAAGAAATACCGTGTTTTACATACATGGGGCCAGATTTACTAAACTGGGCAAATTAGCGTGAGAGCGCAGTTCCACCGATTGGAGTGGCAAGTTTTGCACGTGATCTACTGCTGACGCGCAAATTAAAGAACAGAGACGCAGTCAAATCATTTACATAATGACCAATGCAGTCTACCAAGAGCAGACATAGGCGCAACTTGATACATGTATTATCTAAACACGTACACACACACGTATTGAATTCAGGTTGATTGGGACACATTTTCCAATTCATCTCAACCCCTCAAAGTGTCTCTGAATTCACCCTATGTAATTAAGGTCCTCCATTGACGTTCCAAATAAGTAATACGCGTGGAAAATATTTTCTCCCTTCACACGCTCTCTGTTCAACTCATTACTCATTACAAAATTGCAGCCATGTCGCAAAATGGATTAAGACATTCTTTTTTTGGGCATTAAATAATGGCGCAAATACAAGTCAATTGACTAGCTCAAACATTAGTAAATCGCGTTGCGTGATTCATTTAAATACTCTCCTTCCCATAAATTTTGCATCTGAAAGGGAAACTTCTACAAATGCACATACAATAAGTTTAGCCGCTTCTGTGTGTCTTTAGTAAATCTCAACAGTAGTTTTTTAACGCCAAAAGAGGGTACAAGCTGTTAGTAAATCTGGCCCATGATTTATTACAACCTCGTTATAGCTGAACATTTTCTAATTGGTTAGTTGACATGAAATATTCTTTGGGGAAATGATATTTTACCCAAATATTTGTTTTCCTACTAAGCAATAGGGTGATGATTAACTTATGATACCCTAATGAATCATGCACTTGTATTACAAACTCTGACTTCATGTTGACTTTAAAAAGTGCATTAAATATTCTTTCACAATATGTGAATGCAAAATATGGTTTTATGTGTTTTTATTTACCTGGTTTTAGAAATTCCCGGAAACAGGCAGAATCGCATAAAGAGACAAAAGCACAAAATACCAATACCAGAGCCCAAGATGCCTGTAAAGAAAAAACTAGGAACTTATAGAAAAAAAACGGTACACAACAGTAAATGCTTATGTATAAATTCTACATTGATCAATAGTAGCATTTTTAAATGTCCAAATATATTATAAAATTATTTAATTACCATTTTTGCAAGTTCAGTGCAGATGTTGGTCTGATGAAGTGCAGTCATTGCACTTTGGGTCTTTTTAAACACAACAGAAGAGGGCGGACCATCGTGTAGTCGTGGCCTAGTGGTGAGGGAGTCAGGCTTGTAATCTGAAGGTTGCCGGTTCGAGTCCCACGCTGGCAGGAATTGAAAGTGGGGATTGTGAATAAACAGGGCACTCTCTCCACCTTCGATACCATGACTAAAGTGCCCTTGAGCAAGACACCTAACCCCTAATTCCTTGTAAGTCACTTTGGATAAAAAGCGTCTCCTAAATGATGAAAAAAATGAAAAAAAAAAAAAAAAATCTGGCCAAAGCACATGATCAATTTGTTTGATTACCGACTTTAACAAGACCTTTTCACTTTTGTGCAGCAAAATACGTTACACGTCTGTTTACATGTACATGTGAGCTTGATGGGGACTCGTAGTACCTTTATGGATAGTCTAAAAATGCATTTTTGTGAATATTTGTAGTGTTATTGTACAACATGTATGGTTGTTGGTTGCTCAATTTGTGGTTCATTGTTATCTAAAGTTAAGTATTTTTCATTGTATCAACAGTTAGGCTGTTTCACAATCTCTTTCACAACTGATACATATTTCTCAATTACATCATGATTGTGTCAGCCCCAAGTGATTTCCTCACTGTATATCAAAAAAAAATGTTGAACTTTTTTTTATCCTTTGCATATTCAATGGCCAACATTGTGATCTTAAACACAGGCTAGTCCAGCCAAGCTGGTCCAGATTAGTACTTTAATACTAAAAGTATATAAAAGCAAAATTGTGAATATAGAGATAATGTTAGACTACACAGTGGAATGTGTCTAACAACGAGGAATACACTGTTACAATGTGTTTTATTCATTTGCAAGCACAGAAAGTAACCCAGAGATCTTGGTGGAAAGTAAGAGCAGCTTGTACATTCTGCAAAGTTTCTATTTTGTGATTCAAATTAAGGAAAATTAGGGTTAAAACCCCTGCTCAGGGGCCAGACCTTTATCCTTTTTACTGTATAACAATGACCATGATTTTAAATGAAGACAAGATGAATGAAATCAGTGTCCTGTGTATAATTTACCTCTTATGCTTAGTAATACAGCTAGCATTTTAGCTAAACCAACAATGGATAGCTCATTATAGTTCATAGACATATATCTATGATTATAGTTAATACATTTTAGTAAAATCCAAATATACTAAAAGAAGCATATAGTTAATAATATATACAATATATCACAACAAATCACCAGAATTCAACAAGATCAACAACAACTTCAAAAGGAGTGATTTGTAATGGTAACACTGAAATCCAGTCCGGGTTTTACATAGCCCCCAACCGCTACACCGAGTCACCGACGCCGAATGTACTCCAGTCCGGGTTTTCCGTTGATCCGCTGTGGCGCGGTAGTATAACAAAAGACAGTCGTCTGTAGCTGATAGAGTGGATATTTTTAGTTGGAGTTTATTGTTTTTCTCGTCTCGTGAATCCGAGTTCTTCAGTATCATTTACATTATTCAGAAGATCGTTCTTTGGACCGAAATGACATGAAAGGATCGTGATAGCGGACAGTGAGTATTGTGTTATGAGTTAGCATCAAAGCTAAGTCCCTGCCAGACCATATTATAACACTGTAATGACGACACGTAAACGTTTGAGATTTCCTACATATTGCTTCATAGGTCAAGTAACACAGGATATTTCAGGTAGATTATTATGATATAAACGCTCAACTCTAGCAAACTGGCATGTATGTGACCGATTTTGTGGCGCGGGCCCTTAAACACGCCCATGCGTGAAGCCTCGCGACTGGCGTCGCTCCTAGTGCGCGCGAGCGTCAGCTACTAACTAAACTATTACAGTAACCACCGATTTCACAAACGAGTCTTAAACTAGTCTCAGACTAAACTGCATGTTTGAGCTGTTTTAACTGAATATTACTTGCACTGACATGTCTTAAAATGTGTTGGTGCCACTGTTTTGTCTTTTTTTGTTTGTTTTGTTTTTGAAACCAGTGATGTTTCTATCTGAGGCATTTTTATAAAAGCTGCTTAAATATCCTAATTTAACGAAGGCCTAATCCTGGCTTAAACTAAGCCCTGTCTGTGAAACCTGGCCTAAATGAACATTTAAAGTCATTTAACTAAGATAAGCGCTTCAACAGCCACCTCTGTATGTTGTGATGTATATTTTTGCTGTATTTTTAGTTGTAGCAACATCTAATGAGGCTTTCTCTAAATTTAAGAGGCAGGGTCCCCTACAAATTTTACCCTACAAAAATGTACTATGATAAGTTTTCTGCATTGTTAATACATTAACATTTTGTAAAGTACGTAATGGTGACACCAAGGGTGCGTTCACACTTGTGGTTTGGTTCGTTTGGTCCGGATCAATAAACAAAAACAAAACATATAGTCCTGGTCCGCTTAGCGTTCACACTGGCATTTTTAACAGCGAACCTTAAGTTACCGAACCAAAGGCATAGGGATACGGTCACAACCTGATTGGTCGGCTTTATGACGTATATTTCACGACGGAGCTCGCTTACCGAACATTCAAAACAATGCTGTGTGCTGGATTAAACGCCATCATTTTATGCGTGTACATATGCTTTATTTTTACCAGCTGAGAACTCACGAAGAGCTCATAAAATGTTCAAAACAGCACGGACCACTCGTCGGACCAAATATTGATGAGGCACTTCACCTCCTCGTTGCTCCACGTTTGCCCTGGACTCATTTTGGATACACCGATCTTTCCGCGTCGTCAAATTAATTGGCTTGTAGCGTCGCATCTTGTGACATCACGTCCTGTTTTTGGTTCATTTACATGTCTTTGGTCCGTGTTGCGTTCATATATCAATCGAACCGCACCAGAGTTCGTTTGGAAGCGGACCGAGACCCATCTTTTTAGCGGCCTCGGTCCGCTTGTTTGGTGCGCACCAGGGTTCGGATGGCGGCGTTCACATATGTTCAAATGAACCGCACTAACTGAGCAATCGCACCAAACATGACAAGTGTGAACGCACCCTAACACCACCTGAGTGCAAATGTTCTATTTATCACGAGTCTTGATACTGATGTATTGTTTAATCCTAGGGTTCATGTTTACGGTGCAAGCGTCCCTTTGTTGCGGGAACCGCAGAGCCTCCGTGTGGGGCTAGAGGACCATGTTCCGTCCTGGAGGAGACAGAGACTTCCAGACGTCGGCTCGAAGGATGGGAACGTCCCTGCTCTTCCAGCTGTCGGTTCATGAGCGAGAGTTGGACCTCGTGTTCCTTGACCACAGCTATGCCAAACCCTGGAATGCCCACCCGGATGCCAGCAGCGCTCGGCCCACCCGCATGCTGTTCGTCACCCCTCGACGGCAGCCGGACCCTTCTGTGTGAGCATTTTATTCTAGAAGATTGTCAGAAGCAGGGTTTTCATTGACTTCTTGAGTTCAAATGTGTCAGTTTATAAAATTTTAACGAGGAGTAAAACAATTTAATGAATCTTTTATAGTATAATGAAATGAATGAAAATGAAAAAGTCCTTTTATATTTGAGCAAACAGAGGTTATACAGAAATCATAACACCCTAGACATTTCAAATATACTATTTATCAGTAAACGTACATTATGCCATGATATATTATGGGGTGTGATGTTATCCTCTACAGTGATTCGGACATTTCCATTGACATAGAGACGGTCACGCCCACTCCAATGCCTCTCTATGACAATCAGAAGGCTCGTAGTGTGATGAACGAGTGTGAACGTCACGTTCTGTTTGCACGAACCGTCGCTGATGGACCACCTCCTCCCGATGATTGGGAAGAACACATTAATAAGTAAGAAAAACTGCGTCAGTTAACTACAAGATCACAGATGTTTGAGAATGAGGCCGTTCATATTTTTGTAGCATCTTTCAGCAACACAGATCTCCAATTATCAGGAATATTATTTATATGGTCTGACTGTTGCATGAGATTTATGTGTTGGAAGACAAAATTGTCTTTTTGCATGGGCGTGATTGAGATAATGCTGATACGACCGTTCTGTTCTGTTTTAGGGCTGGCTGGTCATTGGCTCAGAACAAGCTCTTCAATAAAGTATTAAAAGCCCTACAGGCAGAAAGACTCGGCAGACTGGCCAATGAGGGTGTGAGTTTTCAAAACTGGGTTTTTCTTGCAAGCTCTATTTTATAATTTGTCAAATCCACGAGATGCTGTTTCTTAAAAATGCTCCAAGTATTATTATCACTAACTTGTATGATAGTACAACCTATATGAAGTGTGTGTGTGTATATATACAGCGATCAGGCATAACATTATGACCACTGACAGGTGAAGTGAATAACGCTGATCGTCTCTTCATCACGGCTCCTGTTAGTGGATGGGATATATCAGGCTGCAATTGAACATTTTGTCCTCGAAGTTGATGATGGAAGCAGGAAAAATGGGCAAGCGTAAGGATTTGAGTGAGTTTGACAAGGGCAAAATTGTGATGGCTCGAGGACTGAGTCAGAGCATCTACAAAACAGCAGCTCTTTTGGGGTGTTCCTGGTCTGCAGTGGTCAGTATCTATCAAAAGTGGTCTGAGGAAGGAACAGTGGTGAACCGGCGACAGGGTCATGGGCGGCCGAGGCTAATTGATGCACATGGAGAGCGAAGGCTGGGCCGTGTGGTCCGATCCATCAGACGAGCTACTGCAGCTCAAAGTGCTCAAGAAGTTAATGCTGGTTCTGATAGAAAGGTGTCAGAATACACAGTGCATCAGGTTGGACCACGGAACAATGGAAGAAGGTGGCGTGGTCTGATGAATCACGTTTTCTTTTACATCACGTGGTTGGCCTGGTGAGTGTGCATCACTTACCTGGGGAACACATGGCACCAGGATGCACTATGGGAAGAAGGCAGTGTGATGCTTGGCCAATGTTCTGCTGGGAAACCTTGGGTCCTGCCATCCATGTGGATGTTACTTAGACACGTACCACCTACCTAAGCATTGTTGCAGACCATGAGCACCCTTTCATGGAAACGTTTTCCCTGGTGGCTGTGGCTCTTTCAGCAGGATAAGCACCCTGACACAAAGCAAAAATGGTTCAGGAATGGTTTGAGGAGCACAACATCGAGTTTGAGGTGTTGACTTGGTCTCCAAATTCCCCAGGATCTCAATCCAATCGAGCATCCGTGGGATGTGCTGAAAAACAAGTCCGATCCATGGAGGCTCCACCTCACAACTGACAGGACTTAGAAAGGATCTGCAGCGAACATATTGGAGCAGATCCCACAGCACACCATTGGGGGTCTAGTGGAGTCCATGCCTCAACGGGTCAGGGCTGTTTTGGCAGCAAAAGGGGGACCAACAGAGTATTAGGAAGGTGGTCATAATGTTATGCCTGATCAGGGCATATATATATATATATATATATATATTATTACACACATTCCCACACAGCTGGTATGCTCCACATGGAGATCTGATCTCTCCAACATCCATGGGATTACATGGAGAAACAGAAAAAAACTGAGACAGACTAAATCCAGAAGAGCCGTGGCAACATCTCCAAGATGCTTGAAGAAACCTAAAAACAGACAGACTTATTAATTTTAAAAGGCAAACTCATCAGTGGTGTAAAAGGAAGCTTTAAAATGTGAATTTACAGTCACTTTCCACTATAGGATAAAGAGGGAGAAATCACTTTAGATTAAAACATTATATATTTATTTTAATTTTTATTTTACAGTAAAATTATAATCCTAATATATGTGGTTATCCTTATTTCTTTGCTTTCAAACGTTAAATGAGAGCTTTTATTTTAGTGGAAAACTGCAGAGACCTTAAATATTCCTTTTTTTGCCTTTTAAAGTTGATAAGCCTGTCTGTTTTTTTTTTTCATAACTATATTGTTAGATTTTATTATTTGCGTCTAAGCGTTGTTTTCTCCCTGCTGGCCACTAACTAATCCACACAACCCACCAGTTTGACAATTCACTCTATCATTGATACACGTTTAGTGCAGTCGAGTGACGGTCTGTTTGAAAGAAATTCTTCTGTGAAAGTTTGTGGGTCGTGCTCTCTCTCAGTGTCTATGTCTCTGCTCTCCACAGGCCTGTAATGAACCTGTCCTACGCAGGATAGCTGTGGATAAATGTGCTCATAAGGTACGCCACGCTCTGGCCAGTGTCAGCTGGGATATAAAGCTGACACAGTGGCTGCATAACACACTTGTGGAGTCTTTGAGTCTTGCTATGCTGGCGGCTTACCTTGATGTACTGCAAACACTCAAAAGCAAGGTGGGATGCCTTATATTACCACTGTGTGTGTAGATTCCGTGGCAGGAGGTTACAGAAGACCGTTTTTAATCTTCTCTTGTGACATCTCCACATTTACAATTTTAGGTACCATCCCTGATTGACAGGATGTTGCTGTCATCCTCTGTCAAAACGGGAGCGGCAGGGGCTGAGGCTCTTTCTCTGCTCCTTAAGCGCCCATGGGACCCTGCTGTGGGTGTACTCTCGCACAACAAACCAGTATGTACAAGGCTTCATTTTGTTGGTTTATTCATTCCTATTGAGAATGAGTGATTTGTTAAAGAGGTCTTTAACAGAAAATGTTTGGTGCACAACTGATGGACTTAAAGTGTTCATGTTTATATTTTCAGAGTAAACTTCCTGGATCTCCACTGATCCTCTTAGCTCCATCAGGGCCAACCAACCCTGCCTTCTCTACCTCTCGTCGAATGAGATTCTGGCAATCTCAGCTCTCCTGTCTAGGGAAGGTATGCAAAGTCATAAGCAAAGCACTTTGATTTAGTGTTCTCCACAATAATTTCTGATGTTGTCTCTGAGAGTAGGGTAATTTTGAGAATAAACTACTGCATTCAGTTTCACATTCTTCAGTCTCTGATTCAAATAAAACAGTCTGTACTTTGTGTCTGTGTGTTTTGTGATTCAGGTTATTCCCATTAACGTTCACGTCGGCAGTGGAGCCAACATCGGAATTACGCAGTGCTTAGAGCACATGATCGGAACAGTCAGAGGGAAGGTCATTGAGGTACAAAACGACACAATACCACTTTCACTTTACAGAAAAATATATGAATCAGGGATGCGATTTTCCTGTATCAGACAGCCGTAAATATTAGTATTGTAATTTTACAGTTGTTTTGTTAAATAAATTATTATTGTATTGTTATATTGAACGTAAAACAAAAACGGGGTTTCCTTTTGTCCTTAGCTGACAAGGCCCAAATTTTGGCATGGCTATTGTACATAATTTTATTAATTCCCACAGGTTCCACTCTTATATGGCCGGTTTCACAGACAAGGCTTAAGCTAGTCCCAGACTAAAATGCATGTTTGAGCAGTTTTAATGGAAAGCATCTTGGACTGTCATATCTTAAAATTTGTCTCTGCCATTGTTTTGTCTCAAGTTGCACACTAATAATGTTTTTTTTTCTCTATGACACATTAATAAAAGCTACTTAAATGTCCTAATTGAACTTCAACACACAAAGTAAACACATGACTGTAAAACACATAATTGTAAAAAAGCATATATTGAGTGAGCAAACATTTAGGTGGGATAATTGTCCTTAAAAAAAATAAAAAATTATGCCATGTTTAAAATAATGTCCCTCCACCTCAACTCCACCCTCGGAAAACAAAACAAACAAAGAAAAAATGATTAACTTAAGGGTGGACTTTCCGTCCATTATCTATAATGAAATTCAGATCCTGGCTGATCACATGCCTGATAAATTTATTGCTGTTCTTGTCCATTTATATGTCCAAAATCTGCATTGTGTCAGGGATTTGTGATTATCTTGTAATTATAAGAAATTAAAGGCGTATTCTTATATTACTTGTACAAATAAATATCTATGGAGAGCAGAGAAAATAATTTGAAGTATGGAAAAGTGTTTACACAACAGAACTCTAGACATATTTCATATAATGCTGTATTATTTTAGTATCATTTATCATAAAAAATTTCTGCTTTTAATATCAGTTGGGATAACATTTGATTTAGAAAGATTTAAGAATTTTTTTAATGTTTTTAAGAAGGTCTTGCTAGGGGGGAAAAATGAATTTCAAATGAAGAAATTAAGAAGTATCAAATTAAAATATCTTGTAGTTTCTTGTAGTTTATTTGTTATTTGTGTTTTAAATGATCATGTTCTTGCCATGGACATAGTCTTTGGTGATGACATGGCAAAAAATAAATGACTTTTTTTGTAATGAAATACATTCAAAGATAATTTGTATGTATTTGCTTTAGGTTCATAGTCACTTTCCTCACAAACCAATCATCTTGGTGGGCTGGAATGTGGGGTCATTGATCTCTTGTCATGTAAGTCTTTCTCGACGTTACTTTTCTAATTTGTTATCTGTAGTTTGATGCAAACTGATGAATTCATCGATGTCTATTTTTGTGTCCAGGTGTCCCTTATGGAGTACATGACGGCTGTTGTGTGTTTGGGGTTCCCTCTTCAAACTGTCAGTGGGCCACGAGGGGTGAGGAAACGGCCTATATTTTCTCACTCAGTGTGCACTGCTCTTTGTCACGATGAGTTACATGAAATCATTCAGCAGATACTTTTAATTTTTGAATTGCTGTCTGAAATGTAATGTTTGTGTTCTGTTTGTCAGGATGTTGATGATCCGCTGTTGGACATGAAGACTCCTGTGCTGTTTGTGGTTGGTCAGAACGCACTACAGTGCAGTCCTGAGAACATGGAGGAGTTCAGGGAAAAGATTCGAGCTGATAACAGCATGGTAGTTGTCGGAGGGGCAGATGACAACTTGAGGTTTGCTTTTTTGTCTTCAGACTTTCACGTGTGTTTCTGGGGAATCACTCTGTATAGGTTAGTTGAAAACATTTGGCTTCGTTTACAGGATCAACTCCACTAAGATGAAGACAGAAGGCCTGACCCAGACCATGGTGGATCGCTGCATTCAAGTCAGTACTTTTCACTTGTGTTCCTTACACTGTGATCATTTAAATGCGAAGTCAATGAAGCATCCTTGAGAGAGATTTCTTAAGACATTCAGGGAGAGACTAAAGCCCAGCACAAGCTAAAGTCTATTTTTAGGGAAAGCTGACCTTAAACGTTATCTCTGATGAATGCAAAAAGCTCTGTCTTTAGCCTTAACCTTTTTTCTCTTTGTTTTCAGGACGAGATTGTTGATTTTCTGACAGGAGTTTTGACCCGCACTGAGAGTCATGGTCATGGCTCAGGTGAAACACGAGATTTAGATGCAGAGAAGAAGAAGAAACCACGTCGTGAGCTGCCCTTTGACCTTGAGAGGTCACGACCCTCTTCACCTGCTGTGAGGGTACCCATCTCCCCGTCTGGTTCAGAGGTAAGAATATTTCAAAGACAAGAAAATGCTAAAACATGGAGGACATAGATTGCTGCAAGAGTGACATGTTGATGTTGTTCGTCAGAACCCAGAAATGAGTGCGCATTTTAGCACCCCCCCCCCATTTTATATATTTAGTTCATTTTTTTTGAAGTGGGTTTTTGGTTAAATGTCTGAAGTAAGGTGTGTGTTTGACAGACCTTAATATATTTAAGATATTTTCACATGACCATAGTGTAGTTTGTTATTAGCATTTTACTTAAAAATTCATAAACCTTATGTTCATTTCAAAACATGAATTTCATATATTTTTTGTTAGTCACAGAGCTTATTTCTGCAATAACCCAAAAGCCAATGGAAAAATCGTCTTGGCTTTTTCTCATGGAAACCAGGGTGACACTAACTTCTGGGTTGACCTACAAAAATACGTTGTTACTGCAGCACTCTATAGCAGCAGATTTGTAATGTGAGTGTTGGTGTAAAAGGTTTACCTGTAACTATGTAGAAAAGTCATAAACGCATAGTAAAACCCAAAACCAATCAGAACATGTACATAACTTAATCTAAAGCAATAATGTTTCTCCTCCAGGATATGTCCAGTGTCTGCAGTAGTCCTACAGCCAGTCCCAAACCCAAGACCGTCGGCCTTTCTCCTGCTCAGAAATCCAGTCTCATTACTGCCACACAGCTACTGAAGACCCACATGCAGCGCTCAGGAACGGTGCTCACACAAAAGCAAGCGCAAGGTGTGTATCTTTCCAGCTTTAAATTCCCAGATTCGGCTCCAGAACCCTAAGAAAGCTTACATGCAGGATGCATTTTTGCATTTTATCTGTGCTATTGTTAATGGTGGCAAGGTTATTTGTACCTTGTTTGCTACAAATGCACATAATAAAACTGTTCAGTAGTTAAATTTTGCCTCACAGTCCCTGTTTTCTGTTCCATTCTGTTTTTTTTAAGAGTGCGTCCTATGTGTATCTGCATAACTTGAACACTAAATCATGTCTGTCGGGCTTCTTTTAACCTGGAGCTGTTCTGTTGCATGTTAAATGACAAGGGCTACGCAGTTAACCCTTGAGAAACTGATGTTAACAATCTGGGATGTACAGTCACATCATCCTTGTATTGAGGAGAATCGCAGATCCCATTAAGCAGTAATGTTGTGTGAGATTCCTGTCTTTTCTATCCCCTCTGCTTTCCTTCTTCACTCTCTCCATCTTTGTCTTCCGTTCGCTACAGCTCAGTTTGCTGCTTTTATGAAACATAATATGCTGGTGAGGAAAAGCATTCCTCCTGGCAGCCCTTCATGTCTCTTTGGTGAGTATCTCTCCCTCTCTTTTTCCTTCCGTCTTTCGTCTGTCTGCCCCGTTCATGTCTTTCTTTAGAGTTGTCCGTCATGTCTGTATCACATCGTCCCTTTTAATGTTTCACCAGCTTGTGTTAGCAAAAGGCAACAAGAATAGTTAATGCTTCAAAAAATGACTGCTTCCAAATTTATGTTCTTCCTGAGAACATAAATTGGTGGGAGAGAGTAAAAATAAGCATTTTCATGTAAAATTGTAAAAACATTATTTTCCCTAACAGTGAAGGTGCATTGTTTAGCTTTAACACATCAATATATTGAATCTATTATTTGATAAATACATTGCCTGGGCCGATATTTTATTTAAATATTGGCGTCTGCAAACATGTTTTTCTGTGCTGATAAAAGCGTTGAGGACCCAGCTTGAGCACCGATGCACACGAGCTCACATTCACCGTCTTCTCTTTCTAACAGTCGATGACTAAATTTATTCCAAGACTCATATTTAAATCCTTGATTTCAAACCGTGCTTCACTATATCCAGTTTGCTGCTATGTCATATTTGTCATATTCACTGTGTACTGTAATATGTCACCTGATCAGTGCACACAAGTCTTACCAGATTACGAAGTAGACATTTTCTATATTCGTGCAGTAGATTATGAATAGGATTACAGAGGAAGTTTTTATATAAAGTTAATAATACTTAACGTGCAAATTATTTTGTAATTTTAATGTTATGTAAAATAAATTTAAATGCAGAAATTATGCATGTGCTATTTATCATCTTTAAACATTGTGGTATCGGCTTTATATCAGCCACCCTGTACAATTTGCCAATTATTAATGTAAAGCTGCTTTGCCACAATTTGTATTTTAAAACGCGCTATATAAGTAAAGGTGACTTGACTTGACTACTCTAAGGGTGTGTTCACACTGGTTTGATTAAAATGAACTAGAGCTGCAACTAACGATTATTTTTTCTGTCGACTAATCTAACGATTTTTTTTTTCGATTAGTCGACTACTCTAACGATTATTTTTTATTAAGGTTTTTTATTAATCTAGTGATCTTTTTTTACGTAAGAAGTTAGAACTAATTTAGCAGTTCATTGAGGTGTAGAAACACTGGGACACGTCATTGTGTATTAATACGATTTGATTTTGATTAAAAATAAGCCACTTATGTGTGGTCGTCCAGTGGTAGACATTTGAACTTTAAAATGAAGAGTGTCAAAGACTTTCTATACAGTCTTAAAGGAACTTTGATAGTGTTCAAGCCATCGAACAAACGTCTCCTGAACCATGTATTTTTCCTCTAAAATATGATCTTGCGCGCGCAAAAATTTGGCAGAGATCCAATTCCATAGGTGGTACGCCATTTCGGTTCTGCAAAGGGAACAAAGGACCATTTTATTTGGCCTCTGTTTAAAGTATTCCCATACTTTTGATAATCGTGGTCGAGGTTTTTGTGATAGAATGGAACTTTCTCCGTTCCCAGGAGCAGAAGCCGCCATTGCGCGAGATGAATGTAAACAGTGTGACGCGTCGTTTCAGCACTAAAATGAACTCTGGTGCAATTGCTCTGTTAGTGCTGTTCATTCGAATAAGTGTGAACACTGAACCCTGGTGCACACCAAACAAGTGGACCGTGAACCCTGAAGATGGGTCTTGGTCCGCTTCCAAATGAACTCTGGTGCAGTTAAAATGAAATATGAGTGCAACATGGACCAAATACATGTCAGCGAACATGACATTATGTCATGTCAAATCCGACCCTAAAAAGGACAGAACGCTCAAGCATACCTGTTTTTTCTCGTCATAGTCGTGATGTTTCCCACGGTTTGGTACAGCCTTCAGAACCGCGTCTCCTCGCAGCAGATCTTCGTTTGTGTGTGTGACGGAGGGATTCCTGACGCTGTTTTGACTCCTTTACACATTTTATAAGCTCTTCACGTGTTGTCATCATGTACCATCATATGTACACATACAGCGAGCGCATTTAGCCCAACACACAGCATCGTTTTGAGTGTTCGACAAGTTCCGTCACAAAATATACATCATAAAAGCATTTTTTTTTTGGTGTTTGTGAAAGCTAAGTGAAGCAGGACTAAATATATCATTATCTTTTTTGGTCCAGACCGAAAGAACTGTACTAAAAGTGTGAACACACCTTAAGATATCAACATCGACCATCAAAAAGTCCACATCCGTTCACATTGGCTCATTTGCAATGTTGAAACTGGAGTTAGGGTGCATTCACACCAGGAAAGTCTGCTAGTTCACTTGCTTTAGTCTGGGCCAAATACAATGTTGATTTTTTTGTTTGTTTGTTTGGTTTGCTTTCACACTGCCCTGTTTGCAAAATTTGTGCTAAGGTCATCCATTCATTGGACAGAAATTCTCAAGCAGAGAACCGTACCAGAGTTGGTTTGGAAGCGGACCGAGACCACCTCTTCAGCTTGGTCTCGGTACAGTTGTTTGATACGCACCTGAGTGCGATTGCTGTATTCACACCTGCCCAAAAGATCCACACCAAGGGGGGAAACAAACTTAAGATCGATTCAAACGAACCAAACAGGACAGTGTGAATACACCCTTAAATTCTACTTCTCTCCCCTTACCTCCACAGATCTTTCCCATTGTATTATTTGGTTCAGATAAGTACATTAGCGTTGAAAATTTGAGGCGTAACTTAATGTCAGACACATTGGGCTGAAATTAGATTTAGTTTGATTGCATTTTAATAATAGACTAAGGATGAGAGTTTGCCTCATTACTGGGGATTATGCAGAATTACATGTGGAACTGGGAAGCGCAATACTAAATACTCGATTTTTTTTTTTTTTTTTTTTCCCCAACCAGATTTGTATTGCTACAATGTTGGTAGTGTGTATATATAGGTAAATGAACAATCCGGGGTTTCTCCATGTTACCTGCATTCAGATATCACCGATTCTCAGCAAACATCTGCTGGACGCTAATTTTGTGTCATCCATCAGACTTTTTTCAGCTCTGGGTCTTTTGTTATAACTACAGACCGAACTTTTGCTTTTTTTGTATCCCTGCTAGCGGACGGTTGGATTGACAGAGGTGTTATGGCACAATCAAAAGTGCATGATGGGTGTTGAAGTTTTTGGCAAAAGGGAACGCCACAGCCCTTGTTGTTTTCTCTAGTCATGTAGCACCAATTGCAAAAATGTGTTTGAGTTTCTACTGCATAGACAGAGAAGATCGTCATCAAAGGCATTTTCTGTCTAGACGAAAAATGACGAGAAAAACATAAGGCCAGATTATTTTCATTCTAAAATTGCGTATTTATTAGTGCATATGAACTGTTTTGAGAGTTCAGAAAGCGTCTTTCACGCAAACCAAACATTGACGGCAAAATAATTTTGTGCGAGAATCTTTTTAAAGCGTCTTAATCTGTACCCAGTGCCCTCTGCAGCATTTCACATGATCTGTTTTGGCACCTAGTGAACTCTTCAGTGAGCTTGAGACTGTGGGAGACTGTTGGAGCATAACCTTTCAGCATCATGTGTTTCAGTGCCGGTGCCCAGTGAGCAGGTGGAGGGTTTGGACCGAGACGACGTGAGACTCCACCTCAAGAGAAGACAAACTCCCAGTCCCACTCCCACCAAAGCCTCCAAAAGAGCCAAGATCAAAGTCACCATCGTCTCCCATGGAGACGCGCCAGGAAGCACGGCTGGTTCCAGTGCTCAGGAAGGTAATGAAAACAAAGACCTCATTCAGCCCACTGAGCCGACATATTGATGCATTCAGGCAGAAAGAGGAAAGTTTTGATTTAAGCAATTTTCAGCCCGACTTCAGACAGTACTTTAATTAGTTAAGCGCTTTGACATACACTACCGTTCAAAAGTTTGGGGTTGGTGAGATTTTTTTTTTATGTCTTTGAGGCTGTATTTGATCAAAAATTCAGTAAAAACAGTAATATTTTGAAATATTGTTGCATTTTAATATAACTGTTTTCTGTTTGAATACATATTGAAATGTAATTTATATCCTGCGATCAAAGCTGAATTTTCAGCATCATTACTCCAGTCTTCCGTGTCACATGATCCTTCAGAAATCGTTCTAATATGCTGACTTGCTGCTCAGGTAACATTTCTTTATTATTATTATTTTTTTATCAATGTAGAAAACAGTTGTCCCGGTGCTTTTTTAAGGGTTTTTTGAGGAATAGAAAATTCAAAAACACATTTCTTTTGCAACGTAAATGTCATTATGGCCACTTGGTCAAATTAATGCATCCTTGCTAAATAAAAGTGTTTTTCAAAAACGACTTACTGACCCCATATTTTTGAATGTTAGTGCACTTCTTCAGTAAAGACGTTTTATAATTAAATCTGGTAATACATAGAACCACATAAATTATATAAAAGGTGTCTCGGACTGTATCTTGCCACCTGAAGGTGTTTCCAGTTGTATTCCTGTTTTTCTCTGCAGTGGGTTTGTCAGGAAAACCCCTCGGACTCACAGTGGGCCAGACGGTGTCGGGAGCCAAAGAACTGTCTGAGCTTCTCAGTGCGCAAAGGTACCTTTATCTAACAGTCCAGATAGATTGTACAGAAGAGAAAAAAGGCCTGTTCATACAAACCCGACTGTTCAAAACATTCTGCAAAATCTCTGGCATTGAGAAGAAAGGAAAGCAAAACAGTGTTTGCATGGTTTCAATCAGCCATTCAGATATTCACTATGGTGTTTATCAAACAACACCAAATACAAGAGTAGAGAGATGAGACCCGCTTCCAGATTCTTCCTCCGCTGTTCAATGTCGCTTAGCAAGATGGTCTTGTTTCATGAGCTCCACCAAGTCATAGTTGTATGTGACAGCAGTGGCTCTGGGCATGTGACCAAAAGCGTGAATCTTACTATATTGCCAGCTGTATTCGCCGTGTGATGGAAAAGAGATTAGAACCATAAAAAAATTGTTGCATTGATGGCATACGAATATTCATGTCATTCTAAACAGTTGCATTAATAACCATTCATTCAAATTAACCACATTTTTTGCTCTGAACTTTCGTATGGACAGGCCTTTAATCTTGAAGAAATAATTAATTCTACTTCTATTCTTGTGTAAAGAGATTGCAACCCTGCCCAATGGTTAGATTTAGATCTGTGTTTTGCGTGATTTTTGCAATACCATGCCGTGAGATCAGGTAATGTGCCCACACTTGTGTAACTTCATTACACTGCATTCTGACTATGTTTTGTAAGTTTTCACTTATACATAGTACCTTGTAAACTTAAAAAAAAAAAAAAAAAAAAAGCTACAAAAGTGTAGAATGTGGTCGGTTTAATATTTTTTTTCTTGACAGGTCATGTCAGCATCCGTGTTTATGGTGGCTTGATTCTGAGTTGTATCCTGTCCTCTTTTAGGTCAGGAGGTTTGGCAGATATGTCTGGAGTTTTGGGTTCCAGTGAGGGGTCATTTCACAGCCTTCAGGGGAGCGTGATGTCGGGTTCTTCCTCTCCTGTCCAGGCTCAGGCCCCCACCACTGCACAAGGTACCACAACCTTTGAATTCTGCCAGCAGAGGCTGCATTTACACTTGGCATTAACACCATGAGCTGATAAAGCAGATTAAATTATCAGCCAATCAGGGCTTGGCAACATCAAGTGACTTATCTACCTGGATAACTTATCAGATCTGTTTCCTGTGCAATTTTTTAAAATGACTCTATAATGGAAATATGGCCCCTGTCCAAAGTTCACTGTGTATGTGGACAACATCTGGATACAGTTCGCATGTTTCAAAATAGGCCCCCCCATTCACTACCATTATAAAGCTTGGAAGAACCTGGATATTTTTAAATAAAATTCCGATTGTGTTGGTGTGAAAGAAGATGGTTATTTACACCTAGGATGGCTTGAGTGTGAGTTCATCATTTTTGGGTGAACTACTCCTTTAAGAGGGAACATTTACTGCCCTGTCTTTTTACTTGATGTTCGCAACCTGGCAACAATGCGCAAGGATTATCTGAAAACACTGACAAACATTTAAACTGGAGTTTAGCAATCTCTGTTGAGATATTCTGCTCAAATGAATGTGTAATACAGTAGGACTGCAATTAACGATTACTTTGATTCATTTGTTGATTATTTCTTGGATTAAAAAAACAAAATTATTCCATCTCTCTTTAAAGCATGATGAATTCTGATAGGCTGTCCATGTTTTTATCAGCTAGATTCTGATTCCAACATTTTATTTGTGTTGTTATCATTATAGTTGTGTGTATTCTTTTATATTTTTATATATATATATATACAGTACTGTGCAAAAGTTTTAGGCAGGTGTGAAAAAATGCTGTAAAGTAAGAATGCTTTCAAAAATAGACATGTTAATAGTTTATATTTATCAATTAACAAAATGCAAAGTGAGTGAACAGAAGAAAAATCTACATCAAATCAATATTTGGTGTGACCACCCTTTGCCTTCAAAACAGCATCAATTCTTCTAGGTACACTTGCACACAGTTTTTGAAGGAACTCGGCAGGTAGGTTGGCCCAAACATCTTGGAGAACTAACCACAGTTCCTCTGTGGATTTAGGCAGCCTCAGTTGCTTCTCTCTCTTCATGTAATCCCAGACAGACTCGATGATGTTGAGATCAGGGCTCTGTGGGGGCCATACCATCACTTCCAGGACTCCTTGTTCTTCTTTACACTGAAGATAGTTCTTAATGACTTTCGCTGTATGTTTGGGGTCGTTGTCATGCTGCAGAATAAATTTGGGGCCAATCAGATGCCTCCCTGATGGTATTGCATGATGGATAAGTATCTGCCTGTACTTCTCAGCATTGAGGATACCATTAATTCTGACCAAATCCCCAACTCCATTTGCAGAAATGCAGCCCCAAACTTGCAAGGAACCTCCACCATGCTTCACTGTTGCGTGCAGACACTCATTCGTGTACCGCTCTCCAGCCCTTCGGCGAACAAACTGCCTTCTGCTACAGCCAAATATTTCAAATTTTGACTCATCAGTCCAGAGCACCTGCTGCCATTTTTCTGCACCCCAGTTCCTGTGTTTTCGTGCATAGTTGAGTCGCTTGGCCTTGTTTCCACGTCGGAGGTATGGCTTTTTGGCCGCAAGTCTTCCATGAAGGCCACTTCTGACCAGACTTCTCCGGACAGTAGATGGGTGTACCAGGGTCCCACTGTTTTCTGCCAATTCTGAGCTAATGGCACTGCTCGACATCTTCCGATTGCGAAGGGAAGTAAGCATGATGTGTCTTTCATCTGCTGCAGTAAGTTTCCTTGGCCGGCCACTGCGTCTATGGTCCTCAACGTTGCCTGTTTCTTTGTGCTTCTTCAAAAGAGCTTGGACAGCACATCTGGAAACCCCTGTCTGCCTTGAAATTTCTGCCTGGGAGAGACCTTGCTGATGCAGTATAACTACCTTGTGTCTTGTTGCTGTGCTCAGTCTTGCCATGGTGTATGACTTTTGACAGTAAACTGTCTTCAGCAACCTCACCTTGTTAGCTGAGTTTGGCTGTTCCTCACCCAGTTTTATTCCTCCTACACAGCTGTTTCTGTTTCAGTTAATGATTGTGTTTCAACCTACATATTGAATTGATGATCATTAGCACCTGTTTGGTATAATTGTTTAATCATACACCTAACTATATGCCTACAAAATCCCTGACTTTGTGCAAGTTTACCTTGAAGAATTGATGCTGTTTTGAAGGTAAAGGGTGGTCACACCAAATATGGATTTGATTTAGATTTTTCTTCTGTTCACTCACTTTGCATTTTGTTAATTGATAAATATAATCTATTACCAAGTTTATTTTTGAAAGCATTCTTACTTTACAGCATTTTTTCACACCTGCCTAAAACTTTTGCACAGTACTGTATATATATATATTTTTTTTTTACATGATATATATATATATTTATTATTTAATTTATTTATATATATATTTATATATATAAAGAGATTGCAACCCTGCCCAATGGTTAGATTTAGATCTGTGTTTTGCGTGATTTTTGCAATACCATGCCGTGAGAGCAGATAATGTGCCCACACTTGTGTAACTTCATTACACTGCATTCTGACTATGTTTTGTAAGTTTTCACTTGTACATAGAACCTTGTAAACTTTAAAAAAAAAAAAAAAAAAAAGCTACAAAAGTGTAGAATGTGGTCGGTTTAATATTTTTTTCTTGACAGGTCATGAAAATATAATATATAAATATAAAATATAAATATAAAATATAATATATATATATGTGTATGTATATATATATATATATATATTATTGTTATTATATATTTTATATATATATATATATATATATATATATATATATATATATATATATAATTTTTTTTATTTATTTATTTATTTTTATTATTATTATTAACTAAATATTTACCATTATTGTTATATAGCTATCGTCCTTGGTGTCAACGGGCCTTTAGACTAAATGGAAAAAATAGTTGACAAAAGTTAATACAAGTTCCCCTTTTCGACTTTGTGTGTGTGTGTGTGTGTGTGTGTGTGTGTGTGTGTGTGTTTGTGTGTGTTTAGCTCCCTCTGCCAGTAGTCTTCTGCAGGGCCTGAGCCTCAGTCTGCAGGAGATCAACACGAAATCGCCAGGCGTTCCCTCCACCGCACAGGTGCCGGCCCAGTCATGCAGCATGCTGCTTAAACGCACATCTTTGTCTAAAATCTACACGTTTTTACATCCTTTATAATAAACATGTTTATTTCCATCTTGTGTGTGTATGTCATGATCTTCAGGTGTCAGGAGGGAAGCCCCAGTGTCCGGGGCAGGTGTTGAGCTCTCTCAGCTCGGGCAGCGGGACTCTAGTGCGGGCGGTGCCGGTCGTGTCTACTGGCTCCGGGATGACCAAAACCACAGCGATCCACCAGCTCCTCACCAACGGCGGCCTGGCCAAACTAGCCAATAGTCTGCCAGGACTGGCCCACGTCTCCAGTCAGAGCACGGGTACGTCCACGTCGCCACTGATGACACAGCGTTCCAAACAGAGGCGTCCGCGATGAGTAGCTAGAGTAGCAGTAAGGTCAAAGGTCGAATCCATGAAAGGATTACCAGAAAAAAAGTGTTGGGCAGGTAAATGTTCTGAAAGAGCACTAAACATCCAGCGGAGCATGTAAATATGTACCATAAACAAACATTTGTGTAGATTTGCACATTTTTTATGCATGTAAAGAGATTTATTTGGGTGATCTTCTACAGTGACCAGGCAGATTACGTTCTGCTTGCAAACTAATGTACTTTTATATAAGATGTTCATTTAAGTGCATTCTAGGGGGCGACCTTTAACTCAAACTGCTGTTCTGTCCGAAGGACCAAAATATTTATATGGCAGTGTGTGAAATGACAGCTGTGATAAATTCCCGTGTCACCAGCTTCATTCAGTGTGCTTAATGTGACCATCTCACTGTTTTATGTTCCATTTTTCTGTTTTCACTTTGTTTCTTTTTTCATTTCTGTTATGTTGACCGGTTTCTGTTGGATGAGGTGTATGTAAACCATAAGGCTTGCTCTACTCACAGACATTCATTAAATCCTCAACAGCAAATGGTTTTTCCTACCTATTCTTTGTGTCATTATTATTCTGTTTTCTGTTTTCATTTGCTCCCAAATTGCATGCATGAATGTTCTCTATTGTTTGCAGACATTATTTAAAAAAAAAAAAAAACAACACCAAAAAAACAAAATATGGGATATTAATCCATAGTTGTTTGGTCAAATGCAATACTGAGACTTTCTGCAGTGTGTAGACCGTTTTCAAGTATGAAATGCTCTTTAAATTGTATTTTTTTATTTTTTAAAGTTAGGCAGTGTGTACTGTGCATTAACAGCCACTGATTTATCTGATTGCGCAATTTTAAGACGTTTGAACAATTTTATTCAAAATACAAAATAAACTGGGCATTTAAATGGACAACACTTGCTGAATTAAATATGCACACTTAATCTCTATTTTAGTTGCATGTAGTATATTGTCCGGGTTTCTGCGGGGCTTAAAATAGTTCTTAAATCAGAGCAGAAATCTTAAGTTCATGAAGTTATGGTATAAATGTTTGAAAAAAAAAAGATCTTTAAATCAAGATACATTTAAGTGGGAG
This sequence comes from Zacco platypus, assembly GCA_038088235.1. Lineage (NCBI taxonomy): Eukaryota > Metazoa > Chordata > Actinopteri > Cypriniformes > Xenocyprididae > Zacco > Zacco platypus. The sequence continues at coordinate 27,121,967 of CM076073.1, forward strand.
GCAAAAATAAAAAAAATAATGTCTTGTCTTGAAAAATGTAATTGAACAAAATTGTCAATGAGTTATGAAAACTTTCCTGTGGATTAAGATGGCTTTGAGCCCCTTGGTAGATATTTGTTCTTGTTTTAATCACAAATCGATTTTAAAAAGATTTAAGAATCTTCATACAGATTGTACTGGAAAAAGTACGACAGTAAGAACATCACTTTTTTGCAGTGCGATCAGAAGGTAAAGAAGTTATTTTCATATTTTAGTGGTTGGGAGCAGAGCGATACAGGCTTTCTTGTTTTGTAAAATGACTTTAATGGATATTTGGAGGTTGTTTGTTAAAGATATATCTGATAAGTATTGCTTATACAACTGTTTCACCCTAGACATTTACATTTAGACAATATACTGACATGTGTTTTCTTCCGTTTATTCCTTTACTATCTTTACAAAGTCTTAAATTGACCTGCAGAAAACCTGTTTGTACGCTAGGATTCCTTTGCGTACACATCATTGAACTACAGCGCCCCCAACTGACAACACAATGCAGTCACATCCCCACAAATATACTGCCGTTACATTACTGGTTTGGCTTTTGTTGTTCATAAATGGTTTAATATACACAACATGCAGAAAAAAAATGAATGCAATGTAAAAATTTGTGGTGCCAAATATTATTTTTCATTTATTATTTTATATGTGCATTTCTTTTATGCAACACAGCGCATGGGGTGGTTCAGGGGTCTGTGGCCATTTAGACCCTCTTTTGATCAAGTTTTGGAAAGTGACGGACTGTCAACTACATCAGAGGGGATTCATTATTATTATTTAAATCTTTCAATATTACTTGAGCTAAAACTGAAAAAGTCATTAAGCTATAGGATGTTTTTATGTAATTAAAAAAAGTTTTTGGTAGTGTGTAGAACACACTAATAGCAATATTTACAGTAGGTGAGGAAAAATAAGTTTGCGGAGTCCCTTTTATAAGATTCGTGGATTTGTATATTAATTTCATTTCACCCAGAAATGAAAATTCTGTCATTAATTACTCAACCTCATGTCGTTCCACACACACAAGACCTTTGTTCCTCTTCAGAACACAAACACATTATGTCCAGCGCTTCCTGGCTCTATGTCAGAACACTGACTCTTTATTTACATTTACATTTAGCAGACACTTTTATCCAAAGTGACTTACAAGGGGAGCAATTAGGGGTTAGGTGTCTTGCTCAAGGGCACCTTAGTCATGGTATTGAAGGTGGAGAGAGTGCTGTTCATTCACAATCCCCACCTTCAATTCCTGCCAGCATGGGAATTGAACCGGCAACCTTCAGGTTACAAGCCCGACTCCCTCACCATTAGGCCACGACTACCACTATTTTCGGCTCCTGCATCAGTTTCGCACTCATACGTCGTGATGCTCACGTGAACAGCGTCAGCCAATAAGGAGTCTGCGTTCTGATGTAAAACATGGAAGCACTGGACGTCAAAAAGTGTATGAGAATGACACGAGAAGATATTGTTGAACAAAGTCGTTTTATTTTTGCGCACAAAAGTATACTTGTCGCTTCAACATTAAGGTTGAACCTCTGCAGTCATGTGGACTGTTTTAACAATGTCTTTAGTTCCTTTCTGGAGCTTGAAGGTTGTGGCTAAATTCTATCTTAATTTGTGTTCAGAAGATGAATGAAGGTCTTACAGGTGTAGAACGTCATGAGGGTGAGGAATTAATGACAGAATTTACATTTTTGGGTGAACTAACGCTTTGATGTTTTAGGACACGATTTAATTTTTTTTTAATACAAAGGGATTTTAATGAGGAACAAATGATCTCAAGCACTTGGTGGCTAATTTTAATGAATTCATACAATCATATTTTCATATTTTGGACCGATGGGGTGGACCTTCATGATTAGCGTAGGATGAGGGAAGATGCCCCTCTTAAGAAAAATGTGGATTTACTTTTAAATTGTAACTAGTTTAGCATGTGCAGGATGATGATGCATCTGTCAATGTGTTGTTATAGAAAGTAAATATAAAGATTTGATCATTTGTTATAGAACAAATATAAAAAGAGGGGTAAGATGACCCCTACTGGGTTAAGAATCCAACGATTTGTCCAAGAATTAATCTAAAATACTAAAAGTATTGTAAATTTAATTTTGACAATATTGTTGATATTTCAACAGTTTTATGAAAGACAAAGCAGAATACCAGTGAAATAGATTCATCTAGCATATGAATATTTACTTATTTTGCCTATATTTTAAGTGAAGATTTGTCATAGTAGTAACCCTATGCAGCTTTCACTCAGCTGACCTATAGGTTTTAATGTAAGCGAAGGTGTCTGAAATGTACATCTAATTCATGGAAATATTAAATAATAACCCTATTAATTAACATAATTATTAAATTTAAAAATAACACTACTAACAACATGCCACTTGGTGCCATGTGTGGGGGTGGGGGTCAGCTTACCCCAAGGGTCTAATGTCATCTTTTTACTTCAAAATAAAAACTACCGTTTACTCCACAAATCTAAAAACATTGTGTCCGCAAATCCCACGTTAAAGGGGTAGTTCACCAAAAAAAATTAAATTAGCCCATGATTTACTCACACTCAAACCATCCTAGGTGTAAATGACTATCTTATTTCAGACAACACAATCAGAGATATATTAAAATATCCAGGCTCTTCCAAACTTTATAATGGCAGTGAATGGGGCTCAAGATTTTGAAGCCAAAAGAAAAAGAGCATCCATTAATCGTAAAAGTGCTCCATACAACTCATAGGGGGTTAATAAAAGCCTTCTGAAGTTAAGCGATGGGTTTTTGAAGAAAAATATCCATATTTAAAACATTATAATCTATAATAACTAGCTTCCGGCGGACGACAGTACGTGTACTGCTCAAGTCAACTTGCACCACAAGAGTAACACCTGAAGCGATGTAGGAGTTTCGTAAGTTTAAACACTTTTCGCGATTTAAGCAAATACGGCTGTGCAACAAACTCAAGCTCCTCTTCTCTTGTATCGAAATCCAACGACATTTCTTGTTTTAGACTTCTCGTTCATGACCGCTGTTTTGTTTTGCTCTCTCCTCTGCGGTTCCGCGTTCATCATGCGTCGGTCACTCTTCCCATGAATCGATGTGTACGACTGTCTGCCGGAAGCTAGTTATTACGGTTAACAAATATGGATTATTATTTTTTTCAAAACCCATCGCTTCACTTCCGAAGGCCTTTATTAACCTTTGGATTACTTTTACGATGGATGGATGCTTTTTTTTGCTTCAAAATCGGGCCTCCCCATTCACTGCCATTATAAAGCTTGGAAGAGCCAGGATATTTTTAAATATATCTCTGATCGTATTCATCTGAAAGAAGATACACCTAGGATTGGTTGAGGGTGAGTAAATCATGGGATAATTTTAAACTCTTTAACAAATAGACACACAAACAAAACTAAATTAGATCAATTGACCTCAAAACTGTTTCGACTGACTAAATCTCACAAATGTTGATATTCCGCTGAAATGATAAAAATTAAAAATTGCATATTCATTCATCAAAGTGTTGAGTGGGAGAGAAAAAAAATAAGGTGGTTGGGGGGCAAACCCAAAAATCATAAAATATAATTTATACCAAATCACCAACTTTTTCTCATGAGATTGGGTCACGACTCAAAATGCAAATGAACTATGAAATGCATATATTTAGATAAACAAAAATATTAATGCTCTTATCAGTAATTGTGCTTTTGATTATTTGTAGACTTTAATATAGAAAGTAAATAAAAAAACTACAATTCTGGTGCTGTCGCATTCACCTGCATCATATACCTATACATTCATGGAAATCATGGTAAATCTGATTTGTCACATTATAAATCATGGAAAAAACGGGTATTAAAACAGCATTTAATTCTAATTAATAAGCAAGTAAAGAATAACATGTTTTGCACTAGGCCTACATCACCTAATGATTTTAATTTACATGTTCTTACAAACGTTTCCAAGCAACCTCTAATTGTAATATTTCATCGAAAGAAAAGGCAATCTCTCAAATAATTTGATAAAAGTACACGATGTCTGTAATGTGTGTGTCGTCTGCAGGGCTGAAAGCTCCTACCACCATCACAGTGACCTTGCGAGGGCAGCCCAGCAGAATTCCCGCTCTCAGCCACACGGGGGCGACAGCGCCCTCTCACAGCACACCTGACCACCAGGTGTGTGACCCGCGGTTTACACACTGTTGTCTGTTCTTTCACTTTACTCGCTTGAAGCACTAGAGTCAAAACACAACAGTTGGCTTTAGGCTTGCTTTTGCTTTAACTCACGGTCGACAAATTAGAAGAGCAGCTCATCAAAGTCATTTAGGATTTTCATTAACATTGATTAGTCCGTTTAGTTTTTTCAACTTGTTGTGTTAAATGATGTTTACTCGCAGCCCCCACAGTTCGATCAGCGCCTTTAGTGCAGTGCAGTGTGAGCAATTAGTGTTGCTGTAGTAACCGTCTCATTGACCATGCAGAGAGATGAAGTGTAATTATTTGCTTAATCACTCTGAAGTGCATAATTATATGCTTGTCATTTCTGCTCTGGATCACTTAGGTATTAGTAATGGTTTAGTTCATTGAAGAATCTTATGATTCATAAGAAAATACTATTGGCTAATTGTGTATATAAATATATATATATATATATGTAATATATATATATATATATATGTAATATATATATTTATTTTTTAATTGAGAAATGAATAATTTAATTGAGCAAAGATTAATTAAATTGATCAAAAGTGACAGTAAAGACATTTATAATGTTACAAAAGATTTTTGTTTCAAACAAATACTGTTCTTTTGAACTTTCTGTTATATATAAATAAATGTTTAGCATTTTCCACAAAAATATTAAACAGTACAACTCTTTTTAACACTGATAATAATGAATGTTTCTTGAGCTGCAAATCAGCATATTAGAATGATTTCTGAAGGATCATGTGACACGGAAGACCGGAGTAATGATGCTGAAAATTCAGCTTTGATCACAGAAATAAATTACATTTTAAAATATATTCAAATTATAGTATTTTAAATTGTAGTAATATTTCACATATTCCTATTTTTAGTGTATTTTGATCAAATAAATGCAATAAAAACATGAAAAAGTGGGATTTTTTTTCAGTCATTTGAATAAAAAACATCCAGGAACTAAACAATCCTGTTTTTAGTAAGTGAGTCATTGAATCATTCACTCAACAAATTTTTTTTTACTTCATCTAAATGATACAAAACTTTGGTTTTGCCACTTGCTTTCTGAACACACACACACACACACAATCATGGACATGATTCAAAAAGGTTAAATTGTCCTTAAAAAATAGTCACTTGTATCGTTTGTATTCAAAAATGACCACATTGGAAATTAAAGGGAAATGAAAGTTTTTGGTACTGCGGCCAAACAAAAGCTTCTTTTCTTTTTCTTTTCTTTTTTAGATTTCATCCTCAAATTCGGAGCACAGCTTGTTTAGAGCTATCGCTTTAATTTTCTCACAGTTTTAGAGTAGCCTAAAACATGTTTTGGAATACATACAGTACTGTGTATATAGAGCTTTGTTGTTTTAGCAATGTTTTAATGACCGTCCATATTTATTTTTTGGTCTTTATTACGATAGAAACTGAAAATGTAAGAAATATGTTGCCTGTGCAGAATGTAAAAAAATAAAAAATTAAGAACAAAATGGCTTCTTTAAGCAAAAATGAGTCCAGTGACCTCCTGGACTTCTTCCATTTTCTCAAAGAAGAAACTTTTGAAATGTGAAAATATTTTGATAAGAGTTCCTGCTATTGCTCAAGTGTGAGGGGAGGTCACTAAATACTTGCCACTTTTGCCAATAGATGTCATTTTTAAATACTGCATACAAATTTCCTATATTTTCTGGTTATATTCTAATAAAGAGACTGAGAAATAATTATATATAGTCATTATACCATTACTAAAACAACATCTAATGGTGACATAAGACTTTTGCACAGTGCTGTATTTTTCATACATAATTTAAACATAGTATTTTTGTGCATTTTTCATAATAAACCTCAATAACTTTGTCGTCTTTAAAAGAAACCAAACTTAAGTCTGTGGTCCAAAGCATTCAAGATTTACGACAGTTTAAGTCGGAAATTTCTTTTTCAGGTCTATGCTCAGAAAGTGATTAATAGGTAATAAATGGATCATAAATATAATTTAGTACCATAAAATCCCCTACAAATACAAAATATTAAATAAAAAACATTATCGAACTGAAATATATTACATTTATCTCATTGAAATTAAAAAAGGCCACTTTTGGCTGCCATGCAAGCAACTTCAGAGGGTTAAAAACAATCTATTGCCATTATAAGAAGTATGAGCACTGATCTAGAGAACTGTATTGTATGTTATGGTCATGTGTTCATTCAATATTTTATCTTGCAGTGACCAGAACCGGACGATATGTGAAGCTGGCCATCACTGAAATCCAGCAGCACAAACAGATGAACCCAGAAGAATCAAATGGATTTAAACCCAGTTTAAAGATATCCAGACTGGTGATTTGCCTTACAACCTGCAAGAGCGCCCTCTATAGACACTGTCTTGCACACATGGACTGAAGACTTGACTTTACACTTATGCATTTGTCTCTTAGTATGTTTTTCCCTTGTTTTAATATATTTTTTTCCATACTTCACTTCAAAATATTTATGTGAACATACTGATTTCTTGGGAAAAAGTTATTGTTCTTCGATATAACTTTTTTTTCTTGCTGTCTACTACAAAAAAAAAAGTTTTGCCAGTACAGAATATTTGATTCAGTTGATTTTGCAAAAAATAGTTTGTTGTTAAAATGTTTTGCACAGAACCCCAGCAGAGCCTGAGCTTTATTTCCTTACAGCCATAAAGAGCCTGAAAGAAATGGATCATTAAACTGTCAAAAAAGAGATAATAAATAAATTCAAAACATTTAAAAGATGACATGAGCTTTTTTAAAACGATTTTTTAGATCAATCATGCATCAGTCATCCAATGCATTTTTGCATGGCTTTCCTCATGACAGCATAAGGCTGTCCTTCAAATTATGCCAACAGCGATAATAATGTGTCTGCCTGATTAAGTCACAATTGTTTTGATTGCTGATTGCGTTTATTGCCCCTTATGAGGGAAACCAGTGGAGGTTGAAAAGCTTGAAACCGAATGATAGACACTGATTAATGCAGTGATTGGAGTCTTCAAAACATTACGTATTTAGAAGAAGAAATTACACGAGATGACTGTGGAGCACTCAAACTGATTACATGAGGGTTGCTGGGATGTTTAGGAGGTCCGTAGGGCAGAGGTTATCACAACGTTTGTCAAAGCAGCAGTAAGCTATTTCGTGTCACCTGCCAGTGAGTTTTATTTTACCAGGCCATAAATATTATTTACCAGCCTTGAAAAACAGGCAATTATGACACCGGTGAAAAGTCACAATTCTCATTTCCAATTTCGATACCATAGCTAAATCTACTAGCCTAACTAATATTTAAAACATTATTCAAGACAAGTAAACAGTCAGTAATAAAATAATAACTAATCAAATTACATGCAATATACAAAATGAAATAAACAGTGCTTTTCAGGTCGGTCTGACAGTGGAATTAGGCTACTGTCACTTTAAGACTTAATGCACGGATCTAATATACTGATACTGTACACATGCATTTTCAATCTGTATTGTTTATGTTCGCTTAACATAAGCGACTATGTTTACTTGGATGCTCATTGCTCATTTTTTGACATAATTTTGTGTGAATTTGTTCATTCAAGCACAAGATGACGTTACAGTATGGAAGCCCGTTTCCGCCACTGAAAAACAAAAAAAGAAGATTTTTGCGACTTTTTATCTCAGAATTCTGAGTTATAAAGTCCGAATTCTGGGATAAAGAGTCAGAATTCTGGGATAAAAAGTCAGAATTCTGGGATAAAAAGTCAGAATTCTGAGTTATAAAGTCAGAATTCTGGGATAAAAAGTCAGAATTCTGGGATAAAAAGTCTGAATTCTGAGTTATAAAGTCAGAATTCTGAGTTATAAAGTCAGAATTCTGGGATAAAAAGTCAGAATTCTGGGATAGAAAGTCAGAATTCTGAGATTAAAAAGTCAGAATTCTGAGTTATAAAGTCAGAATTCTGGGATAAAAAGTCAGAATTCTAAGTTATAAAGTCAGAATTCTGACTTTTTTTCTCAGTAAAAAAAAAATCTAGTTTCCTGTTACTGAGATTGACCTTCACTTGAGTATGGAAGCCTCGCCACTGAAAAAAAAAAAAAAAGATTATTGCGACTTTTTATCTCAGAATTCTGACTTTTTATCCCAGAATTCTGACTTTTTATCCCAGAATTATGACTTTATAACTCGCAATTCTGACTTTTCATCTCAGAATTCTGACTTTTTATCTCAGAATTCTGAGATAAAAAGTCGCAAAAATCTTCTTTTTTTTTTTCAGTGGCGGAAACGGGCTTCCATATGACAGAGAACTCAATTTAGTGAATGGCAGACCCTGATGACGTCATGCAATCATACTCCCACCACAGTTTCTTCACACAACTTTTCCCAGCACTTCAAAGCTCAAAACTCTGAATATTATCCAATTTAAGTATTATTTTTAATATGATTACCAAAAACATTTTTGTTCATCCTACAAATATTGTCCTCATTTGTAAAACTAAAGTTCAATCAATCAAAAACCACAGCCAATCAGAACAGAGTGTGGGCGGGCTCTAGCAAGGAACTAGCAATGTACATTTTTAAATTCGCAAATATTACACAATTTAAACGTAATTAAAAATACATACTGAGACACTGAAACAATCTTTGTCATAGAATACACTTGTTTTGTTCACAGTTTGAACGTTATTGCTTCCATTTGTTAAATTTCAAGATCTGAGGCGATTTATCCATTGTCGCTTATAAAGCTAGGAGCACTAAATCATATTCAAAGTCACATTACATGCTTTTAACATTAAATAAAGCACATAAACATTACCTGAGATTATCATTGCCACACTTTGTGTTGCTGCTCCAGCCGCGAATTCGCAAAAAAAAAAAAAAAAAAAGAAACCGTTTCTAAAATAGAATCGTCGTGAATCACCTGGTTAGGACAACCGGTAACTTAAACTCCTCTGATTGGTCATTATTTTCAACAGAACTCTCTGTGATTGGCTACAATACTCAACGCTGTGAATAGACACGTTGAGCTTACATGACACGAATATAACAACCAGATCGCGTTAATTTACTTACTTTTCTGTTTTATTTAACAATACAAATATGTTACATATGGTAATATAACTCCGTTAATCCTGCATGCAAAGGAATAAAGTCATATAAATTGCATTGACGCCCATGGCGCTGGGTATAAGAAAAGTCTGTAAATGGGTCCAAAGGGTTAATATGAAGGTATTTTCCATATTGGTTTTTCACAGGTGTAACTGTATTATGAATGATGCGTTGCATTGTGTTGTGTGTTTTAGGGTTAAAGGAAATGTCTGTCAATTTAACGGAATAAAATTACACAAATATACAGATTTTTTTCAAACACATACCAGTTTGCAATATCAAACTGTTTTTGTACAGTACAGATAAAATAAGCAGAAGCAGATGACACCGGAAGCCTCAAACATTCAAGTTACTGATGAATCTGTGTTATTCCTATGTGGTGGCTGGTGTATTTTGGTTGTTAGATGTCTGCATACTAGCTCAAGAGTTTGTTGAAGTTGATTATGCATTGAACGGTAAGAGATGTTCAGCTGAAAGTGTGTGTGTGTGTGTGTGTGTGTGTGTGTGTGAGCTACAGCTTTATCCCTGCATTCATGTCTTCTATTCTCTGTTCCTTCCATCTCTTGTTTTCAGTCCACAAATTCCCGTGGGCATGCTACTATTAAAACCACCTGTCCTGGTTTTCCATCATGTCCCTCTTAACTAAATTGAAAGGATATGATATAATGGTGCCATTGTTTCATTTCCAGTCTCTCAACAGAATGCCTAGAGGGCTCAGGGGGGCATTCCTGATGGTCAGGGCAGGATCAGCCCACAAAACTGTCTCTTCCAAACATTATAAATCCATTTTGACATCAAGAAGTGATTATTTACAGGATTTTGTTGATAAAAAATGGATTAAACTTTCCAAAGAATTCCCAGTTGTGTTTGCAGTGGGAGATATGCATAATGAAATTTGACATGACACAAAGATGGTTTTAATCTCAGAAATGTCGCAATCCTTCCACAATCTATCGGCCGCAGACTAACAGAGCTTTCTAAGAATGACATTTCCACCTGAAGGATAAAGATGAAATTTAAATCAAGAATCGTGCTCGGTGGATTTGCGTAACAATCTTTCAGAGGGGGAATAAAACCCATTTATTTTCTTTCCCCTCGGACACATATAAAACAGGATATACATACTTGACTATAATCACAAAAAACAACAGTTTATATCAAATCGGGTTATTATCCAAACACTGACTCAATGCGGGAAGTCACAGAAAGCACAAATTGTTTACAATCAGTGTGTCTTTCCACATCCTTAAAGTCAGTGACATTTCTGTGACGCACTGAAATCATGTTTTCAAGAACTTGTATTCACATAATGACCCATATTTTCTGAGAATTCAAGCCCTTCGCATGTTTTAAACTCAGGACAGACACCCAGAAAGTAATGATCAGCAGGTTTTACTTATTCCTTATTCTGCTATTATATATACTGTATGTATATTATATATGTAAAGTATCATAAAAAAAAGTTTGTTCCAAGTCTTTGACTTTGATTGGCCGAGTGCCGTGCATTTCGTGACAGTAGGTGGAAACAAGGTATTATCATTATGAGCGAGTCATTGAATCATTCATTCAACCGATTGGTTCAAATCACTGATTCATTCATTTGTGTTTTCGTGTAGATGCACAGAGGCATTTTCTGTTTTCTGTTTGACGCAAAAATAGACCCCTGGCAACATTGTGACAAATGGAAGTTACTTAATAATAACTTCCTGTCTCTTGAACGGTTGAAAAAGCAGCGTCACACTTGCATTTATTCTTGTTCATTTAAGTTATTTTCAAGATCTGAGGTAAATTATCCTTTGTCGCGATTAAATTTACACAAAAAAAAGCATATTTGAATTCAAATTACCTGAGATAATCGTTGAGCTGTCAGCCACGCCCTCGACTGTCGCCAGGGCTGGTAGGTTACTTTTAAAATGTCACTACAGATTACAAAATACATGCTTTAAAAAGTCATTTGTAACGTATTTCGTTACATTACTCAAGTTTAGTAACTTAATCTAAATACTTTAGAATACTTTGGAATACTAATAAGTGTGGAAGAAACCCAAAAAAGGTCATTGCAAGTTTTTATCTCACAATTCTGACTTTTTCCCTCAGAATTGTGTGATATAAAGTTGCAATTGTGAGTTATAAAGTCAAAATTATGAGATATAAACTTGCAATATTGAGAAAAGTCAGAATTATGAGATATAAACTCACATACTAAATTCATAATTGCAAGAAAAAAAGTCAGTATTGCAAGTTTATATCTCCCAATTCTGACTTTATAACTTGCCATTGTGAGTTTAAATCTCGTAATTTTGAGAAAAAGAAGTCAGAATTGTGAAACACAAACTCAAAATTGTGAGGGAAAAAAAACAAATTGTGAGAAAAAGTTGCAGTGACGAGTGAATTATAAAATGACTCATAAACAACTATCACAAAACATGAAAACAGTCGTGGATCATCAGGTCATGACAGGACAGTTAAGTTGACAGTTGGGCAACTTTTTTTAGAAATTCAGTCATTTTGTCTTGTTCAGGACAGAACTAAATAAAAATAACATTTTTTTTATGATCCTCTTAAAAGTATTAAAATGTTGATGAAACTTAACTCTGCTTTTTCACACTGTCAGAGTCAGAGAATCACCAATCGCTGTTTAAATGACATTAAAATTCAAAGTAATCACTTTGGTAATCTAAAATACTTTTCAGATGTAACTGTAATCTGATTACCACCCATTTAAAATGTAACTGTAATGAAATACAGTTACTCAAATTTTGTATTTTAAATACGTAACTAAGTTACTTGTATTTCGTTACTCCCCAACCCTGACTGTCGCTCGTCGCATGCATGTCACTCATTGTGTATGTTAAGGACAAAAACTCTGAATAATATTGAAAAGATAGAGAAGATAGCTTTTGTCGCGTGTCGTGTCTGGTTTGGACACGTTGTACTTGCATTGAGATGGCAGAGGCTTTTTTTCATCATAGGCTACTGGCTACATAGTTCATATGTTTGCTCCTCAAGTATGGAAACCATGACCTCGCTGTTGTGAGCATTTATGTCAACATATAACCGATGACAAAATTAACAACACATGGAGTCAAATGCAGGAGGGATTCTCCTTTTGAGTATCATTATGATGATTTTTCTTTAAAGAAAGGAAGTGACTAAAGACTTATTCAATGTCATCTGGGATCTTATATCAGATCCACACAAACAATACTGTGAACTCATTTTCAGGATTCAGTGTGAGTCAGAAGTTAACATCATCATCACATACATGATACACAAACTGCACTTATCCCAACAGATGCATGCAGGGGGAATTCCACTATTTCACCTCACAAGGGCTCTGAGGTTCAAAAAATATGGAATTCCCCTTTAATAAAAAGAAAATAAGTGGATGCAAATGTAGTCCTAAAGAACACCATATTTCACTAGAAAATTGATTGTAACCAGTGTGTTTATTATGTACCTTTGTGGTGCTTTCTGTATTATGCATGAATACTTCCATAAAGACTGGAAGTATTCATAAGTGTGACATGCATTGTGAGAAAAGATGTTATTATGTTTAGTGAACTGAATGTATCTGAACTTCCATCCACCCTAAACGTACAGAGAATCAGAGTAAAGAATGGTATTGCCAGACAAAGAGGCAATACTAAACCAGACAAATGGATCATGTAATATCTGTACAACAAAATTATTGATGGCAAAGACATTCAAAGTAATGGAGAACAGCATTCAGCTGCAAAAAATTACATGCTTGGACGCTCGAACTCAATGAAAAGCATCCCTCCGCGGTATGAAATGTGCTGTTAGTTTGTATGTTGACTTGTGACAAATGACAGTGTTGTTTATGCAATGTGACACCACCTATAACATTCATTACTGTGATGGATTTGCACTGTGATAGTCACTCTGTAGCAATGACTGACATTGGCTAAGTCAATATTTTCAAATAAATCAAATGACTAATAATATATAGAAATGAGTATAAAAGTAGATGGTTGTTGTCGCAAAAATAATTGCGGCTGTGAGCTTTCCACATTTCGCATTTTGAGGTACATTCCCCTTCAGTTGAACCGCTACTGATAATCCTCACTGATAATCAATGGCAATACGACCAGGATATTGTCCCTGGTGATGTACGTGAAATAAATTCGCCCTTTTCTATTGAACCTTCGACAAAATCACACCGTAACATTCAAATCTGCGTTTGCACTGCCACTGACCCGGAGAAAGCAGTTTCAAATAACCATCAATTACATTTTTACGCCACTAGGTGTCAACAAGTGACTGTTAAAAATGTATTTGCGATTGAATCATTCATTCAAATAACACTGAGGCTGTGTCTAAAATCACCCCCATACCCTTAAATAGGGCTTTATTTGAGGGGACAGCCATTTGAAGGGCTGTCCGAAACCATTGTGGATGATATCGAGTGCACTCATTCAGTCCCACAATGCACCGCAATAACGGGTGTACAACTGATGCTCAATGACTAGAGAATACCTAAAATGCACTGTGAGAGTCGTGTGCTGAATTAATTCCCACGTCTCGCCAGAAGATGGCACCCGCAACTGAATCATACATCCATCCATTTTCCAAACCGCTGGTCCAATGTGGGTCCAGCGTAATGTCATACAGGTATAAATTAATTTTAAGTGATTTTTAAATTGGTTAATAAAGGTTTATACATAGTTTCCATGACAAAGATATTTTTATCTTACTATTAAACTTACTATTACTAGAATATTTTTATCTTACTACTGGAGCGGTTTGCTAAGTTTCAAATGATTATTAAACAGCAAGCACAAACTATGTAAAAGCAGCAACCCTGAATTCCGGTGCCCTCGCTGTCCAAATTCACTCACTCGTTTTCATTTACTCCTTCAAGTGGACTACATTAGTGGAGTAATGTAGGGAATGGTGAACGAGGGTCAGGGCTGGGTAGGTTACTTTTAAAATGTATTTCACTACAGATTACAAAATACATGCTTTAAAAAGTAATTTGTAACGTATTTTGTTACATTACCCAAGGTTTGTTCCTTAATCTAAAGATTAAGACTATTACTTTAGAATACTTTGGAATGCTAAGTATGTAACACAGAATTAGATGATATACAGTTGCAATTCTGATATAAACTCACAATATTCAGAAAAGTCAGAATTACAATATATAAACTCGCAATATTGAGAAAAGTCAGAATTATGCAATATAAACTCGCAATATTGAGAAAAGTCAGAATTACGAGATATAAACTCGCAATATTGAGAAAAGTCAGAATTATGAGATATAAACTGACAATATTGAGAAAAGTCAGAATTATGAGATATAAACTGACAATATTGAGAAAAGTCAGAATTATGAGATATAAACTCGCAATATTGAGAAAAGTCAGAATTATGAGATATAAACTGACAATATTGAGAAAAGTCAGAATTATGAGATATAAACCCGCAATATTGAGAAAAGTCAGAATTATGAGATATAAACCCGCAATATTGAGAAAAGTCAGAATTACGAGATATAAACTCGCAATATTGAGAAAAGTCAGAATTATGAGATATAAACTCGCAATATTGAGAAAAGTCAGAATTATGAGATATAAACTCGCAATATTGAGAAAAGTCAGAATTATGAGATATAAACTCACAATATTGAGAAAAGTCAGAATTATGAGATATAAACTCGCAATATTGAGAAAAGTCAGAATTATGAGATATAAACTCACAATATTGAGAAAAGTCAGAATTACGAGATATAAACTGACAATATTGAGAAAAGTCAGAATTATGAGATATAAACTGACAATATTGAGAAAAGTCAGAATTATGAGATATAAACTCTCAATATTGAGAAAAGTCAGAATTATGAGATATAAACTCGCAATATTGAGAAAAGTCAGAATTATGAGATATAAACTCACAATATTGAGAAAAGTCAGAATTACGAGATATAAACTCGCAATATTCAGAAAAGTCAGAATTATGAGATATAAACTCGCAATATTCAGAAAAGTCAGAATTATACGATATTAACTCGCAATATTGAGAAAAGTCTGAATTATGAGATAAAAACCTTGCTATATTGAGAAGTCAGAAGTGAAAGCTAAGAAGTTGACATATAATTTCGTAATTGCAAGAAAAAAAAGAGTCAGTATTGCAAGTTTTAAATCACGCAATTCTGACTTTAAAGTCAGAGTGTATATCTCCCAATTCTGATTTTATAAAATGCAATTGTGAGTTTAAATCTTGGATTTCTGAGAAAAACAAGTCAGAACTGTGAGATGCAAACTCTCAATTGCCAGGAAAAAAGTCGAATCATGAGAAAAAAAGTCGCAATTACCTTTTTTTTTTACAATTGCAAGCGGCTCACAAACAACTATCACAAAACATGAAAACAGATCATTCAGTAATGAAGGACAGTAAAGATTCAATATGTACATTTTTGAATTGGACGATTTTTATAAATCCAGTCATTTTGTGGAGTATGTCAACATATGTTTTGTGAAATGGCTTATTCAGGACAGTACTAGATAAAAATAACGTAATTTTTATGATCTCTCTCATTTTGTTAAAATTATTAAAAATGTTGCATATTCTGCAAATGTATGAAACTTCTGAGCAGAAATGTAGCTCAGCTTTTTCAGACTGTCAGAGTCGAGAATCACCAATTTCTGTTTATATTAATTGCCCGTCACAGTTTACATTAATGTTTAAATGACATTAAAATTCAAAGTAATCACTTTGGTAATCTAAAATACTTTTCAGATGTAACTGTAATCTGATTACCACCCATTTAAAATGTAACTGTAATGAAATACAGTGACTCAAATTTTGTATTTTAAATATGGAACTAAGTTACTTGTATTTCGTTACTCCACAACCCTGATAACTGTATAGGCGGTGATTTCGAACACGGCATGATTCAACCAGTAATGAATCAAGTATTCATTAGGGCTGGGACAATACTGATGCATCGCAATTCGTGGATCGTTTCTGAGCTTAGTTTTTAACAGCAGATGGCGCTCTCGGCTATTTTATTAACCGCACGCTGAAATGCTCACGAAGAAGAGCGCTCGTGCGTTCGGCTGAGTCTGACAATGTTTTGTACCTCAGAATGCTTTTATGACGTGAGATTAATGTAAACAGCCCACTGCAAACACCCCTGTGATTCACTTCAATCTTTTCGAACTTTATGAACGATTATTTTAGGTTTAAGTGGTGTGTGTAAGGAATTGGAAGGAAGTACGAGTGTTTCTAAAGCACACAGTGCCATCTGCTGTTGAAAATGAAGCTCAGAATCGATTCGAGATACGTACGGAAAATATCAGAATCGATTCAAAATCGTTTCTCGATTGGCGATGCATCTTCCAAGCCCTAGTATTTATGAGTCATTGAATCATTCATTCAAACCATTTTTTTTTCCAAATTATTCATTCAAATTGATTAAAGATTTTAAATATTCTGTAGCAATTAACATTTTGTCAGAACCTCTAGTAAATTACATGTTATTTTTTTCATTTGTCTGTTCAAAATCATGGGAGAATCATCTCTATTCGTAACCAAAAAATCACGATTCTCAATTTATCCAGAATTGTGCAGCTCTAATAGCCTATATTTCATATTGAAAGATATATAGAAAATATTCACCATCAAAACACATTTTAATTTAAAATATTTGCTTTACTTTGTGTCTACACTTATGTATATAGATATCCCCACAAATATTTTCAGACGTGAAACAATTTTAAATTTTCAGTTTAAAAAATAACCCATATTACTTTGGTTTTTCACACATTTCTTGAAAATGAAAATATCTGGAAAATTAAAGATACTTTACTAAATCTGCTCATTTTCAATAGCCACCATTCAGATCAAGCATCATGTGAGGTGTGCGAATCAGTGACCCTCATTTTGTGGTTCAAAGAGCCAGATGATAGTGGACACTATGCAGGAGACATCTCAACCTGCTTTGAACACAAAGTACCCAATAATACTCATATATTTCCAGGGTTGGGGAGTAACGAAATACAAGTAACTTAGTTACGTATTTAAAATACAAAATTTGAGTCACTGTATTTCATTACAGTTACATTTTAAATGGGTGGTAATCAGATTACAGTTACATCTGAAAAGTGTTTTAGATTACCAAAGTGATTACTTTGAGTTTTAATGTCATTTAAACAGCGATTGGTGATTCTCTGACTCTGACAGTCTGAAAAAGCAGAGTTAAGTTTCATCAACATGTTAATACTTTCATTATTTTTATTTAGTACTGTCCTGAACAACACAAAATTACTGAATTTGTAAAACATATGTCAACTGTCAACTGAACTGTCCTGTCATGACCTGATGATCCACGACTGTTTTCATGTTTTGTGATAGTTGTTTATGAGTCATTTTATAATTCACTCGTCACTGCAACTTTTTCTCACAATTTGTTTTTTTCCCTCACAATTGTGAGTTTGCATTTCACAATTCTGACTTCTTTTTCTCAGAATTGCGAGATTTAAACTCACAATTGCAAGTTATAAAGTCAGAATTGGGAGATATAAACTTATAATACTGACTTTTTTTTCTTGGAATTGTGAATTTAGTATGTGAGTTTATATCTCAGAATTCTGACTTTTCTCAATATTGTCAGTTTATATCTCATATTTTTGACTTATCTCAATATTGCATAATTCTGACTTTATAACTCGCAATTGCAACTTTATATCACGCAATTCTGAGGAAAAAAGTCAGAATTGTGAGATAAAAACTTGCAATGACCTTTTTTGTGTTTGTTCCACACTTATTAGTATTCCAAAGTATTCTAAAGTATTTAGATTAAGTTACTAAACTTGAGTAATGTAACGAAATACGTTGCAAATGACTTTTTAAAGCATGTATTTTGTAATCTGTAGTGAAATACATTTTAAAAGTAACCTACCCAGTCCTGACTATCTCATTTAACCATTAAGGTACAGTTCATTTGGATGGCACACACAGGGAACACTAACTGCACACGCACTGGAAACAGAGCAACGTACAGTATACACCTGGATCTCGGCATGTCACAAACCAGTGTGAGAAGCACAAACACCTCTTCTTCAAAGTTTGAAACCTGGCACACAGCCCAGCAGCACAAATCAGCACACGCTGTGGGAACACAATGTGTGTATGTGTGTATGTGTGTGTGTTTGTGTGGAGGCAGAGCTGAGCTTAAACCCGCCCTCGAGAGGGATCTCATTTCCCCTAAAACCTCCCATTTTTCCTCCTGCCCTCCCTCCCTCTCTCTGCTGATCATCTCTCTCCGTCTGTACCTCTATTCCTGCTCCACTAGCCCAATCATGGACCTCGCAGCGAGGTGCGCGCTCCTGCTCTCCAGCTTCGCCGTGCTCGCAGCGCTCGATTTGGACGCGATTGATCCCGGCTACTATGTGGAGACCAGCAGCCCATCAGATGTGATCGACTATAAAGATCCATGCAAAGCCGGTGAGCATGAAAGACATTTATTTACCCTGCTTTGATAGATGCAAGCTTTCGCGCGAGCCACGTAAGGCTGCTGTGGAGCTGCGCGAACTATAAACTGTAGATGACAGCGGAGCCGCGCACAACAAACACCGCGTCAGTAAACAGCAAAATACTTCACGCGAACTAAGTGTGCGTGTTGTTGACACAACGGTGTCTTTAAGATTACGCGATGTTTTGACATCCCACTCGAAAATATTTACCTGGCTGTGTTTTCTTTTGTCAAATCACAGCCGAAAAGTGGGGGGTTTGTTTACAAGAAGTTTCGCGCAAGTTTGAATTTGCGAACGACGGTTGAAAATGTGTGCTATTTAACTTTGACATTTTGTAAATGGCAAATTTCAAAACTTCTCATTGAGATTTTGGGATGGTTTGCAACAAAGTTGCAGATCGGGTTGCTGTAGTTATAGCTCTATTCCCGAGATAGTGTTCTTAGTTTTGGGGTTGGAACATCCCCCCCTTTGCCATGTCACTCTGTTGAGTGACGTAGTGACCGGCCGGCTCGATTTTCCTCCACAAGGTGCATTACGTCATCAATCACAGTAGTTGCCTTATGACGTGCCACCTCTGAAAACTAAGAGTTAATACTGAATACTTTTTTGATATAGTAGTCGTGGCCTATTAGTGAGGGAGTCGGACTTTTAACCTGAAGGTTGTTGGTTCGATTCCCACGCCGACAGGAATTGAAAGTGGGGATTGTGAATAAACAGCACTCTCTCCACCTCTGACACCAATGGGTGCGTTCACACTTGTCATGTTTGGTTCGATTAAAACAAACCCTTGTGTGATTCCTCAGTTAGTGCGGTTCTTTTGAACATATGTGAACGCTGGTGCGGACCAAACAAGCAGACCGACACCACTAAAAAGAACTCCGGTCCGCTTCCAAGCGAACTCTGGTGCGGTTCGATTGATATATGAACGCAACACGGACCAAAGACATGTAAACGAACCAAAAACAGGACGTGATGTCACAAAATGCGACGCTACAATTCAATTAATTTGACGGCGCGGGAAAGATCGGTGTATCCAAAATGAGTCGAGGGCAAACGTGGAGCGACGAGGATATTAATATTTGTTTTTGCATACAACGGAGGAAATCCTGTTGCTGTTTTGAATGTTTTGAACATTTTACAAGCTCTTCGTGAGTTCTCAGCTGGTAAAAATAAAACCACATGTACACGCATAAAATGGTCGCGTTTAATCCAGAACACAGCATTGTTTTGAATGTTCGGTAAGCGAGCTCCGTTGCGAAATATACGTCATAAAAGCCGACCAATCAGGTTGTGACTGTATCCCTATGCATTTGGTTCGGTAACATTAGGTTCGCTGTTAAAAATGCCAGTGTGAACGCTAAGCGGACCAGGACTATATGTTTTGTTTTTTGGTCCGGACCAAACAAACCGAACTACAAGTGTGAACGCACCCTAAGGTGCCCTTGAGCAAGACACCTAACCCCTAATTGCCTCACTTGTAAGTTGCTTTGGATAAAAGCGTCTGCTAAATGACTAAATGTAAATGATATGGGGAAACTGTAGGAGTAGTATGCTGCGTTGTTGTCACATGACCTTTTTTTATTATTATTTTTTTTTTAATTCAGTAAGTGGTGCCCTGTTGTCATAAATTTGACCCTGGACCACAAAACCTAGGGTCACAAGGGTCAATTTTTTTTTTTCATCTGAAAGCTTTCCATTGAAGCTAACCCAACTATCTGAAAATCTGAGGGTGCAAAAAAGTCTAAATATTGAATTGTCCAAATGAAGTCCTTAGCAATTCATATCCACTCACAAAAATAATTTTTTGATATATTTACGATAGGAAATTTACAAAATATCTTCATTGAACATGATCTTTACTTAATATCCTAGTGATTTTTGGCATAGAAGAAAAATCGATCATTTTGACCCATAAAATGAACTGTTGGCTATTGCTACAAATATACCCATGTGACTGGTTTTGTAGTCCAGGGTCACAAATCTGGTTATTTTGCATCTAAAAATGTGAAAATCTAAATGGTTCATTTGTTACATAAATAGAAATGTCACAGAATTCACATACTGCACACATAGTAAGCAGCTGTACACAATATTACACACAAGCAAAGTTATAAAAAGTGCTTAGAGAAAGCGCTTATCTGATGCCCCCAATTTCACGGCAAGACCAGACTTGTAGCGTATACCCACATATTCCTGAGGATAACTTTATCTTGACCTAAATTCAACCAATTATGTCTGATATAATTACGGTTTAGTAGCTCTAGGGAAGTAGTTAATTCTACGGGTCCCAAGAGAAATTTCACATGTCGTGTTGTCAGGACAAGCGCCCTTGTTTTGTTGTTAGCCAAGAAGAGGTTATTGAGTTTCACAGCTGAAAATATTTACTAGGAAGGAATGGCCCCAAATATGGCAAACCTTCAGCATCCGACGAGCTCTTGAAACGTCTTTAGATTCTTAAAGGTGCAACGTTATATTTAGGTGACAAGTCTTCATTTGTTTATGCTGAAGTACTCTCTCACATCCTAGCTTGATGTTCAGAGACGGCTTTAAGTAATTTCCCTGTAAATTGTAGCTGTGGTGCTATCAAAAATCGCTGTTTGTTTGAGCAAAAGTGGTTCAACCAATGGTGTGAGATTGGGGCGGTGTTATCTCTTCAGCCAACCAATGGCAGACGAGGACAGTTTTCTGAGAAAGCTGTACACGTTAACTTAATACTCAGAGCTGTGATCAATACCTGAACATTTGCTTGTCTGGGTTGGAACGACGTGAGACTGTGAACTGTCGCTTTAAGAGATCATGTGTAGATCAGCAGCTGATCTACTGTGGAATTGAGGAACAGGACTTTAATCTAGCTGTAGGTCTCTACAGAACATTGGCCGTAATCCTCAGTTTATGGTGGAATGTTATGGATTTCCTTTGTTTTGCCACCTGCAGGATGACATTTAACCGGTTTTACGCTGTTGAGTGGAGGGATTGGAATGAATCCAGGTTTCTTAAAGCTCACACAGGGGTCACTCCGGAGACGTGTAAAATCTCAGGGATCTTGGTCTCTATTAACTTGTCTGCTACTCCTCTCCACCTCCTTCCTAACTCCCTCTCTTTCATCTTCTTCTTTTTTACTCTTTCAGGCCCAGCTTTTTTCCTTGTCCTCATTTGCAGCTGAATGGGGTCCTTGGCTGTTCATTTTTACATTTTCACCCCTCTGAGAGACAGACTTTGCTCTTAACAAGTGGCTATAGGACAATAACGCAGCCCACCAGCTGAAATTGGTATTCCAGGCAGATTAGGCTGGTTGACCCGCAAAGGCTCAGGGGGCCGTCGATCTCATACTAGGATTAACTTCCCGGATTGTTCTGTCACTCTGTGATTCAGGCTCTCCAGCGACGTTAAGCCAGAGAGATTCTTTTTTTGGTGTGTGACTC
This sequence comes from Zacco platypus, assembly GCA_038088235.1. Classification (NCBI taxonomy): domain Eukaryota; kingdom Metazoa; phylum Chordata; class Actinopteri; order Cypriniformes; family Xenocyprididae; genus Zacco; species Zacco platypus. The sequence goes on from CM076073.1 coordinate 27,144,230, forward strand.
CTCGCTATCGCATTTCATGCATCATTCGAGTCAGCTTAGCAAAGTGAAGTGGCCATATTTTGGCTTTCTCTACATATTTGTTTATTCGGTTCATGAACTTTTCCTAAAAAGGAAGCGATGTATTTACACGGATTGTTGTCAGAGTTCAGTGGCCGTTATGACGCGATATACACTGATTATCCGTTCATTCTAGGGCTGCAGAATTTATTGTGATTAAATCGCATTCTTTAATGCGCAGCTTGTCAGAGCTGTACGGCTCTGTGATCAGTAGTAAATGCTTCTCCATCTGAAAGCCAGAGGGCGCTCTTGCGCAGAAACTCAAAATACGCCCTGCAGCAGAAGAAGATAACGCGCGTCATATCGCTGTAGCTGAATAAACAGAAGATTGAAACGCTTTAACCCTTGTGTTTTGTTACGGGTCAATTTGACCCGTTTAGATTTTCAAGTTGTTGGAAATACTGCTTAACCTATGTTTTTTTCTTGATATTTTGTGACTTTTTCTCATTTATCATCATGAACACGCATGAAAAGTTTCAACATGCTGGTGTTTTTTGACATATACAAACAAAATTACTGTTACGTTCGTGATGTTCGCCGGGTCAATTTGATCCGCATATTTTAACGCTCTAAAGCAACTGTACTGACCCAAAATAATAACATTTCTTGGTTATATTTTGTTATTTTATTTTTTTACTACCTTATGAAGCTAAAAAATGAGGCTTTCCACACTTATTTCAATACAGAAACATGTTTTAACAGCAGCATGTGTGTGAAGTTCATATCCAGAAAACACACACTTGCTCATCATGTCAGAAGAAACTTAGAGAAGAGTTTACAAAACAGCCAACTTAGGAAAAGTACATATTTTCATTATTCAGCTACATTTAATTGTTCAGTTATGATGTTCTAAGAAAAAAAAAAGTTAAAAAAAATTATTTATAGTATTTAAAAATCCACTGTTTATTTTCACATTTTGTCAAAACAAAACAGTTTTAAAAAATGGTTAAAAAACATTTTCATTAAATCATATCTTCAGATATATATTTTTTGGAATATTTGACAAATGTTGATATTAAAAATGTACAGTTTGTACCTTAATTTTTGTTGTTTTTCATAGTGTGATTTTTGAAGAATTGTATTGAATCCAATTAGGGTCAATTTGACCCGCTCCATAACGAGTGAACACAGAAATCCAACAGCGCATAAGGGTTAAACATGACTAATAAACACACGACTGCCTTATTCTGTGTAAGAAGCCACATCATCTCACAGAAGCTCAACTGTCGTTATGAAGTGAGTTTGGAGTAAAAACGTGTTATTAAATGTTGTCTTTTGTTGGTCAAGATGTTAATAAATGTTTGGAAAAATGTTTGACGCACGTTCCTTTTTCAAATGTACATTATAAGCGACTCAAACTCGCAGTTCTTTCAGATGGATTAGCATTTGGAGCCGTACTTCACTGACAAGCTGCACATAAAAAAATAATCGCAGCCTTCGCGATTTCATAATCGCGTTTCATTGTTATTTTTCGTATCGTGCGATTAAATCGTTCAGCCCTAGTTCCTTCACAGCTGTTCATCTCCTTTATTTATAAACAAGTTTTTGCTGTTAAGTAGTTTGGATGTCTCAATCTCCGAACAAACAGAATTTTCAAGGTGGAAGTGATGTGAAAAGTGAAAGTTCCTCAGAGCAGTCTGGAACAAGTATTAGTCAATCTTTTATTCCCCCTAATTCCATTACTATGATGTCAATACCCATAGTGCCTTGCTCTCTGACCTGACTGGACTGTAGTAAACATGTCTATAACTTTAGCGAACACTCGCCTTTCTAAACAACACACCCTTCATCCCTCTCAGATCTGAGTGGTAGAAGAGTACGGTGTTTGGGATTGGTTCTGGATGGGGCCCAAACGGCCCAGCTGTAGCAGAGATTACGTGAGACGAAAGGTCTGCGTGTACTGGAGAGGAGTAGGAACACAGATGTAATGTGCCTTGTTTACACTTCATCCAAAGAGACGTGGTAGGCAACAAAGAGTTGCCGCTAAAACTCGCCAAATATTTGATCTAAACTACATTACATTCATTACATTAACACAAACAAAATGTATTATTCATTTATAAATCTTTGTTTATTGCAATGAATTGATTGCAAATGTTTAAGGCATAGTTCACTCAAAAATGAAAAATGTTGTCACCCTCATTTCATTTAAACATGTTTGGCTTTCTTCTGTGGAGAACTGTTTTTGTCCATACAATGAAAGTCAATGGGGTCCAAAACTACATAGTTGGACCCCACTGACTTTCAGTGAATAGACAAAGAAAAAACATAGAGGCTTTTTTCAAAATTTTTCTTCGTGTTCCACTGAAGAAAATCACACCAGTTTGGAACATGCAGGGTGAGTAAATGATGAAAGAATTTTCTTTTTTGGGAGTACTTTTCCAATAAAAATGGGGTGTACTTAGTTTTTTCGCTTGCTGTCATATATCATGAGCTGTCTCGCATTGAAGCCTTCAGTAATGTCAAAATGACCATGAGGCGATATTGTGTATGTGTTCGAATTGTGATACTTCACCTCACCTGTCGATTGCAATAACAAAGCTGTGTTATCTTGATACTGGAGTCATACAATCATGAGTATCTTCTGACCTGCTCAGATATCAATGGTTCTCATTTCCACCTTTGTCTTCTGTTATCTTCATTTGCATTGTCCATTTTCCACTAGATCTTGAAAGCTTTGAGTGTTGTCATCTAGTGGATCCACCAATTAGTGCAATAAAAGAAAATGAACACTTTGGGCTTTAAAATCGGCATGAAATGGAAATTCACGCCATCTATTTTCTAAAAGTGTGTTTAGATTTTTTTGTGAACCATAATAACCACTGATGGTGTTTGCAGGATTCTACAATCATTTAGTCCGCTTAAGCTCACACCTTTAAGATTCATTTGTATCCACTTTTGAGTGCCACACCCGCATCGCAACATCCAATCAACAACTGATGCATAGAACTTAGTCCCCACCCTACGTTTTTTCTTTGTCGATAATTCATATTGTTTGAATCTGCATCACAATATGGAAGAAAAGATCTGTCACTACTTCAGTTTCATGGCTTTTAACATGTATAACGATTTATTCCGTCATCATTAAATCACCCTCAAGTTGTTCCAAACCTATAGTTATAAACGCCGGTAGCCGTTGACATCCATAGTAGCAAAAAAAAAAATACTATGGAAGTCAATGGCTAACGTCGGCTGTCTGGTTACCAACATTCTTCAAAACATCTTCTTTTGTGTTCAAAAGAAGATCGAATCTCATACAGCTTTGGAAATGATGTAAATGATGACAGAATTTTCATTTTTGCGTCCCTTTAAGAAGACTTGTCATACAGTGAAGGAGTGTTATTGACTTCTTTTGTAATGCTTTATTTGCTGTTTTTCTTTATTTGGTCGATTTTACAGCTTAACAGATGTGGTTACTAATATGAAATGTGATTGTGTGAAGATTCTTCAAAATATTACGTTTTTCTTCCACAGAAGTTTAGGGAGTTTTGATAATGGAGAATATAATGAGAGGATTTTCATTTATGTTTGAACTATTCCTTTAAAGGATTAGTTCACTTTCAAATGAAAATTACCCCATGATTTAGGTGTATATGTCTTTCTTCTTTCTGATGAACAAAATTGAAGTTACATTAATAAATATCCTGACGCGTCCAAGCTTTATGATGGCAGTGAATGAGTTTGAAGCTCAAGAAAGTGCATCTATTCATCATAAATGTACTCCACACTGCTGCGGAGGGTTAATAAAGGCCTTCTGAAGCCATGTGATGCATTTGTGTAAGAAAAATATCCATATTTAACACGTTATGAAGTGAAATATCTAGCTTCCGCCAGACTGCCTTCCGAATTCAACTAATGGAAAAAAAAATTTAAAAAAATTTTCGAAAAAAAAAAATTCGAAACTTGTTTTCCAGGTTGAATACGGAAGGCGTAGGACGTAGTGTAAATGTTTTGAACTGCGAGAAGTGTTACACTTTTTTCCTAAGTTGAATATGGTAGACGGTCTTGCAGAAGCTAGATATTTTACTTTATAACGTGTTAAATATGGATATTTTTCTTACTCACTTTGCTTCAGAAGGCCTTTATTAACCCGTGTGGAGTACATTTATGATGAATAGATGCACTTTCTTGAGCTTCAAACTCGTTGGTCCCGTTCACTGCCATTATAAAGCTTGGATGCATCAGGATATTTATTAATATAACTCCGATTGTGTTCATCAGAAAGAAGAAAGTCATATACACCTAGGATGGCTTGAGATAATTTTCAATTTAAAGTGAACTAATCCTTTTAAGGAAGTAAATAGACTGAATTTTGTTGACATTGACAAGCGATCATTTAGATTTGTGAAGATTATTTTGTAGCTTTGTCCTCATCTCGGTAAGTGCTTAATTTTATTCCATGAAATACACCAGACAACAAATATACAGAGAGGCCGCAAAGCTCTGACTGTAACTCTCACATGGCAAATGTTGTTCTCCGTCTCTTTCCCCAGTGTGGTTTTAATAAAGCACTCTTTGACCTGATTCCCTGTTGCACCACTCACCAAGAAATGTGGCGGTGCTTAAATTCCTTTTCTTTGCGCCTTCAGAGTCTGTCTCATAGCTCGGCGTGGAAAACCACAAGCACAGACAGTTCAGCTGGATCTGCTGGCCGAGCGCAGAGACTGTCATACGTGCACAGCTGGTGACATCATCCACTCCCATGGTTCATTTTTCTTTTGGGGAGGATTGGTGGTTATTTAATGACTTTTCAAGTGATTCTGCACAATTCCAAACAATTTCACAGTCGGAATCTGTTGGAAAAATGAGTAAAATGTAGTAGTTTTAGGCACGCGTGTGAAAAAGAGTTCTAAACTATCTCACTATCTTTGCCATTCATGGTGATGTAATGTTTTCAGTGAAAATTCTCTCTCTTATCCCATAGCTTATTATGCACAACTTTAAGTAAGCTACTGTTTAGACACTCGTGGCGTATCAAAACATTGCGCCGTTTGTTTGAGACGCAAGTGGCACAGAAACACACTTCCTGGAATATTCCATGTTCAAGATTGTTTAGATTTAGATAAAAACCGCCTTGGAAGTAGAAAAGAAGTACAAATGTAAAGCTTATAATTTTACAATACCTACATTAATATTTCTGTTAAAAAGTGTATTATTTGAGTTGTAAAGTTTCAGGGTTACATTGTCATGCAGCGAAACTTTAAAACTGAATAGAGCTGGTTACTGGTTTGGTCATGTTAATCTTGTAGCTATGTTGAAGCAGTGGATTTTTTCAAAGGACCGAGAGGAAAAGAGGAAATAAATGCATTTATGGTAATCAACATTATACAATATATTAAATGCTGATTAAGCTTAACTATTGAACCTGGAGTTTTCCCTCAAGTAAAATATTTTTTGATCCATGCCGTGTCTTTTTTGCACTTGATGATTTTAAAAACCATTAATTTTAGCTAAAATAGTAAGTCTTAATTATGGCTTTTACAGGACACCGTGACAAATGTACATGGCCTGATTGTAAGGAAAATCGCTCTCATTGTTATAGGAATCTCAGGAACTTGAATAGTGAAGTTGTCTGCTTAAAAATATAAGGCTGTATTTCTAAACTCAAACCCCTCCCGGGAACATTTGGAGCATTCATCTAGATAAATTCTCCCGTTTATGGAATGAAAAATGAATGAGACGCAGTCACGCACAATTACTGTACGCCTCTCCGACTGCAGTGTCTTTTTCCTAAAGGGATTGGAGAGCGGTGTTGCATAACTTTTGTCTGTCAACATTATTTCCATAATCCAGCCTCAGGACAACAAATGAAAAAGTTTAATTTGTAAGACCATTTATGCTTCAGGATTCACCCAAACACTCTTAATGCTCTTGTTTCCTGTCTGCACTCATTGGTTCATTGAACCCGTCGCTGCTGGTGTGCAATGGGCATTTATAACTGTAACCGAGCCAAAGATTTCCCCTCTTTCCTCCCCCACTTGCCCTCTGGATAAAGATCACAGAAAATGAGGGCTAGATATAGGAGAGTGAGATGAGATGAGGTGAGTGTGCCTGCAGACTGTAGGTCATTCAGTCCATGCCAGCATGGGCTAGTCCTGCGGGTTTCTGCGTCTGTCTGCCAGCTGATGTGACTGTGGCACATTCAGACCCCTCTGGCAGCTAAACCGTGAACCATACATCACCCCGCTGCACGTCTGAACCCATTTCTCACTGCTTTTGTAAGTGATTGAGGTTAGAACTGATCTTCGATAGGCTTTATGTGGTAGTCGGTGTTACACGGCGTGCGCTGATTACATTACTTGGCCACTGCAGCTCCGTCCCCACTGTTGTTTTGCTTTTTTATAGAAATAAAAACCAGTTATGTCAGACAACATACACTACAATTATAACCTGAAAGCGTCGGCTCCGTTTCATACAGCACGAGCTGCAGAGTCGCAGCACAGTGCAGGAGTCAGATTTCTCTTATCGCATGAAGATAGTAAGGAGAGATGACTGACGAGACAATGGCGGAGGATTTGGTGCGCAACTGAACAAATATCTTGTAAAATGATTGTGAATTCGAAAAGTGAGCACACATTCAAGCTTCATGGGTTTGTTGTCTCCTAATCAAGACCTGAAATAGATAAAAATTAGGTCTGCTTTTTAAAGACGACCTATTATGCCCCCTTTAACAAGATATAATGTGAATCTCTGGTGTTCCCAGAATGTGTCTGAAGGTTCAGCTCAAAATACTCAATGTTTTAAAAGCCTCTATTTGGGTGGGAGCAAAAGCACTCTGTTTTTGTGTGTGTGTGTGTCTTTAAATGCAAATGAGATGCTGCTCCCTGCCCTCTTTCTAGTTCGCGCTTACTACGGCAACAGCTCACAGAGCGAATAGAGTTCCCAAAGATGGATCAATACTAACTGTTCATGATTAAGCTTCATATCCAGAACACGCAAGTATCTTACTTTATATTTTGTGAATGTTTGCGAATCGCCTTTCTGAATTTGCTTGCTAGGACGCCCTAATGTGGCTAAACTTATCATTTTTTCAGATCGGGTCTCTGTAAATACAGTCAATCTCGTTAAGAAGTTTGGAAACATTCATATAAAGTAATATAATATAAAGTGCCATATTTACTTGTTCTGGATTTGAAGTTAGAGCACGAAGCATTTTTATTGGCTCATCCTAAACAACTTTTTTGCAAACCCAGCATTGAACTGACCCTCATAGGTGAAGCAGTCCGGCGTAAAATGTTTTGCACAAATATATAACACTTTACTGGCATTCTTCAACACATTTCCTTCCAAAATGAAGTTCAACCACGATGTCTATGGAGACTCTTATATTTGTCGGTATATCCAACAACAGATCATTTTTACTTTTTTTTGTCACAGATATAAATCATTAGTTGCTACATCGAGTAAATGGAAATGGCGGACAGCTGCAACTCACTCAGGACGGGATCTATGCTAATAGGGCAGATCGTCACCAGGGCGGGGTAAGAGTAGGGGGAAAACTGTATATTTGTGTAGTGCGCAAATCCAATTTGAAGTTTTTGACATAGAAACTTTCACATACACCTGATCACTTTATTTAGAGTTCATGTAAACACTGGATTCATCAATCAGAATGAGTTCATTGTTTTTGCATATTTATCTGGGATAGGAGAGAGTATTTTTAACAAAGAAAAAATGTGCCTTTAATTTAAAGTAGTTCAACTACTGTACAATCACCCTTTTACTAAAAGAATTTAGCTACACTACAAGATAATTGTAAAAATGTTGCTGTTCTTTGAGGTTATTTTAAGGGGCAATACGTAGAATTCTGAAACCTTTGTTAATAGCGACACCGGTGGCCTTTTAGTGAACTGCAGCCAGCAACTTGCTTTGCTCAGAAGTAAAAAGAAGAGTCCCTCCAGACTGCGTCCGTTTAGATGAATATGTAAATATGTGCTGTGCACTTTCATCAATAACAAAATAAATACCCAACAAGAACTGCAGTTAAGAAAGCATTTGATCATAGCGCATGTGGATACGTTTACTCTGCGATTCACCACCATCATGTCGGCAGATTGGTAAAATTACGCCATTATGATAGTTTATGATATTATGATATGTTTAAATATCTTTACATTTTATCACAAGCTGTTCACACATTGGCAATACAAAAATTGATTAATGCATGAAAATTCTTTCCTATAACCCAATTAAGGAGAAAACGTCTGAATTCACCCTATTGTACAGAACATCAAGTTCCTCATTTATCAGTTTCTTTTTGAATGTTTTTGTTTTTTTCATTTCCAACAGTTCTTGGAAATGTAATGTCTAATAAACAGTTTGCTAAAACAAACTGTCCAAAACATTAAATCATTAAAATGATTAAAACCTCCCATAGTTCTACTGAAGAAAGTGAGAGGAATCTTCTAGAAGACAGTGTTTGATTAATGCCTCGGATTGCTCTGTTGTAAGGCTGCGCAATATAATGTAATATACAGTGTGACAGGCTATAATCTTTTTTCACGCTACTCTGCTCTTTGTTGGAAAAAGTTGCTTGATGCTGGGAAAGCTGTGCCTTTTCAAAAATGGCTGAAATGCTGTAACAAATATGTATTTTAAGGGATATTTGACAAAAAAATAAAATTCCGTCATTAATTTGCACTGCTTTTAGGCGTAACCTTCCAGCGTTGCAATGATGCTAGCATGAGCGTTTCAAATGTTAGCACACAGCTTGTGTTTGTACATTTGACTCAGATAAGAGAAGGTCAAGAGAGGTAAGAAGAACATGGAACACTTATGTGGAGGAGGAGGAGGAGGAGGACATCTGGTTTTCATTCATCTGCCATTTCTAAGAACCTATATATGTTGTGATACTGTTTTTAAGCCAAGAAGCAACTTCCTGTTTCTTTGCTCTTGTCTCAAGATGGGATATATAAGCTACGCAGCTTTCTGCTGAATGAGTTAGAACAATCTAAATCCATTGCCCGGCAGCAAAATCTCCCCTGCCAAGTGCAGTGAGGTCCAAAAATCTGTGAAAATGCTTCTATTTGGCACTCTCTTCTAATTTAATGTAATTTAAAGACAAGAATCTATGCACCTAATTCATTTTACACCATAAGGTGTTTTTAAGTTTAAAAATTCTCAAATTGTTTATTTTCAAGTTTAAACATACTTTTTAAAAATATTTTTTATATTATAGTGATTTTTTTTTTTTAGTCATGAATAATGTTTTTGAGATGCATTTGAGATGATAAGCGTCACACCAACATTTTTTACATTATGAGAAACATAAATCTAGTCTGGCTGTTGGCGTGTTTTTGTATAAATTGCCCAATAAATACTCACTCTTCCACTTTTCTTCTAAAGCAAATGAGTAGAGAATATGAAAAAGAGAGAAACTTCAGCCTCAAGACGCTCCTCACATAATTCGCTAGTATGAGCCTGTTCGCCACCTCCGGCATTGCGCTCCATTTGTTCAAGTAATGACACCGCAGGATCCAACAAACAACACAAGCCCTGTAGATGTCTTCAGCATGTGTGTATACAGAGAGAGAGCATGTACGGATGTTTATATATGTGTGAAGAGGGCTTTGTGAGCCGTACTGATGTGAGCAGGCAGTGAGTAATGAAGTGATTTGAAGAGTAAGGCATGTTTTCCTCGGGGAAGTGTTTAAACAGGCTTGAGAGCGTTCCGCTGATGTGGGTGTTATATGTGCGGAAAGCAGATTTCATCGTGTGTTCATTGGCATTCTGTAACACGGTGTCGCAGGTCAACTTTTATTTTCGCAAATTTCACCACTCAGCCAGAGCTTAAAGATGTTTTGCTCATCCCAGGCAGATATCTTCCCACACATCTATGCTGTTACATGTAAACATTACAATACGCTACCGTTGTAGTCTACTGTAAAGTTCCCTTCATTTCTACAGGTTCTGCTATTAGGATCTGAACGGTGTTGTAGAGTAACTAACTAACTATAAGTAGCGATAGTACTATCTTAAGCACATTTTTACTAGCGTGACAATAGTTCAGCTGTTCAGGGCCGTGACACACCAAGAGGACATTAGGCCGTCTGTGATTGGCTGATGAGTTAAGCGAGCGAGTCGGTGCATGAGAATAAAAGCAAAAGGGCTGAAAGTAGAGCTGCACGATTTTGGATAAAATGAGAATTGCGATTTTTTTTGGATTCAAATTGAGATCATGATTCTCACACGATTCTGAAAATACATCCAAACAAAATAACATGTCATTTACTAGAGGTTCTGACAAAATATAAATTGCTGGAAAATGTTTGAATGAATTGTTAAAAAATGGTTTTGAATGAGACACAGCCGTCGTGACGCGACAACACGGTCATTTATTGTCGCTGCTTGTTCGTAGACATTGGCTTGGTTTGTCCCGGCCTTAAAAGTGTAACACACATTTTTTTTGTGTGTGTAAACATGCGCCCCTTGTGCTTGCAATGCACTTTGATTTTAATGTGAAGACTGTAATGTGTCCAAAAGTGAATTAAAACGTACAAGTAGCAAGCAGTTAGCAGCACTACAAGTTGCTAACCGCACTGAAGCTGTCAAATGACATTATGCGCAACTTATAATTTAAGTTTGTAAAATTTGCTTCTATCTAGTAGCTTGACCAGCTGCAGTGCAGCTTCTCACACACGATTTTAAAATAAGTAGTTAAATTATACATTTAAAAAGATATTGCCCCTTAAACAATTTTAGGATTTTTACCTTGACGTAGTTAGCAGCGCTAACTACATAAGCTGTCAAATGCGCAACTCCTAATTTAACTTTGTTAAATTTGCTTGTAGCTTGGCTAGCTTTATTTTCAAAGTAATTTCCCACACATTTAAAAAAAAAAAAAATGAATTACAGAGTTAAATGACATATTTCAAAAGATATTCCTCCTTAGACGGCTTCAATGTAGTTAGCACTTTTTGTTAGCAGGTTGTTTTAACTAAGTAGTTAGCAAGTTGCAAACCACATTAAGCCATCAATTTTGTTTGTAGCTTGGCTAGCTACAGTTTCAAATTTGCTTCCCCAACATACTATTAGCACTTGGGTACTAGTGGCTCCTGTCCCTGTAGTTTGTCTGTCCACATTCTCTGAAGGTTTCAGCTAATTAGCCTCACAAGAGTGTGCCTATTGTCTTCTAAATAAAGATGAGCCCTGTATGATGCTTTGTTGTTGGTGTGAAACAATCACAAAAACCTTGGGAGTACTCTGTCCAATCATCTCTTTCACACCTAATTAGCCACAATAATGAGAACGCAAACTGACCATGAAAAGCGGGTGTCCGTTTGCTCACTAAGCTAGCGTCACCTCTGCCACGTTTATGCAGCTCAGAATTATTCATCCCATCAATCTAGCAGTGACTTTGAAGAGTAAACAAATATAATGTAACATTTGGCATGTATTTGAACTGCAGTTCAGTCAACTGTGGATTGTTTACATGCTCAAAGCTGTTTGGAGAGTACCAAGGCTACTAGGTTTAAAAATGCAAATGTGATGAGAGGTTAAAGTTTTGGATAGTTAGAGGAGCCGTTATTCACACATTCAGAAACAATGCAGCGAATACTATGAAAAAGAAAAATTCAGTGCATTAATTGGTCATACAGCCCTTACTTGAAGACATTAATTGCTGTTTCTGCTCATTAGGCATCATTAATATTGGTGTGTAAAAGGAGGGCGGTTTGGCCGATGGTTGGATCAATAGCTCTTTGTAGAGAGTAATTGGTTTGTTATGGTTAGACAGACCGCAGCCACTGTTCTGACCCCCTGCTACCCTACAGCAACTGTTTCCATTTAACACAGACACGCACATGTTTAATTGTGAACGTGCAGTCGCACAGACCCAACCTGGTGAATATGGCGAAACCTTTTCCAAATAATCACTCAAAAGATAAATCAAAAGAAAAATGTTCTTATAGGTTATTTTGGATATATATTGCAGGTAGATATTGGATATTGGGGCACTAACAATTAAGTAAAACTGTTAATATTTGTCACGTACACTGTTAGGGGTAACGTTTTACAAGTAACCCGAGTTACGTAATCAGATTACTTATTTTCAAGTAACTAGTAAAGTAACACGTTATTGTAGTTCTTGATTAAATGTGAACACGCATTTACTCATCTCACTTCCACAAAAAAAATTCAGTGTTCCTTAAAATGAATAACTGCGAAATGCAATCTCAAGAATATTACTGAAACCTGCAATAATTATGTTAAATTGAACAATTATAGCCTACTTTATGGATTTAATCTCACTTTATTTACCAATGTCTTGGCCGCTGACCTTTGATGATCCAGTTAAACCATATCAATAAGCAAACCTGACTTTGGATAAACATCACATTTGTTTCTTTTTGTTATTGCTGAAGTAAGAGTGTTGAACTTTCCTCTTCTGAATCCTGTCTTCTGCATTCCAGAAGTGCAGCACAGCTGAAAGGTTTGTTTGAGCTGCGCCCTCTACTGTACAGACGTGAATTTGCATTTCTTTCAGCCTGAGGCTTATTCATTTTTTTTTAATTAATGGGTTAGTTCACCCAAAAATGAAAATTCTGTCATTAATTCCTCACCCTTATGTCGTTCTACAGCCGTAAAACCTTCGTTCATCTTCAGAACACAAATGTTTTTGATGAAATCCGAGAGCTCTTTGACTCTTTGAGGTAGAAAAGGCATTCTTAAAACAGTCGGCGGGACTGCAATGGTTCAATCTTAAACGTATGAAGTGACGAGAATACTTTTTGTGCTCAAAAACAAAACAAAATTAACGACTTTATTCAAAAAATTTCTCTTCCCCGTCAGTCTCTAACACGGTTTACATTGTAAGCGCAGTGCAGGCTTCCTGTTCTATGTCAGAACGCTGACTCCTTATTGGCCGGCTCCTCGCACGCACACGTCGTGTTGCTCACATGAATGGCGTCGGCCAATACTGAGCCAGCGTTATGACATAGAACTTGGAAGCGCTGAACGTAAACAAAGAGATTGTTGAATAAAGTGTTATTTTTGTTTCATTTTTGAAAAAAAAAGTATTCTATTGCTTCATAAAATTAAGGTTGAACCTCTGCAGTCACGTCGACTATTTTAACTTTTCTTTACTACCTTTCTGGACCTTTAAAGTAGTGATTCATTTGCGGTCTATGGAGGAGTCAGAGAGCCATCGGATTTCATCAAAAATATCTTAATTTGTGTTTCGAAGATGAACGAAGTTTACGGGTGTAGAACGATATAAGGGTGAGTAATTAATGACCGAAATTTCATTTTTGGGTGAAACTAACCCTTTAAAAAACAAACAAGCAAGCCCATCCCAGATGAGAAAAAGAAACACAAGAGTAATCTAATGCATTACTTTCCATAAAAAGTAACTAACACAATTAGTTACTTTTTTATGGAGAAGCGCAATATTGTAATGCATTACTTTTAAAAGTAACTTTCTCCAACACTGGTCGTATGAATTTACTCCTGAATTTTCAGCATCATTACTTCAGTCTTCAGTCACATCATCCTTCAGAAATCCTTGTAATATGCTGATTTGCTGCTCAAAAATAGAAAACTCAACAGCATTCATTTGAAATAGAATTGTACAGATTCTACATTTTACTGACCAAACGTTTTGAACGACAAAAACATGCGACTGCTCTGCGACTAATGTGCTGATCAAGGACTATGTGTTCATTGAACGACCTGTTTGTTTTCCAAATGGCAGGCATCTCTTTGGTCGTGTGTCTTCTGAAGTCAACGATCATTCCCCCCGGGCCGTCTGAGAGTCTAGCCGTCTGAAAACAGTCGCCTCCTTCTATCGCACTTTCTTCATCCCTGGCCTCCCTCTGACAATCCCTGAAGGCAACACAGCTTGTTAGGGAATAAAGCCCATTCCCCAGTCCATGGCTGGAGCCTAGTCAGGAACACAAACTATGATTAGCCGTTTCAAACGCTGTAGCCGCGTGGGCTTCTGTCGCCTGATATCCAAATTGCAGTGTCAGGAAATGTGAAGGTAAGCATTTGCTAAGGAAGAACAGCTGGAAGTGTTTTTACAGGAGAGACGAGTAAAAGGGCCGCAGTGTTTACAAGATTCCCTCATCCTCACGATCCTCACACTAATGCTTTACACCATCTGGGTCTGGCCAGAGGAAAAATTTGTTTGTCTTTCAAGAAAAGAGATGCCATTTCCTCCAGGGAAATGTCAGTTTATTATTGGATTTGTGCATGCTTGTAAATATTTCCTCGACACTCTAAATCAACAACATTTCTCTGGACAATTGATCATCTGGGGGAATCTCACTTGTCCATGTCCAGCTCACAATTCACCTCAAAATCAAATCAAATCAAATTTTTTTTTAGTGCTGTCAAATCGATTAATCACACACACACACACACACACACACATGTTGTGTTTTTGTGTTTTAGGGGGACTTTCCATAGGCGTAATGGTTTTTATACTGTACAAACTGTACATTCTGTCCCCCTACACTACCTCTACCCCTAAACCTACCCATCACAGAACATGTTCTGCTATTTTAGATGTTCAAAAAAGATAATTCTGTATGATTGATAAGCTTGTTTCAGTCAAGATTTACTGGTTTTACTTGCATTGTGGGGACATTTGGTCCCCACAATGTAAGGAATACAAGTACACACACACACACAGGTTTGTTTTTCTATCTTAGTGAGGACATTCCATAGATGTGATGGTTTTTATACTGTACAAACTGTACATTCTCTCCTGAACTACCCATCACAGAAAACATTCACCATTTTTACACTTTTAACAAAACTTTGTTTAGTATGATTTTAAAGCTATACGAGGACTCATGAAATGTCCTCATATTTTTCTGTTTACGTCGTAAGACCCATGTCATTATACAGATTTGTGTCCTCATAAATCACAAACACACACACACACAGACAGACATATATATTAAATAAATATAATAGTATGTACACACACACATATATATATATTATGTAAACACAATATTTTATGTTAGATGCGATTAATCACGATAAATCGATTTGGCAACATTAATTATTTTACATAAATAAAAGAAAGCCTATCTTCAACCTTTAAATTTTTGCATTGTGATATTATTATTAATAATAATAATAATAATAATAATACGTTTACACAATATTTTGGCTTATTTAACTTCCAAAATTCTCATTACCACAATGCATCAAGAAATTTTACTTTCGAGTAAAAATAAACTTTCACTTGTATACCTTTGGGTAATTCACATTATTTTCACATATTTTCTTTTTTTTAAATTGGCATACATATTTCCATTGTGATATTATTTTCATGGCAATTAATCACATTAACAATACAACTTGTTTTTAATCATTGTGAAAAAAATTATATATAATATATAAAATAAATTATTATATAAATAAAATATATATTTTATGTGTATAATAAATATAATATAATAATAAATAAATAAAAAATATTTTATATATATATATATATATATATATATATATATATATATATATATATATATATATATATATATATATATATATATATAAAATACATAATTAATATTTATTTATTTATTGGTAAAAGAAGTTTTAAAAAGTTGTTTTTTACAGTAAAAATCTTTATTACAACATCATTGTTATATAAAATATTTTAATTTTATATATACATATATTTTATCTGCTGGATTTTACACCCGAAGAACACATTAAGTGAAATGAGCACAGAGCAGCCTAATAGACGAGGTCTTCATGAATGTGAATAGTGCGTTTACATTTCAGTAGTGGCCATGACGGGTATTATCATGCGCAGCAAGCTTGTAGCCTAACATGCGTCTGCCTTAAGACCCTTAGGCTAGACTTTCCCACTGTTTACCTCAAAGATGCTGAAGGGCTGAAATCTCTATTGTGGGTGGTAACTTTAAAACCTGTCTAGACCTCACATGTTATACCTTCAGGCCTTTGAATAGAAACCAGTCTAGGTGAAATGGGTGCCAAACTGGCTTTTGTTAATGAAAGTGCTCTTGAATTTGGAGCCAAGGTGATTGTCGAGAGGAGCCAGGCAATGAAAAACGCATGAGAAGAAGGTTTACCCAGCTGGACCTAGTGCTGCGGCACAATGTCTGGGGTCAAATTGACCTCAAAGCAGCTTTGACTTCTCTGAAAAATATGCTAATTGTATTTATTAGATGAATTCATAAACAAGCGCATCTTTAGTTTTCATCAGTGATGTCTGGAGGCATTTTGACCTTGATTTGTTTGAAATTTACCTATAACAGGAGTGTTAAAAGAGGTTAAAAGTATAAAGTCTGAACGTTCAGACCGAATCCTGTTGTCCTGTTTTAATTGCTTTTACTCTCGGTCCCAGCAAGCAACAAATATCTCTCCACGGGTGGTGGAGAGTGTGATTGACATTCATAATTGCGTCGATTACTGCAGACAGCTCTGAAATATGCGCAGGAGACGATGATTAAAAGGCCTTGCACATATTTAAGTCTTCCCAAATGGAAGATTAAGCTTCCTTAGTGTCAGTTTTAGACTGATACAACTGCCATTTTGACTTCACTGGCATTAGGTAATAACTATGTTGGCATGAGTAACAAAGAAGTGTTTCAAAATCTACTGATAGCCTTGTCAGTGGATAAATGCCTTGTGAAATAAATGTTCTTTTCAATTGCTTTTAGAAATTTTGGGTAAGTCTAATTTGACGTCATAAATTGTGTATATCATCCATGATGCTCTGTAGAGATCTATATCATTCAGCCAAAGGTGTTTTCAAAACCAGATTACCAAGGGGCCATTAAGACCCCAATAAACTTCAAGCACTTTCAAAGAACGAACTGGTGTGATGTCATTTCGAATAAAATCAGGCCAAAACTGGAGCTCAAAACAGACTAGACTAGAAAGAAATCAATACTTTTATTCAGCAAGGATGCCTTAAAATTGATCAAAAGTCAGTAAAGACATATAATGTTAAAAAGTACTTCAAATAAATGATGTTTTGAACTTTCTATTCGTCAAGGATCCTAAAAAATGCATCAGGAATTCCACCGAAATATTAAGCAGCACAAATGTTTTCAACATTAAAATGAATCAGAACTGCAGCAGAAAATCGGCATATTAGAATGATTATTATTAAAATATATTAAAATAGAAAACAATTACTGTAAATTTTAATAATAATAAATCAGTATTACTGGTTTACTCTGTTTTGATCAAATAAATGCAGCCTTAAAAACATTACAAAATTTTACACTTTTGAAAGGTAGTGTAATAC
Organism: Zacco platypus; assembly: GCA_038088235.1. NCBI lineage: Eukaryota > Metazoa > Chordata > Actinopteri > Cypriniformes > Xenocyprididae > Zacco > Zacco platypus. Next base: position 27,161,526 of record CM076073.1, read on the forward strand.
ATATATATTTATTAAATAAACTTTACCTTTGTGTGATGTCATCCATGCCACTAGATGTCAGTATAGTCCAATATGATTTATATATCAGCCAGAACAACATAAACAAATAAAACTCACATATCCCATTACACAGTAAACCCGCATAAGGTGGAAAAACTCAAAAAATTTGAGGTAATCGGTTGGCAGACCTGCAAATTTAAATTTTGTACTCGTACATTTTAATTTAGTAATTTATTTAATACATTAAACTTAAAATTATCATGTAATCATAACTTATTAGAGCTGGGACAATACACCTATCTCTCGATTTCATACAATCATGTTACTTGGTTGTCGATCCGATATTTATTGCGAATTTTTGTTAAGGATTTTTTTTGTTTACACTAGACCATGGGGAAAAGTTGACTCATACTCTTGTACCGACTGTACATGATGTATAAGATGTCATATTTACACTCGACAATTTCTGAGTGTTATTTCAGAAGCATCATATACATTACAATTCAAAATTCTCTTGAATAAATGATTCAATGGCACACATTTTTAACATTCATTTATCGCCACCTAGTGGCGAAACAATGTTAACAATACAGTTTATGGAATAAAATTGATTTTAAAACATAAACAAAGGAAGTAAAGTGAGAGAGAGATAGGGGGACGGGATCGAGAAAGGACCACGAGCCGGGACTCAAACACGCAATGCGCGATTTGATTTTATGCTGCCCACGAAGCTATCGGCAGCAACATCTTATTTTTTGTAGTGGAAACTTGGATAACTATAACTAGCTAATTCAGAAAATCCTAATTTGTAACAGAAATGCTAATTTGTAATAGAACATTTATGAAGTACATGTTCTCAAACTAAGCCGATGCTACACTCGTCACCATGATGGTACCCCCCCCAAAAAAAAAACCCCAACATAACAGAAACTCTTCTAAATTGGGATAGCAAAGCATTAAACACTCTTAAATCCCCCACTTAACATTAATCTTGCACAAAAAACAAACAACCAAAAAAAAAAACATTATCATTTGTGGTCCCTTTCGAGTGTCATGGTAAATCATGGTGGGAAATTGAAATCCCAGCCCAAAAGTCAGGTAAATTAATCTAAATTAAAAGAAACAAGTTCATAAAACTCAAAACGATGAACAATTCAGAGTACTTAAAATGTATCATTTTCAAAAGTTCTAAATACTTAATTTGAAAAAGTACTAAATTGCTTAATTTGAGTTTGCCCTACTCAAACCAATGAATAATTTTGAGCATCAGGGTTTACAATGTAGTTTGAACCCTACAAATTGACAGTCTTTTTTTAGGTTCGCACATTAAATCAGGATCATGCAGTGGCTTCGGAGGTTGTGCTGCAGCTGTTGAGTGTCTCTGTAATGAATGTGTCTGGATAAAGACCAACGGCAAACCCCAATCTGCCACCGCGCTCCCTTATTCCACTTCATCAAAAACGCCACATCTTTTCTCAGTGTCATTTATAGACCCTCTTTTGGTACATTCACTGAAGTTCATTAGTTCATGGCCATTGTGTTCCAGATTTTAATGCAAAGTCCTTCAGGCCTCGTGCGATGAGATTCTGTGACTGTTTAGGCCTTGCTCTCCAATAAGCTCTTTTTCATTTCGGTGTATAGAAAGCATGAGGATTGGGATTTCGTCGGCGAGGAATTCGAGCTAGAGAGACAGAGAGGATTAAAACGGGAATCCCTCAAGGACACACGGATAAAACGCGTCAAAATGAAATGAAACCAGGGAGGTTGGGCTGCACTTGTTTTCGCTAGTCTTGGCATCTGATTGGGCACAATTACACGCTAGATTAAGGGGCTTGTAGAGATATGGAGGATTGCATCCCTCCCTCGGGAAGGTTGAATTCAGGATCTCTAGCGGACTGGAGGAGGCCGATCTGTCTCTCTGTTTGTGCCATGTGTCGCTGGCATTGGTGGTGTTGGTGCGTTTGGAGTCCAGGTTTGTGAGATCAAACGGAGGGTGGTGGCCTAGCAACTGTTTGTTTGGGTTTTCAGTCGTGGCAGTGAAGGGGGATTTTTCTCGTTCGGTTGATCTGAGTTCCTTTATACAACCTAATACTCTTATTATAAGAGTGATATATATTCTCTATCTACGTATCATTTAATATACGTTTCATTTAATACACATTACTGTTCAAAAGTACATTTTTTTTTTTTTTTTTGAAAATTTTATATAGCAATTATACATTAAATTGTTTAAAGGTGACAGTGAAGACATAATGTTACAAAAAATACTGCTTTAAATAAATGTTTCAATTCATCAAATAATTCTGACAAAAATCAGTTTCCACAAAAATATTAACTGTTTTCGATATTGATATTAAAAATAGTAAAATTAAATAAAAATTCATAAAAAAAAAACATTCTTAAGCATCAATCATTATATCAGAATGATTTCTGAAGGATCATGTGACACTAAAGACTGGAGTAATGATGCTGAAAAATCAGCTTTGATCACTGGATATAAATTAAATCTTAACATATTAAAACGGAAAACTGTTTTTTTTTTAATTATAATAATGTTTTACAATATTATTATATCACTTTTCTAAAGAGACAATTTTAAGGAAACAATAAAATTGAATTGAAGACACATAGCACATCTCTGTTTTACAAGTTTTCATATTTAATATTGATATTGGTATTGTATCATTTTATTTTCTACAGATAGGTAAAAGAAAGTTTACTTGTTTACCAGATATATTGCTAGAACTTATTTTAACATCCAAAGTAATTCTGCTTCCTTATGCCATCACACTTTCGAAAGTTTTAATATATAAAATTCTTAAATAATTAATATATATGATGTTAGTAATTAAAATAATTTTATTTTAGACAAGCAGGGAAAGTAAGGTGTCTGGAGTCTGGATAATTTAACATCCAAAGTCATTTTTTCATTCCAAATAAAATGCATAGCATTTAATTCACATACATATATATAATATAGGTAATAATTTGCTCATCTTATAAATATGATTGTTAATATGAGAAATTATTTAGTCATAAATTATTCATTTGTAAGTGATTACTGAAGCAGCGCATGTCATTATGTGTTACCTGTTACTTTTCTCAGCGCTGATCAGGATGGACCAATCTCAGTCATTGTTTGTGCCAGATAAGGATTTATTCATCATTTCACACAGTGAAGAGTGAAAGACATCTGCCTGCATCTCTGGAGCGTCTCCTTGTCTTCGCTGACATCTGGTAGCCGGCTCTTATTAGAACACGTTTTGAAACCATTTGGAGATGCTCTTTTGCAGTCTGATTTATTAATGCCACGCTATATGATGTAATCTGTCGCTGTCCGTTCCTTCTCTTTCATCCTCTCTCTTTTATCTGTGTGTTTATGTGTGTGTTTCGGAGGGATGTTAGGGTTAGCGAGAGGATCTTTTGGTCTTGGCATGTTCCTCCAGATCTGTCTTCTGAGCTTGTCTGGTCGTGTCAGGGAGAATTTACACCTTTGTTTTGGTCAGTGTTAGAATGCAACCTCACATAAAGTCATTTGCTTGAATTACTCTCACTTAAAGAGACAGAGAGCAAAAAATTCGCATTAGGTGGGTTTTAACTAATATGTACATAAAAAATACTGGCTTGGTGCAATGCATTAATGGTGTATTGCAAAGCACTTCTTCTGTGATTGAGTTAGGACGAGAGAAGGTTGATGGTTAGGTTTAAGGGTGGGTTACGGGGTAAGTCAAGGGTCAACAGTGTAATTATAGATGTAATTACATGCAGGTATTTTTTTTAATATAAGTACAGTATAAAAAACATGACTTGTATGTACACATTAAATGCATTGTATCAAATGATTAATTTAAAGGTGCACTATGTAGTTTTTCGGCCACTAGAGGTCGCCTATTCAAAACGGCGTAGCTTGATGATGCCAAGTTTGAGCGAGGAATCTTGGGACGTGTGGTCTTCACCTCACAGCCGGTGGAAAAGAATCGGGATGGACTCGGGCAGAAATCATGTTCATGATGATTATTAACGTTACTGTAGTCTGAAGCAGAGCAGGAGCGAGTGTTGTGGAGCTGAACGATTGATAATGAGAGACGAACGACACACGCCTCGAGAGCAGCGGGACTCGCAAATAATCAAGAAAATTAGATTTAAATAATAAGACTAAAGGCGTTGAGCTATATAAGAATGATTAGTTTTCTGTTCATAAATGTTTCAAAACAGATGTTCCTTTGCCAAATAAAACATGTAATTTATTAAAGCGTCTTTGTTGTTTCCATGGTTTCTACAAAATAAAACCGGAAACCAAGGGCAACGTGGATATGACGCAATTTACAGGCGACACGTCCCGGATCCTTGGTTAAAATTGCGATTTTTATTTATTTATTTATTTATTTTTTTTTCTCACGATTTACAAATAGTTGGAAACCTTTGGGATATTGTAAGTACTCAACTGAACAAAATATATAACACTGGCCTAGTGGTTTTTGGATAATATATTTTACAGCAAAATCTTACATATTGCAGCTTTAAATGTTTTTACATAGTAGTTAAGCACACGCTATACATGGGACCAAACATCTAATATTATCTTGAAAACAAAATTATTTACATGAGAAGCAAAATTGCATAAAATATTGAGAGCTGTTTTCAGTCTGTTTTTATTTAATTTAATTTTATTAAGTTTATTATTCCCCACCTCATTAACATATTATTTAAAGCATACATGTAACATTATTTATCTGAATTATATTGAAATTATATTCAAGTTTCAAGGATATTCATATTACTACGTTAAAGTAATTATGAATTTAGAAAAAAAAAATTTGCCAATAGGGTTTGAAACCCTTTTTATTTCCATATTGATTGTTTTTGAGTGAAAGCGTTATTCAATGTGATAAGGACTTTTTGAAATGTGCATTTTAAAATGAAACTGCTCATAAAACAGGTTGTACTGTATGTTTGTTGCGTGGAACTAGTGAGGACATCACCGTGAGAAGATTTGCTTCCTATTTGGTTTGTTTTGCCTGTTTGGGTTGTTAATGGAACCAACATTATTCATTTGGCAGATGCTTTTATCCAAAGCGACTTACAAGGGGAGCAATTTCGTGTCTTGCTCAAGGGCATCTTAGTCATGGTATCGAAGGTGGAGAGAGTGCTGTTCATTCACAATCCCCACCTTCAATTCCTGCCGGCGTGGGAATCGAACCAGCAACCTTCAGGTTACAAGCCCGACTCCCTCACCATTAGGCCACGACTACCGAATGTCATGATAACCATCCAGTTTAAATCATCCAATTAAAAAAAAAACAGTCCAGTTAATGCAACACAATTTACGATATAATCAGACTGTTCTTCTCGCAGCTGTTTTCTCTGGATCGGAGTCAGTGTGGATTCTCTCTGCCTCTCAGGGCCTGTGGTTGTCTGTGTGGATGTGGAGTTTGAGAAGTAAAACCCTATCATTTCAGCTCTGTCAACTGTTTTTAGCTCTGTTTTTAGACAAGAGTTCAGTGAAGTATGTCTGCAGACCTAGAGAGCTCATCAGGACAAAATGAAATCACATTAGACATGTTTCTATTAACAAAATGCTTCTTCGATGTTCATGTCATGCTGTATTAAACGTACCAAAAGAGTATTGACATTGACAGTGATTTTTACACAATGAGCACATGTCCTTTTTTTCTGTGGAAGTTAATAAGTTGAGGCGTCATGAGTGTCAGAGAATGTTGGTGATGCGACAAAGTTGAGCACATTTGAACTTTTATGCAAATGTGTTGTGATGCGATCTACCAATGGGAGTGCAGACAGCAGTGTTACACTCCAGCTTGATTCAGATCGAGTACTCTGTCTTTAAAGGGATAGTTCACCCAAAAATGAAAATTCTGTCATTATTTACTCACTCTCAAGTTCATCCAAACCTGTTTGAGTTTCTTTCTTCTGTTGAACACAAACAAAGATATTTTGAAGTGAAGTAGCCTTTGACTGCCCTAGTATTTTTTCCATACTATGGAAGTCAGTGGTTACTGTCAACTGTTTGTCAATCAAAATTATTTTGTATTCAGTAGAAAAAAGAAACTCAAACAGGCTCGAGAGTGAATAAATGATGACAGAATTTTCATTTTTGGGCGAACTATCCCTTTAAAAAAATTATTGAATTAGGGCTGCACGATTTATCACAATTAAATCGCATTCTTTAATGCGCGGCTTGTCGGAGCTGTACGGCTCTGTGATCAGTAGTAAATGCTTCTCCATCTGAAAGCCAGAGGGCGCTCTTGCGCAGAAACTCATAATATGCCCTGCTGCAGAAGAAGATAACACATCATATCGCTGTAGCTGAATAAACAGAAGATTGAAACACTTTAAACATGACTAATAAACACACGACTGCCTTATTCTGTGTAAGAAGCCACATCATCTCACTGAAGCTCAACTGTCGTTATGAGTTTGGAGTAAAAACATGTTATTAAATGTTGTCTTTTGTTGGACATGATGTAAATAAATGTCTGGAAAGATGTTTGATGCACGTTGCTTTTTCAAATATTCATTATAAGCGAATCAAACTCGCAGTTCTTTCAGATGGATTAGCATTTGGAGCCGTACTTCATTGACAAGCTGCGCATAAAAAATAATCGCAGCCTTCGCGATTTCATAATCCCACTAAGAATCACGTTTAAGCGATAATCGTGTTCAATGTTATTTTTCGTATCGCGCGATTAAATCGTTCAGTCCTACGTTGAGTCATTAAGAGTCAGTGACACTCAGTTGTTTTCTATGGAAGCCCGTTTCCGCCACTGAAAAAAAAAAGCAGATTTTTGAGACTTTTTATCTCAGAATTATGACTTTATATCTCAGAATTCTGAGATATAAAGTCAGAATTCTGACTTTTTTTCTCAGTAAAAAAAAAAAATCTAGTTTCCTGTTACTGAGATTGACCTTCACTTGAGTATGGAAGCCTCGCCACTGAAAAAAAAAAAAGATTATTGTGACTTTTTATCACAGAATTCTGACTTTATAACTCAGAATTCTGACTTTTTATCCCAGAATTCTGCAAAAATCTTCTTTTTTTTTTTTTTTTTTTTCCAGTGGCGGAAACGGGCTTCCATAGTTTATGAGCATAGCTTTAAGCATAGCTTTAGCATAGATTTACATAAATTTAATGCATCCTTGCTGACTAAAAGTATTAATTTTACTGTCCCCAAACTTTTGAAGAGTTATGTATCAAACTTTTTTTTTTTTTTTTACAACATTTCCACTGTAAGTGTGGATAGACAAAGTATTTGTTTTTGAAAGTGGGTTAGAATGAAGTATTAGTAGATCATAGCTTGGCAAGCTAGAGTTTCAGAGTTGTTTATGAGTGTTATGTATGTGACACCAATAAATAAAGTATCAAAATACCCTGGTACAACACCGTGGCAGGCAGCACCCTGTTTGGTGAAAGAATAATTGACTTCATTGTGCTGTGCAGGAAGCTCCAGGTCTCTGCCCCACTGCCCTCCTGCCTCAGGCTGGGTTATGAGTCTGTTTGATCTGTCTCTCTCACACACACTTCATTTGCCCTGCCTCTTCACTAACTGCCTTCTGGAAAAGATGGTAAATCTTGCAAACATGCTAATGTTCATAGGCTTTTAAAAAAAAAACAGCCTCAGGCCTCCCCCTCCCCTCTCTCTCTCTCACACACACACACACACACACACACTCTGTCACTGCCACAACACTTTTCATATAGAAGCAAATAGCCTGTGTTATGAGTCTCGTAAAGTCTTTCTCTTCAGTAATTTCTTTTTTTTCAGCCCTCATTAAGTAAAAGAATGTGTGCTACTTTCCAGGTGTTGACTAAGTAAACGCCATGTAGCGTTTTCTTGCCCAAACAAGATACAGTGAGTGCAGTATTTGGCTATCCATTACTGTGTTTATGACTAAGATACAAGATACCATTGTAATACCTTGGGTGTTTAAACACTTACCATGGTAATACCATGTTTTTTGGATCCTTTGCATGTGGTTGCTACCTAAAAACTAACATGGTGTTTGCCATGACTGTCATAAATAAAAATGACAGATAGATTCTGACAGTTTCTTGTTTGTTTGTTATTTGGAGCATATGGGAGAATTATTCATTATGGTTTTACATTGGTAACAATAACTAGTTTTTGGCAGAAACCATGGCTCCATGGTAAGCTTTTATAAGGGTTAACCTACTGTAGCAGACAAACTCTGAGCCTAATGTGGATTTGTGACCTTGGGCCACAAATCCAGTCATAAGTCGCACGGATATATTTGTAGCAATAGCCAACAGTACATTGTATGGGTCAAAATTATCAATTTATTTTTTTCAATCATTAGGATATTAAATAAAGATCATGTTCCATGAAGATATTTTGTAAGTTTCCTACTGTAAACATATCAAAAAAATATTTTTGTGATCGTATATGCGCTGCTAATGACTTCATTTGGACAACTTTAGAGGCGATTTTCTCAATATTTAGATTTTTTTGCACCCTCAGATATTAAAATAGTTGAAAAATCTTATTTATTCAGCTTTCTTATGATGTATATACGTCAATTTCAACAAAAAAAATATTACGTAAATTTCATAATGAATTATTATGACTGGTTTTGTGGTCCCGGGTCACATATGTAAACTAACACTACTGTTCAAATGTTTTGGGTCAGTAAGTCTCTTCTACTCATCAAGGCTGCATTTTGATCAAAAATCCAGAAAAACAGTAAAACTGTGAAATATTTTTACAACTGTGATCAAAGCAGAATTTTCAGCATCAATCCTCCAGTCTTCAGTGTCACACAATCCCTCAGAAATCATTCTGATATGATGATTTGCTGCTCAAGAAATATTTCTGATTATTATCAATGTTGAAATCAGTCATGCTGCTTCAAAAATCTTACTGACTCAAACTTTTGAACTGTAGTGTATGTGCATATGTTCATGCACGCTGTTTTCATTTTCAATGACATCTTGAGCAGTTCTGGAAAACCATTTGAAGGCTTCATGTGTTTTTCTCAGTGCTTTTAACTGGCAGATATACTGTCACTCTTAGCTTACCCACTGGGGGTTTAAAGCACTGCTCTCTGTAAAACCACTTTAAAGAATATTTATTGTAGGCTGGAAAATGTTATACAAATCTATTGAATTAAATTGTTTCTTTGCAGGTAAATGTATTATGTATTTAAGAACTGGAATAGTTAGAAAGATACAGTGTTAAATGAATACAAAGTGAATTTATATATATATGTATATGTATATATATAAAACACATTTATCACATAAATTTATTTATTTATTTAAAATTTATATTTTAATTTATCTGTATAAATTGACAATCACTTTTTTTTTGTTTAAAATAGAGATCATGATTCTCCCACGATTCTCAATAGATAAATAATATATAATTACTGGAGGTTCAAGCAAAATTGCTGCAGACTATTTAAAAAATATATTTCATTTCAAGTAATTTTAAAAAATCTATATGAATCAGCATTTTTGAATTGAATGTCTTGAATGATTCAATGACTGATGCATTTTTTATCCGTCACTTGTCGCCACCTAGAGGTGTAGCGATGTTATCCACACAATCGTTATTTGAAGTGTCAAGTTATACTTTCAAAATGTGATTTGCTTTATTTTGATCGTAGACATCAGTGTTTATATCCGAAATATAACCTTTTATTCCAGTACTTCTGTAATGATATGAATTATTCTAAGACAGAAATATAGATACAGTGTGGTTGAAAAGACTGTTTGTGAAGCCATGACAACTTTTATGTTCAAACTGCAGGTAAATGTGGGCCAAATCTGTTTTTGTCATGACAGTGTGAACTGTACAAACCACATGAAGTCTGATCTTTTCAATTCTGATTTGTGCCACTTCCATATAGTCCTATATCCAATACAGGTCAGTTGTTTTATAATGCAACCGCAGTGTGAACAGTCCTATAGGAATTCATGCGATTTTTTTTTTTTTTTTTTGATTTTTTTACGTCACTCCAGATCAACATTTGTCACGATTCTGCGCTCATCGGCAGTCTATTCAGTCTATTTGACATACCCAGTGTTATCAAGACAGTTGCGAAAGGTAGTCGGTGAAGGACCGTGATATCAGAACTCATAATTACAGAGCAAAACATGAGGCCTCGTATCATAAAAGTGTCAACTCTCTTTTGTCACATTGTTGCCTTTATTTTTCATATTGCCTGGGCATAAATTCGCTAGCTTCTGTGGCAGATCACACTATACATTAACTTTACTTTAATGAATACTTTAACACATTAATACTTTAATGTCCTCTGTGTTTACTTCCGTTAGACTGTGTGTGTTGCCAAGTCCGTGATTTTCCAGCAGAATTGGGTTACTTTTTCACTGTTGCCGCAGGTTGTTTTGTAACTCTGTGGGTTTAAGCGATCGCACTAATGCGATATTTAATCCCCAGAATGTGATTGGACTAGATTTGAGAAGCAATTGAATGGATTTTGTGGTAAAAACCTGGCAACCCCATTTGTATCGTTCTTTTACTCATGCAGGTCAGTTCAGAACTATGGTCTGTTCACACTCTGTTCAGTAGTAAATGCTTCTCCATCTGAAAGCCAGAGGGCGCTCTTGCGCAGAAACTCAAAATATGCCCTTCAACAGAAGAAGATAACGATAAGATAAGATGGAAAGATGTTTGACACGGGTTACTTTTTCAAATATTCATTATGAGCGACTCAAACTCGCAGTGCTTTCAGATGGATTAGCATTCGGAGCCGTACTTCACTGACAAGCTGCGCATAAAAAATTATTCGCAGCCTTTGTGATTTCATAACCGCTAAGAATCGCGTTTAAGCGCTAATCGCGTTCAAGTTCAATGTTATTTTTCGTATCGTGCGACTAAATCGTGCAGCACTACAAAGGAAAATTGTTGTCATTTAGGAACAAAATGAGTAGGTGTTTGAATCGAGATCACAATCTTTTAACGATTTATAATCTTTTCTGTACACATGATTTAAAGTAGACGTATATTTTAGGAAGGGGGCATCATTTTTCGTCCTTTTTGAGGGTGGCATCTCAAGGACTTTAGGGGGTTTTCAGGAGGATTGTGTCACGCTTCACCGGTGTGAACTCGAATTCAGAAAAACGCTTTCAGACCGACCAAACTGAACTATGACGACAATCAGCAACAAAAACCCTGCTGTGAAAACATTTTAAAAGTGGACTTCAGGGGGTAAAAATAAATGCCACTAATACGAAGAATATGTTTCCATTCATTTATTCCATCATCGCACACATTTGTGTTAATTAGCTGCCCTTGAATCTGAAGATTCAGTTGAGTCTCTCAATCCCAATCAACGTGGCAATGCTTCTAAAGATGCAATTAGTCCCTGACGAGCTAATTAAACTCTACGAAAGCCTCCATTTCCATGTAGGTCACCAGCGTCCTGTTGTGTAAATCATTAGAGGCGTGCGGTCGTCATCATAGCTCGCTTAGCTTCCTAATGCTAATTAGCTTCTCTCATTTGACTGATGATTTATTTATCATGGCACGAGTGATGACCCCAGCTATAAATGGTATCGTAGATTATCATTAAAAAATGACGAGGATCAGCTCGCTGGACCCTGCAAGCTTGTAGGGGGTTGTTTTTAAACAACTCTTTGAAGCTGTGCGCCCTCTTTACGAAGTACGCTATAAATTGGATTTCACACCACCCGCTAAAATCCTTGTGAATTAGATCGCATAAATAAATGGACAATTAATGTGAGTGATGTGAAAAGAATGTCATTTTTAGGTCAAGCAAAATTAATTATTTAAAGTACAAATTATTCATTTATCATTCATTAGTAGTGTTTACTAAGGCAAGCATCACTATTGCAATTGCCCGTTCGCCGGCAGTTTGATTGACAGGCGATCTGACCAATCATAACCCCGAATCCGCCATTTTGTCTGACAAAGCAGTGAGTGGAGTTAGTAGATTAACGTTGGTGAACTTGAACTTGATAAATTGTTTGTTTTCACGTCTTTCCGCGCTTGAAACAACATTCCTTCTGATGTTCACTCATGTTTATTTGATGCTATAAATGGACTAGTATGAAGAGATGATCGGTTCACGAGGAGCTACAGCGATCTGTCACGACACATTAAAGAGGCACTAGACGCTATTTATTGTTTAAACCTCTTTAAAAAATTACAATATTTGAAATATGAAACTGTTTCATATGTCGGTCAATGTGTTGTCAGTGTCCTCCGTGATGTATTTTTCACAGCGTGAGAACATGATGTGTGGCGTGAGAGTGCACAGCTTGTCGGATATAGCAACAGTAACTAAAGGGGGCGGGTCTTTGCGAAGGGTCAATTCTTGAGGGTAGTGATTATTAGGGCTCATAGTGTTCATTTAAGGCATTCGTGGAGGGGGGGGGGTAGCAAGGAGACATTTTAATTATTTAGTAATAAATGAGTGTTTTCTGAGTCAGTGTCGGTTGACGAAATGCACCTTTCATACGGATTACATAAGCAGAGAGCAAATCTTCTTGGTTTGAATTGGTTCGTGTATAAAAAGTAGACATTTCAAGCTTTCTATAGATATATATCTCATGTCTGTGAGGCAAGTAGATGAATCATCTCTATATAATCATTGCTTTTGATATTTAAAGTGCTTTTTATGTTTGTTTCAGTGGCTTATCTTGGAGACATCGCGCTGGATGAGGAAGATATGCGCATGTTTAAAGTGGACCGCATTGTGAATTTAGCCCAGAGAACGGTCACAATTCTGAATCACACCGATACGGGTAAGTGTGTTTGTATGTGTGAGTGTTTTGTGTTTGCGTGTGTGGGAATGGTTTATATAAACTTTGTGTCACGCTTAATTGGCACCCGGAGACTCATGAAGAGAACTTGGAGTCAAATTAAACCAATAGACAAAAGCCTGTCAAGAAACAGTTCCCACTTTCCCAAAATACAGCAACAGGTTGCTGTTGGACTGTTGGATTTTTCTCTTAATTAGCTTCTAGTTTTATCATGTTTTCACCCCAGAGGGTCGGAAAGTTTGCAGAGAGGGGAAAAAAAGGGAGAGGTGATTAAGAAAATGTGAGCAAGGGACAGAATTCAACATCAGATAAGACAAGTCTGTTTAGCTGTATGCCAGTACAGTGTGTGTGTGTGTGTGTGTGTGTGTGTGTGTGTGTGTAGGAGTTAGCATTCAAAATACAAAAACAATAGGAATAAGCATGCTATTCTGCGAATGTTGAAACGGATATTAATTAGTGGTTACCGCTGTGCTCGGTAGACAATTTAAAGTCACTTATTTGCAACTATACATTGACCCCTAAAAATTACGAATGTCATTGATTTAAGTCAGGGGTGCCCAATCATGTTTCTAGAGATTTGCCTTCCTGAAAAGTTCAGCTCCAACCCTGATCAAACTTCAGGAGCACTTGATAAATACAGAAAATTCAAGACTCACCCTCATGTCAGCCAAGATGTTTATGTCTTTCTTTATTCAATTGAAAAGAAATGAAGGTTTTTGTGGAAAATATTCTAGGATTTTCTCCATATAGTGGACTTCACTGGGGTTCAACGGGTTGAAGGTCCAAATGTCAGTTTCAGTGCAGCATCAAAAGACTCTACATGATCCCAGACGAGGAATAAGAGTCTTGTCTAGTGAAACAATCGGTCATTTTATTAAAAAAAAGAAAATTATATACTTTTTAACTACAAATTGGTAGGCCGGAAAACCCCCATCTCATTTTCTCCTCCAACTTCAAAATCATCTGATATCGTTGTTTTACCTTTTTTTTTTTGTAAAAAGCATTTGGCTTGATCTTTGCAAGTGGACATTGGATCTGTATTTTCACCTACGCGTGACCTTTCCAACGTGATTATGTTATGCGTGGCGGATCGCAGAGCAGTGCAAGACAAGCATTTGTGGTTAAGTATATACATTTTTTTTTTTTTTTTTAATTATCGCTCGTTTCGCTACATGAGACACTTATTCCTCGTCTGGGATCATGTAGAGCCCTTTGAAGCTGCACTGAAACTGTTATTTTGACCTTCAACCTGTTGAACCCCACTGAAATCCACTATATGGAGACAAATCTAAATTTCTTTTCAACTGATCTTGGATAACATGGTGGTAAATAAATTATCAGGAAATGTGAATTCAGAAGTGAACTAATCCTTTAACACGACAACAACGTACTAAAAACGGAAATGTTTTTCCTTTGCATTTTTCGCAAATAGACTACAACGTTGTCAAAACTATCCCTGTTCCACAGCGATCCAGATCCACAAAAATGACTAAAAACACTGAACTATGCTGCCATGCCACTTTGTAAAGAAACGCTATGCACTAAGTGTGTGTTTTTTAGGTCCCTAAAACACTGTTGTCATGTAAATGAACGGCCAAAATCAATGCATGAAAAGGTTTCTGGTTTTTAGTTGAAAATGGTGTCGTGTAAAATGTATTTGGACAGTTTCTGGTTGTCACATGCTAGTGGAACCGGCCCGCGCAATTTTGCAAAAGTGGATTTGGTAGGATAACTTATTTATTTACATGTAATCTCGCTTTCTTTGAAACTTACGATGATGATGTGATGAGGATGTTCTTTACTAACGGTTTCGTAATCAATCATCTGTTAATTTATGTTGGTAATGGTAGGTTCACTTTCCAATGAGACGAGTCCAAACAGTACGGCATCCGGTGTGGGATCCCATCGCAGGAAGAGAGCAGCAACGTCCAGACCTGAGAGGGTGTGGCCTGAGGGTGTCATTCCTTATGTCATCAGTGGGAACTTCAGTGGTAAGTCACGTACACACAAGCAGGATGATAATTGTACTGTAGGTAAAAAGGGTTTCTGGAAGAAATCACACATTCATGTCTAAAATCAGTCAGTCCATTCAAGCCACACGTTATGAACATAATTTGCTTCATATTGAAAATTATTGTTTACGTGAGGGCGAAAGATTTCTCTGCACATATTCAAGATGGTTGCGAATTTGCCACGTTGACCAACATAGAGCTGCTTTCAGTGTGAGCTGTGCTTCATACATCACTACACTATTGACAACAGACAATGTGACCGCACATTAAAGGCAGCGTGAAACGGAAGTTGCTATAGTCGTTTTTTTCCCCTATTGTGACGTACACTGCCCAGCCAAAAGAAGTTGCTGTTTGGTTTTAAGTAGTCAAATGCTCAAAAATTGGATCATTATTGTATGTTTGGCAGCAGTTTTTCTAACCCTCATTGATGGAGTGTGTAGCTTTTCATGTCTTAAACAACCATGAAGGAAGACACATCACAGCCATATTCCAGGATGACAATGTCAAGATTCATCATGCTCGGAGTCCAGACCTTAAAGAGTTAGTTCACTCAAAAATGAAAAATTCCTCACCCTCATGTCGTTCTACACCTGTAAGATCTTCGTTCATCTTCAGAACACAAATGAAGATATTTTTGATGAAATCCGATGGCTCAGTGAGTCTCTATTGCCAGCAAGATAATGGACATATTTAAATCAGTTCATGTGAGTACAGTGGTTCAACCTTAATATTATAAAGCGGATACTTTTCAACAATATCTGGTGATGGCCGATTTCAAAACACTTCTTCGAAGCTTTACTAATCTTTTGTTTCGAATCAGTGGTTCGGAGCGCCAAAGTCACATGATTTCAGTGAACGAGGCTTCATTACGTCATTAGTGTTTCGAAATTTCAGTAGTTCACATGACTTTGGCAGTTTGATACACGATTCGAACCACAGATTCAAATCGAAAGGTCCGTAAAGCTTCGAAGCAGTGTTTTGAAATGGCCAATCACTAGATATTGTTGAATAAAGTCGCTATTTTGTTTGAACTGAACATGAACTGTTTTAAATATGTTTTAGTATCTTCTGTTCATCTGAAAGTGTTCATTATCTTGCTGTCAATAGAGACTCACTGAACCATTGGATTTCATCAAAAATATCTTCATTTGTGTTCTGAAGATGAACGAAGATTTTACGGGTCTTACGGAATTTTCATTTTTGGGTGAATTAACCCTTTAAATTCATTGAAAGTCTTTGGGATGTGCTGGAGCAGACTTTACAGAGTGCTCACCTCTTGCATTATCAACGCAAGATCTTGACCAAAAATTCATGCACCTCTTGATGGAAATAAATGCTGTGCTGAGTAGCATCAATTTTTGGTCAAGAAAGAAACATAATAATCACTGCAATAATGATACAATCATAGACTCTTAAGCATTTGCCGAATTTTAGCGACTTTTTAATTTTTTTTGGCCGGGCAGTGTACAGAATACCAGTCAAAAGTTTGCAAACATTAATATTTTTAATGTTTTTAAAAGAAGTCCCCAAGCCTGTGTTTATTCGATCAAAAATACAGAAACAAAATAGCTATGTTGTGAAATATTATTACAATTTAAAATAATGATTTTCTATTTTAATATACTTCTAAATACAATTTATTTCTGTGATGCAAAGCGGAATTTTCCGCGTCATTACTCCAGACTTCACTGTCACATGATCCTTCAAAAATCATTCTAAAATGCTGATTTATTATCAGTGTTGGAAACAGTTGTTTACTGTTTTTTCTGTATTTTCGATCAAATAAATGCAGCCTTGATGAGCATAAAAATAATGTTTCCAAACCTTTGACCGGTACTGTATATCAAAGTGAAACGGATTCTCGAACAAGAAAAAAATGTAGGGCGGGACATGTCCGTAGGGAATTGATTGGATAAACATCATCAGAGAGATGTCGCTGCAAGAGGGAAAGGAAGTTATTTTGATTAAATATTATGAGGGCATGTGAATTTTAAAAATAATAATGTATGCAGATAAATACTACAGTAATCCAAAAAAAAAAACAAGAACTGTGGTGACTTTAAAAGTTTAAAGCATCTTTATTGGGAGACATAGTTCCCACTATGAACTGGTTGCTTATTAGTATGAATATTACTAGGATATTCGCTGTTTATTAGTTCTTATATTCTTTTATCATATTCAATGCCTAAACTTAACAATTACCTTACTAACTATTAATAAGCAGTAATTAGGAGTTTATTGAGGCAAAAGTCGTAGTTAATACTTATTTTAGTTTAGTTTTCACTATTAACTATGACCCTTTATGTTTTTGAAATCAGTAATCTGAAGAGTTTCAGAAGAGCAAGTGCAAAATGCAATCATATTTTACTTATTCCACATTATTTGCAGATGAAGGGACAAATACATACAAATAGACAGTTAATGCTGTGACAAACTTGTATCTTATAATGTTTTTGGACCTTTTTGCTCACTCCTAGTCTATGTGTGTGTGTTGTACAGGTAGCCAGAGAGCCATATTCAGACAGGCAATGAGACACTGGGAAAAACACACATGTGTGACGTTCATTGAGAGGACAACGGAGGAGAGCTACATCGTCTTCACCTACCGGCCGTGTGGGTAAGTGTGCGAGTCGCAATGGGCTTGTTAGAGGATGTGTGCGAGCTTCGCAGGGGTGTGTATGTGTCGCTGTGTGTCCATGTCTTGTGTCAATGTGAGAGAGTTTCCACAGCGGGAGGACGAAACCTTTGACTCTTCCAGGAAGGAATCAAGCTTGCTTCTCTCGCTCATGTGGAGCGTGTGCTTTTCACTCTTTTCTTTAACTTCTCTCCTCTTTCTTTTCAGTCTCTTCCTGATTTATCGCTCAAGTGGTTTTCCATCCTCTTCATCCAATCCGTTCCTCTGTTCCTGCTTATCTGCTTTGTGTGCCAACAGAGGGATTTGTGTGTTTATGTGTGTGTGGGCCCTCGTGTCTTGACCTTAGGATTACTCTACGCTTCGCTGAGGAAATACCAGCCGACTGGATCACACTGTTCGCCACGGGACTGTCACCTGAACATGTGTGTTTTATCCTCGCACAATGGCTCCCCGTAGATTCTTCAATAGCGTGGCAGAAGTTCAGACTCCAGCTTGACAATCACATCCGCTGGAGACAAATCAGCCCCCGGGATACCGTGTTGGCATGTCGGGTTTGCTCTTAAGCTGCTTCTGTCTGCTGGAAAACAGGATTTCTTTTGCTCTTCTGAAATGCGTGTTTGACGAATATTCACAACTCAGAGCTTCACTCCCCAGACCACACATCGATTTGGAAATCATCATGAACGACAAATTTGCGTCTGCGTTTACAAATCAATGCATATTCAGTGTTCAGCGTCTCGGCCTGTCGTGATCATATGAACTATTTTGGTCATTTATAAGGTTGCTTACCAAAAAAGGTCTTGGTCGGAAAACATGTTGTTAAATGGGAGGAAATGGTCATGGAAAACAAAATGACTAAATTATGTCTTTGGTGCAACAAGAAACCTTAAAGGATTAGTTCTCTTTAGAATTAAAATTTCCTGATAATTTACTCACCACATGTCTTTCTTTCTTTAGTTGAAAAGAAATTAAGGTTTTTGAGGAAAACATTCCAGGATTTTTCTCCATATAGTGGGGTTCAATGGGGTTCAACAGGTTGAAGGTCCACATGTCAGTTTCAATGCAGCTTCAAAGAGCTCTGCATGATCCCAGACGAGGAATAAGAGTCTTGTCTAGAGAAACGATTGGTCATTTTCTAAAAAAATAAATAAAAGTGTGTATACTTTAACCATAAATGCTCGTCTTGCATTAGCTTTCCGATGAGCCATGTGTTACATAATCACGTTGGAAAGGTCACACGTGACTTAGGTGGAAGTACCGCTCCAGTGTTTACAAAGTAAACGTGCAAAGACTAAGTCAAACGCTCTTCACAAAAAAAAGGTAAAACAATGATGTCAGATGATTTTGAAGTTGGAGGAGTTTTTTGCGATACTTCCGCCTACGTCATGTGTGACCTTTCCAAATTTATTACGTAATGCATGGCTCAGAGTTAGTGCAAGACGAGCATTTGTGATTTAAAAAACATTTTTTTTTTTTTTAAATTTAGAAAATGACCGATCGTTTTGCAAGAAACGACTCTTAGTCCTCGTCTAGGATCATGTTGAGCTCTTTGAAGCTGCACTGAAACTGCAATTTGGACCTTCAACCTGTTGAACCCCATTGAAGTCCACTAAATGGAGAAAAATCCTGGAATGTTTTCCTCAAAAACTATCAATTTCTTGGGGACATGGGGGTGAGTAAATTATTATGAAAATTTATTTCTGAAGTGAGATAATCCTTTTATAACATTATGAAATATTACATAAGTGAAAAACATCACCCCTTTAATAACAAGAATACAAACACTCTTAAAGAAAACTACAAGTTACACTGAAAAGAAAAACCTGTTGGTTCCTGCACTCCAAAAAAATACTGGGTTTATAACAACTCAAGTTGGGTTGAAAATAGACAAACCCAGCGGTTGGGTTAAATATTTGCCCAACATGCTGGACAGTTTTATTTAACTCAACTGTTGTTTAAAAATATGGCTTGTTTAAAATGAACCCAGAATCAGAGACATAATTACTAGAGGCAACAATAATACTTTAATTAAGGCTTATTGTTTAATTATTATTCATTAAATCTATTATTAAATGTTAATTTATTAAACATATTAATAAATGCTGGATTCATTTTAAGCATGCAATATAGTCATGTTTAAACAATAGTTGAGTTAAATAAAACTACCCAGCATGTTGGGCAAACATTTAACCCAACCACTGGGTTAAAATAACCCTATTGCAGGGTTTGACCATTTTAAACCCAGCATAGTGTACTGTAAAATCCTGACCTCTACTTTGCACCTTGAGGAAATAAGATATTGTTTGAAGGGTAATATTGCAGAATTTGTTACTTTAAAAGTGTAACATTATTATATTATTGTAGGACAGGAGAAAGGGTACGGTGGGATTTTGTTGCAACTAATTTTCAAAAGTGTGTTTTGGTTGCACACAAAAAAAATTACTGATTGGATACAAATAAAAAAATGCATGTTTCTTCATTGACTTCTATAAAGGCGAGGCTTCAATATATATAACCTAGACAGAAATGAGATTAAATGAAGATCAAATTTAAAATATAAATGTTTCTCAGATCTCAAGGAATCTCACGTTTCTGGTTTCAAAAGAGATCTGAACAATGTCTTTAAAGGATTAGTTCACTTTAAAATGAAAATTAGATTTTCTCACCCTCAAGGCATCCTAGGTGTTTATGACTTTCTTCTTTCTGATGAACACAATCTGAGAAAAATTAATAAATATCCTGATGCGTCCAAGCTTTATAATGGCAGTGAACAGGGTCCAACGAGTATGAAGCTCAAGAAAGTACATCCATATTCAACTTAGGAAGAACGCAAAGTCAGTTATGCTTTTTTTTTTTTACGGAAGGTAGTCTGGTGGAAGCTAGATATTTTACTTCACAATTTGTTAAATATGGATATTTTCTTACACAAACGCACCGCTTCACTTCAGAAGGCCTTTATTAACCCTCTGGATCTGTGTGGAGTACGTTTATGATGGATTGATGCACTTTCTTGAGCTTCATACTCGTTGGACCCCGTTCACTGCCATTATAAAGCTTGGACGCATCAGGATATTTATTAATATAACTCTGATTGTGTTCATCAGAAAGAAGAACGTCATATACAACTAGGATGGCTTGAGGGTGAGTAAAGTGAATTAATCCTTTAAATTCACCAAAATACCAAATTCTGGACTCATATTTTATTATTTTTATGATTTGCCCCAATGAGACAAAACTACAAAGCACTAACAAAACAACGCAGCGCAACTCAACATCAAACACAAAGCAAAACCAAACAAAACCACACAAAAAAATCTAAAAGCAAAAATGGAAAAAAAACATCTAGAACAGTTGAGGGACAAATGAATAAAAAAGGCAATTTATCAATAGATGGTTAATGCTTAACAAACTAGTAATTCTACTATTATAACTTGTAAAGTAACACTGGTTGTAAAAATAATAATATATACAAGACCATAAGTCAGAGATTTTTATATGATTTTTATATTTTATATTTCTCATCATCCTTCAAAAATGCCAATCATATTCTATTAGTCTATTAGTTAATATGTATATCTGTGCATTAACAGTGTTACTGGTGTAACGTTATTCCTCCTAATGAAATTTAGGAGAAACAAAGTTGAAACCAGAAATGAAAGAGCAATAAACGTTTCCTTTGGGAAGTCATATTCAATTCACACCACGAGAGCATACAATAATTCACACTGCTACAATTTAAAAGTGAGACCAATGCATAACTAATGATTAATGATTTCCTTGTTTAAAATGAAGTCAGTCATACTGACAGAGACAAATGTAACAGACTGTTTGCTTTCTCGCCGTTTAAGTAGACGTGCCATTGCGGTCGGGCAGCGGGGGAAAACTTCATAAAATATACCACTGTGTAGGCTTTGCCAGGCATTTTCAGCTCTGTGGAAGTACAGGGGGGCTTTATGTCCCACTGCAGGCTACGATGGTGACGAAACTTTGAGTTTTTCCCCTTTACAGGCAGCAGTAGTTGATGTGTGTGTGTTCAGGCGATTCCTGTCTGTGCTGTACAAAGTTCAAGGCAGAGTTTCTGGAGCGAGCCGCTGGGTGCTCCATAATTAAAGACTGATCTTTTGCACCCACACAGGCTGCGCATGTGGGTTTGTATGTGTGTGCGCAGATCGCAGGCAAGCGAACTCTCAGCAGTTTTTCTCCCACATATCCGTGCGCTTTCAGAAAGGGATTGTTTGATTGTGTGTTTTGTGTGTTGTGCCGCTGTGACATCGCGCATAGGCACCCCGTTTCTCTCTGGATTTTGCAACACGTCGCTCTAAGCAAACTTACAAAACAAACAATGCATGACATTTTGTTCACTTTGCGTTCTGTGTCAGTTTGTAATTTCGCTAGCTTGTGTGTTGTTGAGAAGAGATCGAAAATAGGCCAGTTTTCACATAAACATGTTACATGATGCAAGATAAGAACAGTATGCAAATTATGTTGAAAGAAAAAAGTGCCATGGTGGTAATGAAATTAGATTTAATACAGTATTTTGATATAGTATTGACATTTTTGTGAAAAATGTGCTTAATTTTCTTGAAAAAAAAATAGTTTCATTATTTTTCTTTTCTTAATGAAAAATGTTATATTTATAATTGTGTATATATATATTACTCAAACATATCTAATATATAGTATTTTTAAACAGTGAATTAATTACAAATATGTGTTAAATTGAGTAATTATACATTGAATATGAATATTATATTAATTAAATGTTAATATTAAATGTTATTATACAGACTAAATATGAATTATGTGAACATTAATAAATATGAATAAAATTTATAATTATTATTTATAACAATAATATAACATTTCCTTTTTTATTTTTGAATGAAATATAACCCAGACATATCTGTGATATTCACCCATCATCCTCATCATGATACACGCAATGCATATCTTTTATAATATGACAAAAATGCAACAAGGGGTTTTATTTAATTTAGATTTTCTTTCTTAACAGTTTATGATTTTACTTTTTAACTTTAGTTAAGAGTATAATGTTGCGGTTTGAACATAAACAAAGTGACGACACTCTAAGTTCAATGCAAAGGGAGATATTTTCTTTAACTGAAATTGCTTTTTAAAAACATCATTAACCCTGAAATTTACATAAACTCCACCCCTGAGAACACGCAACAAAGGGGGTGAGGCCATGTTGGGCTGCTTTAGAGAAGAGGAAGAGTTGTTGTAGTAGAGTGTTAATAAGATAAATATGACGGCACATGCTAGAGATGAGTTGATCAACTCCACAGCAACTAAACTACTACTGTTCAGAAACGTCTAAAAGTTGTAACTTCTTCCTGAGTCTCTCCATCAGTGTCGACTCCGGTTTGAACAATGTAAGGCTGAACACCGTTACTGGAATCGTCATTTTGGGTGCGTGAGATTCTCCAGCTTTGTTGTTGTTGAGCAACTGAAGTACAAGTTGTTAAAGCCCCGCCTTCTTTTGGAAAGGGGTCCGGGAGCAGCATCTCATTTACATTTAAAGGGACACACACAAAAACGCTGTGTTTTTGCTCACACCCAAATAGGGGCAAATTTGACAAGTTATATTAAATGATCTGTGGGGTATTTTGATCTGAAACTTCAGAGACCCATTCTGGAGACACAAGAGACTTATATTACATCTTGTAAAAGGGGCATTATAGGTCCCTTTTAAGATTTAAATGATTTTGTGACCAATGAAATTAGTGAAATTTCAGTTTGTTTGATTCATGAAGTGTTAACTGGAATATTGTTTGTGATTTCGATGAACCTCTGCAGGTGCTGTTCGTATGTTGGCCGGAGAGGAGGGGGTCCACAGGCTATATCCATCGGGAAGAACTGTGATAAGTTTGGAATTGTGGTGCATGAGCTCGGTCACGTGATCGGATTCTGGCATGAGCACACGCGACCCGACAGAGACGATCATGTCAGTATTATACGGGACAACATTCAGCCAGGTAGGAAAAAAACAGTAAAATATTGCTCACATTTGCCTGAAATGATCTGTACTCAAGGTTCAGCAGGCTGTGCAAACATTACATATGTAACTAAATCCTGTCACGGTAGTTTGTAGAGGTGAGGTCCACTCCAACAACAAGCATAAAATCGATTCTGTAACCATCTTTCGGGGGAAACAACCCAATTATTGTGGCTCTCTGTAGTTATTGCACAATTTGCATGGAACAACACGGCCCACTTCATGAAACAAATTCTTCACTGCTGACCTCAGCAAAAATCCTGTGTACTCATTTCTTATCATGAATTTTGGGGAAAATGTTTTAGTTTTATCTAATAACACTCTGACTGTTGGATGCAACAATATGATTAATATACAGTTGGCCTCAAACATATTGACACTCATAAAATACACTGGATTCTAGGGCTGCACGATTTATCATGTTTAAATCGCACTCGATTTGGCATGCGCAGCTTGTCGGAGCTGTACGGCTCTGTGATCAGTAGTAAATGCTTCTCCATCTGAAAGCCAGAGGGCGCTCTTGTGCAGAAACTCATAATATGCTCTGCAGCAGAAGAAGAAAACACGCGTCATATCGCTGTAGCTGAATAAACAAAAGATTGAAACACTTTAAACATGACCAATAAACACACGACTGCCTTATTCTGTATAAGAAGCCACATCATCTCACTGAAGCTCAACTGTCGTTATGAAGTGAGTTTGGAGTAAAAACATGTTATTAAATGAGGTCTTTTGTTGGACATGATGTTAATAAATGCTTCTCATGTCTGGAAAGATGTTTGACGCACGTTGCTTTTTCGAATATTCACTATAAGCGACTAAAACTCGCAGTTCTTTCAGATGGATTAGCACTTGGAGCCGTACTTCACTGACAAGCTACGCATAAAAAATAATCACAGCCTTCGCGATTTCATAACCGCTAAGAATCACGTTCAATGTTATTTTTCGTATCGTGCGATTAAATCGTGAAGGCTTTTATTTTTAAAAAAAGAGAGTAGTGGCCAAAAGTGATGTCCAGGCTAGGAAAATGGACATCTTAACCCTTTATTCAATTATTGTAAGCTTATTTTGCACAGTTGTGCTTTGAGTCGATTGTTTCATTTGTGATAACGTGCCAAATTGTTCAGGCCAGGCAAAACAAGAGAGAGCCAGCGAATTAATAAGTGATTATGTTGTAGTCAGTGTATACTTTTTTCCTTTGAGCTTTTTGTTTTTCTATGCCTTTTTTGGCATAGTAAAATAAAACCTGTAGCTGTAGTTTGCCAAGTAATTTTGTCAGCTACGTTTTTTTCCCTCATGTTTAAAATATTGAAAAAAATATCAAATATTTTCCTCATATTTTGATGGTTTAATCGAACTTGTAGGGACATTAAAAACAAAATCACTTTTGGCCACTATTATATAACACACTTTTTTAAAAGCAGAACATTTCACAAAAAAGGGTGTTTGTTCTGCTTTATATGATACAGCAATTTTGTGAGACTGTTGGTGGTTCCTCTGCATACTGGTTACCTGTGTGAACTTGAGGAGAACTGACTTCATACGTCCACTAAAAATACCCAAAACACCAGCTAAAATGGAGCAAAGTTTATTTTGAAAAACTATAATTTTTTTGTTTTATGGCATTTTGTATCTAATGCCGTGAAGTTCAGTGCTTGAGTTAAGTGTCCAAATATTTCTGCGGCCCCTGTACGCCTAGACATTTCTCAACCATGGCATATTTTGACATCCAGCCAGCTGTGGAGAGAGATCTGTCTGATGTGGAGCCCAAAATTCTTCACACCTTTTAGGCAGCATTAATGAACGAGATCTCCTGAAAGAATGACTGCCGTTAAACATCTGTGGAAATGAATCTCATTACATCTTCATATGGCACGAACTGATTCTCATCACATTCAGACATTTGCTTGGAAAATAGTTTTCAGAAATGAATTTGGCTTTAGAAACCTAATGATATAGCTCATTTGTAACAGTGGTTTACCCTCTTAATTATATTAAATATTTTTTGTCTTTCATAATAACTACCAGCAAACAAGAACTGTGCTTCAGTGTTTGTGGTGTTGCCACGCTAAACATCCAGGAATACTTCTCGCAGTGCATACTGGACGCACAATGCTCTGATTTACTGAACATACTCTGTAACATAATAATAAATATGAATTATAATATAAACTCACTTCCTCTCACTTTCAACTGCTGCAAATATTTGAATGAACATAAGATTGTGATGTTTCTTTTCTTATTCTTTTCTGAGTATATAATAATGAAAAAATACATAAAATGTAATAATAAAAAGAAAAAGTGGGCAGCCTCTTTTGTTGAAAATGACTGTATGGGCTCTTACAGTTCTCATCACTTCCTGTCTCAGTCTCATTCTTGGTTTCATCTCATAGGACAGGAGTACAACTTCCTGAAGATGGAGCCTGGTGAGGTGGACTCACTCGGAGAGGTCTATGACTTCGACAGCATCATGCACTATGCAAGAAACACCTTTTCCAGGTTAGAATCTGCTCTCAGGAATATTGTTTTATTTTTTATAATTTCACTCATAATGTCCACTCCTAAATAAAATCATATACAAAGTATAAATGACTTAAAAATATGTTATACATACATACAAACATAAATATTCAAAATATATTATAAAAAATAATAATATTAACCACACAGTTATACTGGCAGATGATAAAACGGACACAAATCCAGTTGACAAATAATAAAGAGAATGATGAAAAATTGCTCATTCTTTACTCACTTTCTAAGTCGGTTTGCTGTTTTGTTCATGGAATATAAGCTTTTGAAGAATATTTGGTAACAATTTATTGTTGCATGTAGTAATTATTTAAAATTGTGCTTATTACTGTACATCCAGCTAACCTAAACCTTAACCCTTTTACTCTGTTACAGAGTAATTCTACATTTAAGTACAGACACATAACCGAATAGTTTTGCATAGTGACCATGATCTGGACATGAGTTTCAGAAGGAGGCAATATTATATCAGATATGTCATATCTTATGAGCTCATGAAAATAGCAGAGTTGAATGAGCGATTAGATTTGTGCTTTTTGGTCCCACTCCCTGTTTTTTTCGATCTAGCTCACTATTAACTGTATGGCAAGAGCTGCGTAAAAATACTTCAAAAATTTCTACTTTATTGTTCCAAGCAAAAAAATATTACCACACAGGTTTGGAACGATGGGGGTGAATAAATAAAATGATTTTCCGTTTTGGGTGAACTATTCCTTCACTGAGATCTAATTGTTTTGGAGCAGAATGGGTTTTTGCGTTCCACTGCACTGCTCTTTAATAGTTTTGCTCATAAACATGTTTAAAAATGTGCTAGACGGATGTCCCTGGAAAAAAAATGACCGGATGCAACTGTCAGTTTTAGGACGGCATGTCGAGTTAAAAGAAGTGCAAATGTTAAAAACGGATCTTGGATTTTCTGCTCTCCGGCTCTCATTTTTAAATGCAAGAACATGTTGTATATGAACGGTCCCTTGGGGTGGAGGGGAGGAACCACCTTGAAACGCTCTAGCATGAACACAGAACACTCGGGCAACCACAAAACAACATGCTAAAAACATGTAGCTAACGTTCAGGTAATTTTTTACAGGCAGACTAAACTGAAAAACTATGTAATGGTCATAGTTCAAACAGCTATTCACATTGTTTGAATATTTTTTATTTATTTTTTTGTTGTTGAGGATTTTTTCCTCAATTATTACTCACCATGAATAATTAAAGTGCCCCTGTTTTGCTATTTTAAAGGTTTCTAATTTTGTTTTTGAGTCTTAAAATAAGTTTACGTGCATCACGGGTCAAAACTAGATGCACCGACACTAAATTTGTAAAATTGCTGATACCTGAGGTAAATGTGACATGATGTGACTTTTTGTGATTATTGGGTGGAGGCACTACAAATAATATTTGATATTAATATTAAATATTAAATTAATATTAATATTTGACACACATCTGGCAACCCTGGCTTGAACTACAGGTGATGCATAGGCTCAAAAAGAGCTTGCTTTAACATCACGATATTTAAACTGTTAATGCTTTAAAATTCAACACGAGTGACTTTCTTCACACACAGTATGTATGAGTTGAACACGTTTTGATTGACAGGATATAATCGGCGCTGATGATCGGCGGTTTTTAAACAATCGGCCGACAGTTCGTGCATCTCTAGTCAAAACACTTTCATTTTGTCATGATATACCTCACCAATTACCTAACTGCCCCTTCGCTGGGAGTTTGATTGACAGGCGATCTGACCAATCATAACCCTGAATCCGCCATTTTGTCAGACAAAGCAGTCAGGGGAGTTAGTAGATTAACGTTGGTGAACTTGATAAATTGTGTGTACTCGCGTCTTTCCACGTTGAAACAACATTCCTTCTGATGTTCATTCATGTTTATTTGATGCTATAAATGAACTAGTATGTAGAGATGATCGGTTCACGAGGAGCTACAGCGATCTGTCACGACACATTAAACACACACTAGACGATATTTATGGTTTAAACTTCTTTAAAAAATTACAATATTTGAAATATGAGACTGTTTCATATCATAAGTAACCTGCTCTGTCTTGTCTGTCGATGTGTTGTCAGTGTCCTCTTTGCTCCGCGATGTATTTTTCACTCCGTGAGAACATGATGTGTGGCGTGAGAGCGCGTGGCTTGTCCTACATAGCAACAGTAACTAAAGGGGGCGGGACTTTTCTCAGAGTCAAAACGGTTTGTTCAAAGATTTTCTCTGTAAACCCCTTCTTTCCAAGAGCCTCCTCTGCTCTGATTGGTCAAATGGCCCAGTCTGTTGTGATTGGTCCACCGTTTATAGAGCGTGTGGATCTTCCTCAGCGCTTGATATACAGTGATACGATACGAAAAGGAATGAATGGCGTCAGTTTGTCCATATCAATTTCAGCCCACTCCTTTCGAACTGCATCAAAGTGGATTTA
Source organism: Zacco platypus (assembly GCA_038088235.1). Classification (NCBI taxonomy): domain Eukaryota; kingdom Metazoa; phylum Chordata; class Actinopteri; order Cypriniformes; family Xenocyprididae; genus Zacco; species Zacco platypus. The sequence continues at coordinate 27,189,945 of CM076073.1, forward strand.
CTTTCACAGCGCAGAAAACGGCGTCTTCTCAACATGTCAACAACACAAACCAATCTCTACCAGGCCTCAGCTGAGGGCGGGTCAAAGTAGACGTTGTCTGCGGGCAGCCAAATGAAGACCGTAGGCTGGCATTATGCAAATTTGTTACATTGTTACGTAGCTGTGTATCAGGAAGTGAGGCTGGAATTACTGACGACTCGTTTCAGGCAGTTCAGAATGATTTTTTTCTTTCAAAAGATCTTTGTAGACCTTTTACACCAACAAACCGCTATATAAGCATCACAGTGGCACTGTTTTATTCACACTCAGACTTCTTGTTAGTTTTCTCAGGGTGACCTTTGAATGTGGCATCAGCAGTTTGAGGCGGGCATGGCTATCTGAGCATCTCTCTCCTCTTACACTCTTTCTGCTGAGCTTTCACAAGCCCGCTATTGTGCTTCTCGCGTGCCTGTCAGTTGTTCGGAGAGTAATCTGAGCCAGTCTGTTTTTGTGTGTGTGGAAAGAGTCGGTGCAGACATCATCTAGCTTCAGCTCCGCTTGATGATCCGATCTCTCGATGTCAGCTTAATGTGATTAACCCGTTTCTTCTCATGCCTCTGTGACAGTAAGGGTGGGCGGGAGGACAAAACCTCATGAAAGGATTTTGTTTCACCATTTTTTGATCAAAAATACAGTAATATTGTAAAATAGTCGTTTAAATTGACTGTATTCTATTGTAATATATTTAAAAATGTAATTTGTCCCAGTGTTACAAAGCTGAATTCTCAGCATCAATCCTTCTTCAGTGTCACGTGATCCTTCAGAAATCAAACTAATATGCCGATTTGATTCTCAAGAAATTATCAATGTTGAAAACAGTTGTGGCTTAATAATTTTTTGGAAACTGATACATTTTTCTGGATTCTTTGATGAATAGAACGTTTTTTAAATAGAAATCTTTTGTAACATTATAAATGTCTTTACTTTTGATCAATTTAATATGTCCTTGCTGAATAAAAGCATCAAAACTCTCACTGACCCCCGAAAGTTATCACAATTTATGTATTATATAACGGTTAGCTCCTGTCCTTGATTCTGATTGGTCAATAGCTGTGTCACTACACAACACACTTAGCAAGCAATCTTAGCAATATAAACTGTTTGTTCTTCAATTTTTCATTGAAGCTCCCTGAATTACGTAGAAGACTATCGTGAGAAAAAGATTGAGTGAGCGAGTTTATTACGTGCATTCAGATTTAGCATTTTCCTTCAGGTCAGTCTAATAAAATCTGTTTAAATCTGCGTTGTAATATCTTGTCCTTTTAACAGTTAATGAGTTTTCCCATGACTGACAGCTCTAGTCAGAGCATTTGTCACACTCATAAAGACAGTCTTTGCCGCCATCTAATGGCGTAATAATGCAACTTCTGTTGCCGTTCACGGTCGGGGACTGTTTTTTCCGGCGGAAGGAAGGCATTTACTGATTTTACTTCATGAAAGTAGCATTAAAACATGTTTTTGGATTTAATATTTATATTGTGTGGTAACCGTTTTATAAAAGCAATAAAGTACTCGAGGCTAGTGCTGAATCGTGAATGATTCACGGCTGAAGGGGTTGCAGGCACTCGTGCGTTACAACGCACTTTAGCCATGACTTATTCAGGATATAGCACAGCCTCTATGTACTTTATTATATATATATATATATATATATATATATATATATATATATATATAATGCTTGGATTACTTACTTTAGTTTGACACATTTACTCCATATTTTTTAGTCATTCTCCTGTAAATAATGTAAAACAGTCCTGCCAACTGCCACATTGAGAGTTCTATCGTGGTATAGATTTATTAAACTCTCCACTGTTAATCACATTCATACCGTCGCACAGAATAATACCACCAAACTGCCAGTACCATGTGATCGAGCCAATAAACTTGGACAAGAGTTTAGAGATTAGGCTTTATTCAGCTTTCCACCAGATTTACTTTTACTGTGCCACAGAGAAAAAGAGAAACGGCCAAGGCATCTGTGCTGTTTTTTGGTTTTTGAGGGTCCAGCATTTAGTTTGCCACAGCAGCACAAATATAGACCGATAACAGTAAAGATAAGTGAAATTTGTGCAGAAAAGATCATTACTACCACCATTTAAGCACTATATGACAGCAGGAAATTAACTTTGCTTTTGATTTGGTGTTTTAGGCGTTAATCTTTTGACATATAACTGAATTGTGATTTTATTAATGTAGCTTAAGCACTTTTACAGTATTTGTCTATAAACAACACTAATGCCAAATGTTTTATCATCTCTTTGTCTGAACTGTGTCCCGGTGGACTGACTGACCTTGTTTCTCATCCTTAAATGAACACACACACACACATTTCATTTCTGTTGATGACGTCTGTAAAACCACACAGAGTTATCCTGTCATTTTGCAAAGTGTACTCTGTTATCACCGTGGCTCTGACTTTAAGCTAAAAAACGGCTAGCTTTATGTTAGACACTGTTTGAGACACTTTGTTTCATTTTTAATTGTCTTTCTGCAGTTCACTTGTTTCTGGAATTGTTTTTTGCCAGATCAGCTGTAGAAAAACCAAGCAAAAACTAATCCCGATTAAATTTTACCACACTTTTTGTTATGCTAATGCTAATACTTTGACATTTTCAGCCCAGCTTGTGTTATTACAATGTCAGCAGTATACGCAAAAGAACAATGTCTACCCGTTCTCCATGTTACCTAGACAGAGAAATTGTATAAGAGAAATGCTTACCTGTACGCGATAGCGTTTTGCTTCGGGAGTTTGGGCGGAACTGACAGAATGGCAGTTTTTTTTCAGTATTTCCCCTCCGTTTGGCCTAAAACACTTTGATCGTGGTCATTCTGGTTGACATCTTGACTACAAATACAGAGGTTTTTCAGATTTTCTCTCCATATTTACGATTCTTTGCAGCCTTTATCCACTGCCTACAACTCGCTGGAAACTGAAAGTAACTCAATCCCGCTAAACGATTACTCTTTGAATTCTTGCTCCCGGGAACAATACAAATCGACACCATTATGACTAAAAGTTTGCTAAGAAGTATTTCATACTAAAGCAAGGTGGTATTTGACTCTGATAAGCGTATACGTAGCAGACTGGTGGGAGTGGCCTTGGATGGCAACATGCCCAGTGCATTGTGGGTGTTGAAGTTTTCCCACCTATTTGCCAAAAGGGAAGACAACAGCCTTTTCTGTTTTCTCTTGTTGCACCGATTGTTTTTTCTGCCTTTCTACCGTATAGTCAGCCAAGATTTATTGAAAGCCCATTTTGCCAGCAGTGCAGTTTGCAAATTACTAGTTAGTAGAAGTATGTACTTCACTGCTGTTGAGAAAGTACATACTAACAGTTTAACTGCTGTGATAACTCAAAGCCCTCATGCCGTAATTGTAACATTATGCAGTTTAAAATGTTTATATATAAACAAATTGACACAAATTTTGTAAATAATTGTAATTTATATGTACTATATACACTACTGTTCAAAAGTTTGTTTTCAAGAAGTTAATACTTTTATTCAGCTACGATCAAATTGGTCAAAGGGGACAGTAAAGACTTTTACATTGTTTCAGAAGATTATTTAAAATAAATGCTGTTCTTTTGAACTTTCTATTCTTCAAAGAATCCTGAAAGAAAGTTTTGTATAACGTTTTTCAGAAAAAAATATTAAGCTTTGTTTTCAACATTGATGTGACACTGAAGACTGGAGTAATGATGCTGAAAATACAGCTTTGATCACAAGAATAAATTACATTTTAAAACGTGTTCAAATAGAAAACAGTTCTTTTACATTGAAATAATATTTCACAATTTTACAATATTTTTGATCAAATAAATTCAGCCTCGGTGAGCAGAAGAGACTTCTTTCAAAAATGCGCCGTCTGGTAACTTTTTACATACTATTTTTAAAGTACTATAATTTAATACATACTAATCCTCATCTCATATACTACAATATATTAGGATTTAGAATAGGAGATCTTATATAGAAGGACAAAAAACGTTAGCTGTGGATGGAGATGTCTCGGATCATCCTCAAAAGGATCTGCTAATGGGATTGAAGAATGTTATTCCCATTTCATGTGTTTATCAAAAGTTTTTCCTGACTAGTTTTGACAGTCCACAGCCAACATTCCCCCAGAGTACGGGTAACATGAGTCGAGGCACACGCAAACACAGGTCCACACAGCCTCTATATGAGAACCATCTGTTTCCTCTCCTTTTGTTCTCGTTTTCCCCCTCTCACTCCCTTCTATTCTCTTTTTGCCTCTTTATCAGTTTTATGAAAATATTGTTAATACTTGTAGGATTACAGGTTCCAATGTAAGTTGATGTTCCAGTCCCATATGATGGTAGTTTCAGGATTATTAGGAAAATGAAATTGACTTTATATTAACATATTTATCAAAATCAAGTGGCCGTTTATTGTTGATGGGTACTTTTTCTTCTTCAAAAAGAACTACAATAATGCATTAAAGAGTGTAGCTTCAAGCAACTAGAAGTTGTTTGCCTATTTTATTAGGGTTTTTTGCGTAATTAAATGAGTCTGTTGACACGCCATGTATGCTCTCATTTAGTTTACTATAAATAGATGGAGAGAAAGAGAGGGAGAGACCTCGTTGATCCCAGGAGGAAATTTAGCGGATAATGTTCTTTGATAGACACGTTAGAACATTCCTGTTTTGCATAATCACTTAAGCTCTAATCAAAATCAAAAAGGTTTAATCATAACTTCCTTACCAATCAAACTCCTGCTAATGCCCAATTATACAGCAGCTTTACTGCTAAATATTAAACTGCTCTTATTTATCATATATGAAATGTTTAGCTACAAAGGATTTAATCCGAGGACTGTCAGAGCCTCTAGATCTTTTGTTAGAACTGCAGTTCTGACTGTAAATGCTTATTTGAAGCATGAAGATATGGTGTCTTTGTTAAAAATTAAAACTATCTTTGAAATTTTATGTCTTGAGTACATGAAGAAATGGCGCGTTTCATAGCTGTGTATGTTGTGATGTTTTTTTATGTTAGTTTTATTGGGATGTATGCAGGGCTGGGTAGGTTACTTTTAAAATGTGTTTCACTACAGATTACAAAATACATGCTTTAAAAAGTCATTTGTAACGTATTTCGTTACATTACTCAAGTTTAGTAACTTAATCTAAATACTTTAGAATACTTTGGAATACTAATAAGTGTGAAACAAACACAAAAAGTTTTTATCTCACAATTCTGACTTTTTCCCTCAGAATTATGAGCTATAACCTGAAAATATTGAGAAAAGTCATAATTATGAGATATAAACTCACATACTAAATTCACAAGTGCAAAAAACAAAGTCAGTATTGCAAGTTTATATCTCCCAATTCTGACTTTAAATCTCGCAATTCTGAGAAAAAGAAGTCAGAATTGTGAAATGCAAACTCACAATTGTGAGGAAAAAAAAAAAACAAATTGTGAGAAAAAGTTGCAGTGACGAGTGAATTATAAAATGACTCACAAACAACTATCACAAAACATCAAAACAGTCGTGGATCATCAGGTCATGACAGGACAGTTCAGTTGACAGTTGGGCAATTTTTTTCATAAATTCAGTCATTTTGTCTTGTTCAGGACAGAACTAAATAAAAATAACAACATTTTTATGATCCCTCTTAAAAGTATTAAAATGTTGATGAAACTTAACTCCGCTTTTTCAGACTGTCAGAGTCAGAGAATCACCAATCGCTGTTTAAATGACATTAAAATTCAAAGTAATCACTTTGGTAATCTAAAACACTTTTCAGATGTAACTGTAATCTGATTACCACCCATTTAAAATGTAACTGTAATGAAATACAGTTACTCAAATTTTGTATTTTAAATACGTAACTAAGTTACTTGTATTTCATTACTCCCCAACCTTGGATGTATGTTGAATGCTGCATAAATTGCCCTGTGAAGGGATATATTACTAACTACTACTGATGTTATGATTGTGCTGATTTTAATGTGCTTTTGGCCCTTAAAGGTGCAGTAAGCAATTTCTGAGATCATTGTTGAACTGTTGATATTTGAAATCAACCCAAACAAATACACTCCCAACTATACGTTACAGTTGAAATTATACTGTTCTCACTGTATGTTCTTGTGAAAACCCTTTTTGTTAAGACCATTTCAAATGTGGTTTTTAGTAACCTCGCTCACTTATGTCAGGCACACACTGCGCAAATTTTCACTCGGCAACAGTTTTGTGGAAATTGCCGACAAATGCCCGAAATCAGAGGCAAATCGCGATCAAAGACGCTTTCCGAGATGTGTCACCGATGGCTGTGAGGTATTTGGCATGCTGTATATCTGCGACTCAGGAGTTCTGTAGTGTGAAATGTGTTTTGACTGGGCGTAGGCAACGCCCTACAGCCAATGAGAGAGATGCAGGGCAAGGGAAAGCTCAGGGGAGGAGTCATAGGCAAGCAACAATTCTATCCTCCATATTCTTCTTTCTTTTTTACTGTAAATCATTCCACAAAAAGTTGGATTGCAAGCTATAGTTTGAACAGGAATAAACCCAGTCTAGCGTGAGAACTCCTGTCTCACACATTATATCACTTCTCGCTTGTGTTTGGTTGCGAAACGTGGCAGTTGTCAGTGATTCTTCCTAATGAAATGCTGTGTAATGTGTGATCCCCTGTTGCCGGTCCGTCGTGTGATGTGCGCACAACAGCATAAACGGTACCCCAGACAGTCATGCAGTGTGAGAAGAACAGCAATCCGACGACTTCGAGCCTTAATTGTGCAAAAAAAAAAAAAAAAAAAAAAAAATCCCACGGAATTGGGCTACTTTTACACTGTTGCCGTGGATTCTTTTTCTTAGTCCGCGGGTTGAAGCAAATCCCACCCCCCAGAACTAAATTTTTACCGTGGAAGCTCCCACGGAACACGCTTTGGCGGGTTTTGAATAGCAATTGGGCTGGTTTTGTTACCCAATCCTGGCAACCCTGCTGCAAGGACTGGTTTCTTTGTCTGATTACTGTAAACCATTTTCTGGGAGTGTCCTGGAAAACTCAATCCAAGAGTTAAGTATAGCACAGAGCAGATATAGACTACATGGAGAACTCATCCTGGGCTTCTTCCCATAATTATTAAATGATTGCTAGATACTATACTTGAAACCTCTGGGTTGTATTTTACTTTGAGTTTATCATATATTCCTCCTCTCCTGTGCCTCCATTTGTTATACCAGAAATTAAAGGGTAAGTTACATGGATTTATCGTTCTATTCAAGAAACTTGACTTTGCAAGAAGGACATCAAACTTCACAGCAACTTGAGAGAAGCTAACAGTGCCTGCATTCTGACTGGTTGCCGTGTTTGTCCAGTCCTGTTGTCTTTTTCCCATCATTCCTGCTGTGTTTGGAGAGTACTCGTACTGTAAATCTCCGTGGGAAGACAGGTTCTTTGATTGCACTTGTATCGGGAGGATTTCATGGCCTTCCCTCAGGTTTTTTTTCCTCGAAACTTTTCTCACTGAGAAGCGGGTGAGCCCTCCTAGCTTTTTGTCTGGGGCATGTTTTCCGACCTCCTCCTTTGTGTCCTGGCCCCCATTCCACCCACCCCACTCAGGGAGGTTTTTCTTCTTGAAACTGGCACTGGCAAGTTGAGCCAAAAGCAAATAAAGAGCTTGCAGTATGTCTTCAGTGTGAGATGACACCAGCCGAGCGCTAGCGCTCACTCACACATCTACTGTTCTGCTCTGTGCTCACAGACCCAGAAGGCTGAAGCTTGCAAAAACATGGCCAGGTCACATTTCACCCCAAAATTAAAAGCTAAAAATATTATTTTACATAAATAAAATGAAGCTTGCTTTAAGAACATTAAGTCTTTTGTCATTGTAACAATTTACAATAGCATTTCCCCTCATATTTTTACTGTAAAGCCTCACGCACAGCGGGACGATTATCACGCGCCAGAGTTTTTCAAGACTTTTTTCGACGATTTTCACTGGTGATGCGCGAGTGAATGTGCAAATTCACTCCCTGACTGTATATGGCACAAATAAACATATTTATGAATTAGACATTCTAAATAATATTTCTTGAATGTAGAGCTGCACGATTAATCGTAAAAAGATTGCGATTATTGACGACTATTTGCCTGCGTCTTTTAAACCTTTGACAAAATCATAACGGAATATTCAAATATGTGTTCGTGCTGCCAGAGAGCAGTTTTGAACCACACGCTCTTTTACAAATATTCAAATGATCACAGAAGTGAGATACAAGTTTAAATTTAGGATATAAACACTGATGTTTAGCGATCAAAACCACCTTTTGAAACTCACTTGGCGTGTCAAGTAACGGTTGTATCGACCAGGTGGCGACAGGTGACTGTTAAAAAAAATGTATTTGTCATTGAATCTTTCATTCAAAAGATTTGTTCAAAAACACTGATTCATAATGAAACAAGAATTTGAGTCATTGAATGCATTCAAACTCATTTTTAAAAAAAAAAGAATTCATTTAAACATTTTCCAGCAATTTTATGATATTTTGTCAGAACCTCTAGAAAATTATTTTGTTTAGTTGTATATTCAGAATCGTGGGAGAATCGGTTTGAAACCAAAAAATATTGATTCTCATTTTATCCAGAATTATGCAGCTGTATTTGAGTGTAAATAATACAAAAATACAGATATAAAATGGCATAAACATGACATGAGCAGATGGTAGGCAGAAACGATAGGGCAAGTAAGTCACGATGACAGTAGTGCAATTGAATGGTAGTGAAAATAAATATATTTATGAAATAGACATTCTTAACTATATTTCTTGAAAATAAAAATACAATAAAAATACAGTAATGAAATGGCATATAATACGCATCTATTGGTGTGGCCAAGAACTGGTGGTGCACCCATGGTTTGTAGGGGTCTTCGTCATCGACTTCTTATCAAAGTGTTCTCGACAAGACCGTTTTGTGCTTGAGAGCCACCAAGTCGTGTTTTACTGTAACTTCAGAAGGTGAACAAAAGAGTCAATCTCATTGGTCGGCCAGTTTTTAACAGTTCGGCAAACCAAAAAAACAAACTCAAGATGTTTTTTTTTTTTTTTTAAATCACACTTTTACGCCTACCGTTTTGTGCATTGGTGTGCACACATTTAGCGCCCTTTGTTTAGTCACGAGGTGGTAAATGTCGGTGATAATCACATGCGATTGTAATTATTAAAAAAATCGAGTCTCATACTTAGTCTTATTACTGTAGTACACATACTGTAAAACCTACATATATATATATATATATATATATATATATATATATATGAAATGTTTTATATTAATTATTGTATTATTGTTGTCTACCATACATTCTACCATACACTAAAATGTAAGATAAATTTATGGTAGAAAAAAAAGTCTCTTTTCATCATTCAGTATGACCTGAAATTCATCTTAAAAGCTTTCATGGGATTCCCAGATATTTATTTCTGTTTTGATTAAAATTGGTCTCTTGTAGCTGTAAAAATCTTTGATGTGTTTAACTTGACGAAAGCTGAAGAAAGTACATATTTAAATGACTAAACTGTTTATTTATTTGAAATGTGGGTTGAATTTCTCTGCTGGTTTCTTTCATGTAAAGCTTGTAGTCGAGCTCTGGAAATCCATCCTTCCCTATTTGAACATGCCTGCTGTTGACTGGAAGGTTCCCATGGGAACAAACAAATGAGCAGACCCTCGCTGGCCACCGCGGAGTGAAAAGATTGACGATAAACTAGCAAAGAGTGTCAAAGTACGAAAAGAAGTGCGAGAAAAGAGACAGGTTTTTGATACTGAATCACTCTTTGTTGAACCGGGTAAACGTTTTTTTCAGCCTGAGTTACAGTAGCAAGACTGGAGAACGTTACTTCTCCATATTTCATCCATATTTACTTGACTTTTCTTTTGTTTATAGCTTATTTACAACCACGTTCTCATGATGTCATGACTTCTAAGGAAGCCTCGACCCTGGAGAGACCAATCAAGAGTCCAATGATGTTGGGTTATTGCCAAATACAACGTGGATTCAGGTCATATTTCAGCTGCCAGTGTGTAGCGGCCTGTGAGACTACCGGATTTAGTGACTGTCCCAGGAGAGTCATCAGACCTTTGGGGTTTTCATGATGTTTTTGAGTCACCATGATCCAGACTACTGTTCATAGGTTGGACGTAAAAACTGTTGTAGTTTTTCTGGGTTGGAAAAGTTTGCGATCTGTTCCCTCAAACCACATTCAGAGGTGGTCCGGACAGGTCACACATGTGTCCACAATGCGTTCTGATGTGTAACAAGTCATTTGAAACAAAGCAAGCTAGGTCATTTTGGAAACTTTTGGAAAAGCCTACACACATACTCCTGAAACATTTGTGGTCACAAACTCATATTAACACCAGATGCAAACAACAATCTGTGTTATGTGATCATTTGGGATCGAATCACTTGAGACGAATGCTGGTAACCGGTGTAAACTAGTGTTGTCACGATGCCTTTTTTGTCTCATGGTACAATACCAGCTAAAGAAGACTCACTGCAGTAAGTGGTATCGCTATTTTTGTGTGGATGTCGTAATTTCAGGGACTGGTATATTGTAGTAATTATTTTCAGATTAAGCAAAATTACAGTGAACATTGGAACAAAAAAATAATATAAGTTCTGTATGTATTTTTTAATGTCTTCACTTGCACAGAAAACTGAATGGAGACGTTTAATTAGTGCTTCGCTGATTATCCAGTTTGACTGGGTCAATATGTTTTTGATTCACACAATGTGGATAAGCTACAGCAAGTAAACATGTCTGCCGTGTGGACGCACTTCATTGTGGCTAAAAAAGAATGCTAGAGTTGCTATACGTAAAATTTGGTCGGTTGAAATATTAAAAGGTGGCTCGTGCTCACTTAAGACTGTTTTATAACCTGTGAACACGACACCTTGAACAGAATACAGAATTCAATTAATCAACTTTACCAAGATTTTATTTTCTGTTTGAATTTTTGATTTCTATGCATCACTAATTTGAAATTTAGTGCGACACGGTAGCTCAGTGGGTAGCATGGTCGCCTCTCGGCAACACATTCCTTGGTTCGAGTCCCAGCTGAGCCAGGAGTCTTTTCTTTGTGGAGTTTGCATGTTATGCCAAATTGGCCATAGAAGTGTGTGCGAGTGTGTCCCAGCACTCTCAATGTCAGGAGGGCATCCGGTAAAAACCTGTGACAAATCCAATGTGTGTATGAATAATTCCAATGGAGCAGCTCCAGCAAATGAGCGGGACTAACGTCAGGGAAACTGACTATTTTGAAATTTGCATTTATGTCATCAATAATGAATGTGAGCATTATAAACAATCTCAAAACTCCCTAAAGTCTACCAAACTCATCACAGGAGGTGCTTAAACTTTTGATTTTCAAAAAAAAAAAAGCAGTATGTTCAGTAGAGCTGGGTAATACATCGATTCTCAATTCGCCATACAATCATTCCGCATGGATTCTGATATTTTCCGAATGTATCGCGATTCTCTTTCGAATCGATTCTGACCTTAGTTTTTAACAGCAGATTGCGCTCTAGGCACACTCAAATGCTCACAAAGAAGAGAGTTGGAGAGCGCTTCTGCGTTCGGCTGAGTCAAGTAAGTGGTTAAATATACTTACTCCTCAGCTCAGAATGCTTTTATGACGTGAGATTAATGTAATTCGCTTCAACCTTTTCAAACTTTATGCATGATTATTTTAGGTTTAAGTGGTGTGTGTAAAGGAACTGGAAGAAAGCAGAGTGTTTCTAAAGCAAGTAGTGCCATCTGCTGTTGAAAACTAGCTCAGAAACGATTCAAGAGAGAAATTTGGAAAATATCAGAATCGTTCCAGAATCATTGTATTGCGAATCGAGAATCGATGTATTTGTCCTAGTCCTAATGTAGATGCGTCAGACGAACGTTTTTGGCTTTGAAATGCTCTTGTGTTTTCACTTTATAAGATGCTGTCGAATAACCACAGTTGCTGCACTGGACTCGAATAATACATGCCAACACTTAGAAAGTACTGCATGTGAAATTATAATAAAGTGCATCATGGTACTTTTGGAAAATACTGGTACCGCCAGTATTTTGAGTCTCGGATATCTCAATATTACCACAGCACCTACAGCCATATGGAGTCAAAGATGTCAAGTGTTCTGCTAACCAAGGCAAAGCTCTCAACATTGTACATAGTGTTACACTAAAAACAATAAACGAAGAGCAGACAAGCCACAGGCCGCAACTTCCATGACTGCGTCCACGGATAACGCAGCTTGGCTTGAATTCCCTTTGGATTGTTGTCTGCTCCACAAATGACTTTACAGCCTGTTGAGTTCTAACCGCCACATTCTGTACATCTGCTGAAACTTGCCACTGCATCTTAAAATGTGAGATAACATTTGTGTTTATACAAGTCCCCATGATTCTGTGTGTGGGTGTGGAGAGCATTGTTAGACATTCCAGGAAACAAGAGATTGTGAGTGAATAAGAGACAGAGGATTAAAATAACAAGAATGATTTGTTCTTTCTGATTAAAGCGATGCCTTTTTTTTTTCCCCTGACAGAGGGATATTTTTGGACACCATTCTGCCACGATATGATGTGAACGGAGTACGGCCGCCCATCGGTCAGAGAACCAGATTGAGCAAAGGAGACATCGCACAGGCACGCAAACTTTACAAGTGTCCAAGTAAGAAAATGACAGTTATGTAAAAATGTACAGAATTACAGAAGGGTAAACTGGCACATCCTTCTGCATAAGTAAGGTGATGATCACTCAAGAACAAAAGATGGTGGAGATAGAAAATCTGGGTCATTGGAAACTTTAAGCACATCATGAAAACATCTCTGACTGCAAACTTCACAAGTATGCAGGTCTGGGCAGCATTATCATGCAAAGAACATATTATTATTTTTATAAATATTATTATTTATTATTATTATATATATTTTTTTCCCATTAACAATATCTAAACCTCTTTAAAACCAAATAAATAGTGTATATATATATATAAGAAAATTGTGAGAAAGAAATGAAGGCACTTTGTTTTCAGATAATGCATCTTGAATTAGTTTTTTCCATATTACCCCCAATGACTGTTTTGTTAAAACATAAAAATTACAAAAACAAAAACAACGTTTAAAGAGAATTGGCCGTGTTTAAAGAATGTTAAGATAATTTAAAGGCGAAAAACACATTTTAGGATCATTCGGTGACATTTGCCCCCATTTCACAGTACAAGGGTGGGACACTTTAAATTTATGTCATCTGGAAATAACATAGTATCCACAATTGATGTGGTACGGTATCTTGGTGACAGTCTCCGTGACTCCCGGGCTCAGGAAGGCAGAGTAAACACTGGTCAAGCACAGGAAGTTTGTAATTTGTCTTCTTTCCCTGATGAAACAGAGAAGAGAACAGTTGCTTTCTAGGATACAGCAACTAAATGGAGTAAAGAACATTTTTCATGTAAACTTTACCGAGATGTTCAAACACACAATAGAAGCAGTGAGTGTAACCTTAATGTAAACTGTCTGTAAAATGTCTTAAAATGTTTTAAATTCAATTTTACTACATTTAAGCTCATAAAAAGTAAATCAATAAAATAAAAACGGTATTAAATAAAAATAGAAATCGTGATACAGCTTAACGTTTTGGACCAGTTCGAAAAGTTCAAAAAGTTTGCAACATTTCAAAATAAGAGTCTTGTTTTGTTTCAGCATTGTTTGTTAGCAAAAGCCCCGCATTACGTGTAAAGTCTTTTTATAGATGTTTTGGTTTCATAATAAACTGTATCTGGCATTTAGTTCAATGTTAACATTTGTGGGCTGCCCCGTCACAGGAAGACTAAAGATTATTTGGTGCAATTAAAATATAGATTTTACAAGTAATGGCCAGTGTTGGGTAAATTACTCTTTATAAAAAAGTAATTACTAGCTTATAATTGCATCTTCAACCGTGTAATAAGATTACTGTACTAATCACTCTCTCTAAAAAGAATTGCATTACTTGTTACTAATTATTTTATAAACCTTATAAACCTACAACACAAGTATAGACATGAAACTTGTTATGGGTTCAAGAACGTGGCGTGGCTGTAAGTGTTAAAAATTCCAAGGATCAGCATTCTCCCCTAAAAGTGATCGGAGAGACCAAACTGTAAGTCATGGAGACTTGAAACTTTGAGGGCTGGTACTCACTTTGTTTTCAGGGAAACCCTACTTTTTGTGAATTTGTCCTAGGTTTTTGGCCCAATCGGAACCAAACCAGTGCTCAATTTTCTCTGAGTCCGAACGTCAATAATTATCAAAAAAAACAAAATTCTATTCACGGTCATAAAACCTGGCATAACATTCAAAGCGGGCAGAGCCACTTTTACTAAAATGGCTATAACTCGTGAGCAGAATAAGATATTCTCATAATATAAACTCCTTTGTTAGAGCTTATTCTGTGGTCGCATGAAAAAGGATGCGGCCACTTGATGGCGCTATAACAAGGGTGAAAAAAGGATGAAAATGGCTGTGACTGCTTCACCATTAGTCCGATTGGCTTGAAAATTGGCATACAGTGTCTTTGTCCAAGGGCCATGATTGTGTATGAGAGCATTGATATATTTCAAAAACATGTCCGTCATCGGCCAGCGAAGTTTGAGCAGACAAGGTTAATGGAGGCTGATCGGAACAAAACTCACTGGGTCTGTGTGACTCATGGCCCTAGAGGCCTGTGAGCAATTCGAAAAGGATTGTTTTGAGATCAAATTATTCTGTATGGACATACAATAATCATTTTATTAACCTCTTAAAAAAAGGTCTTTAAAAAGTCTTAAATTTGATTTGAAAAACAAATACCCTGCCAAACACATAGTAGGCCTGTAATAGGAATTTTTAGCAGTTTTTAGCAATATTGAGATTTGTTATTAGCATGGCTTTAGTGAAAAAAGGCAACTCATAAATAATCTCATTTGGGACTGTTGCACATTTTGCAAATATGGTTTTTGAAGTTCTAGAGGAGCCTGTATCACATGACGTATCCATGCAGTCGGCATGCGTGGACAATGTGGCCATATGCAGAGTAGGATGCAGAAAATCACATTCTTGGAAAAAAGCTGTAAGTGTGGCAGATATTTTGCACAGCATTCCTTGTCTGCGTCTGTCACATACTGTGGCTTGCCAAACCGCTTGTTAATGGTTCTAAACATTGAACCCACTCCACACTTGCCCTGAAGAATCTCTGCTCTTGCTACGCTAGTTTTACATGACTGACAACTAATGCGTGCAGAGCACATGTGGATAATATAAGGAGTGTAAACAGCTAAGCAAGGGTATATTTACTACAAGCCCTCAGGAGGGAACAAGAGGGAGATGCTTGGCTGCTAGATTAAACCCTGGCCCAAGAACTCTTTTAATGTGTATATATATATTATATTATATTATAATATACACTCACCTAAAGGATTATTAGGAACACCTGTTCAATTTCTCATTAATGCAATTATCTAATCAACCAATCACATGGCAGTTGCTTCAATGCATTTAGGGGTGTGGTCCTGGTCAAGACAATCTCCTGAGCTCCAAACTGAATGTCAGAATGGGAAAGAAAGGTGATTTTAAGCAATTTTGAGCGTGGCATGGTTGTTGGTGCCAGACGGGCCGGTCTGAGTATTTCACAATCTGCTCAGTTACTGGGATTTTCACGCACAACCATTTCTAGGGTTTACAAAGAATGGTGTGAAAAGGGAAAAACATCCAGTATGCGGCAGTCCTGTGGGTGAAAATACCTTGTTGATGCTAGAGGTCAGAGGAGAATGGGCCGACTGATTCAAGCTGATAGAAGAGCAACTTTGACTGAAATAACCACTCGTTACAACCGAGGTCTGCAGCAAAGCATTTGTGAAGCCGTAACACGCACAACCTTGAGGCGGATGGGCTACAACAGCAGAAGACCCCACCGGGTACCACTCATCTCCACTACAAATAGGAAAAAGAGGCTACAATTTGCAAGAGCTCACCAAAATTGGACAGTTGAAGACTGGAAAAATGTTGCCTGGTCTGATGAGTCTCGATTTCTGTTGAGACATTCAGATGGTAGAGTCAGAATTTGGCGTAAACAGAATGAGAACATGGATCCATCATGCCTTGTTACCACTGTGCAGGCTGGTGGTGGTGGTGTAATGGTGTGGGGGTTTTTCTTGGCACACTTTAGGCCCCTTAGTGCCAATTGGGCATGGTTTAAATGCCACGGCCTACCTGAGCATTGTTTCTGACCATGTCCATCCCTTCATGACCACCATGTACCCATCCTCTGATGGCTACTTCCAGCAGGATAATGCACCATGTCACAAAGCTCGAATCATTTCAAATTGGTTTCTTGAACATGACAATGAGTTCACTGTACTAAAATGGCCCCCACAGTCACCAGATCTCAACCCAATAGAGCATTTTTGGGATGTGGTGGAACGGGAGCTTCGTGTCCTGGATGTGCATCCCACAAATCTCCATCAACTACAAGATGCTCTCCTATCAATATGGGCCAACATTTCTAAAGAATGCTTTCAGCACCTTGTTGAATCAATGCCACGTAGAATTAAGGCAGTTCTGAAGGCGAAAGGGGGTCAAACACAGTATTAGTATGGTGTTCCTAATAATCCTTTAGGTGAGTGTGTATATATGTAACAATTTTTTTTATTATTATTTCAATTAATTTGATTATGTTTCAGGGTCACTTTTTTGTTTTGTTTTGTTTTGTTTATGGTCTTAAATGTGGTGTTGTGCAGTCTCTTTGTTTTCCCAAAGACAAGCCTGTTTTCATTTTTTATTTTATTTTATTTATTGGCTATTTGTCAAATACACTTCATAATGTACCATTAGCTGCCCATTATCACTCAATAATGACCTGGTAGGGTAATTAAGATCCCGGTTTAAAGCAGACTGTACATTATCCATTGCACATGTTGAGTTATATGAGTATGTTACGAAACTGCTTGTATTTTCACATTAATGAAGCAAATCTGCTTTGCCATGTGTATTTCCAATGACCACTAGAGCGATTAATTACCCAGCACATTCAGTACAGTACGCTGCCCGTGATTGGGCTGTTTCATTTTAATTGCACACAGCGCCATATGATTGAAAATCTTTTTGTATGAATTTTGCACACTTTTATTTCCTTCTCTTGCTCTTTGCTGTGAATATTAGACAGGTGTGTAACATTAGAAGCATATGTGCTTCGTAACATGAAAGAGCTCAAGGCGCACGCTGTGAAAGACAATCCAGACTTTTTCATGGTCTTTTGTCTTTGTTGTGTTCTGACTCACAACAATGTTTTATACACAGCGAGCGTACTGTCTTTGTGGGCCGTTTTGTAACTAATCTCATCTTGTTTGTGTGTAATGAACTGCTCAACTCCTTTTGAACATTGACAGCAAATGACTTCTCTCTCTCTTTCTCTCTCTCTTTCTCTTTCTTTCTTTCCTAGGATGTGGAGACAGTTTGCAGGAGAGTAGTGGGAACTTCTCTTCTCCTGGTTTTCCGAACGGTTATTCAGCATATATGCACTGCATATGGAGAATATCAGTCACACCGGGAGAAAAGGTAAAGACGCCATGAGCTCTGATGAATTGCTCAAATTAGTTGTTGTGAGAAATGTTTTTAGGCCTTTTAGGATTGTTTATGGAATATTGTATATTGGTCCCACATAGAGTCCATCATTTCGATCGCTCGGTTTGTTCGAACGCGTTCTTTTCAGTGAACAAGTTCAAAAAAGTGATTCACTGATTCTTTGAGCATCAATTTAATCTGTTTCCAAAGGTCCCCACGCAACATTTTTCAACTACTTTTCACATACATTTTTACATTTCACAGTTTTAAGTGGTCAGATTGAAGATCAAATATGATCATTTATGGTTTTCACCATATAGTTTCCTCTATTCCTCTTTGATCCTAAGAACTAGATCAAAAGAATGACTTCTTTATGAATCCACACAGTTTGACTTGCCAGATACAATGAGGATGAAATGAGGATTTCAGGATTATGAAGCCTCGTTATAAATAATCTGCCTCTTTCCTCCTTGGAATCATTACACTTTCCCAGATTTAAACTTAGTAACAATTTACTATTTTTGTTTTATTTCCTAAGATCATTCTGAACTTTACATCTATGGATTTATACCGGAGCCATTTGTGCTGGTATGATCATGTGGAAATCAGAGATGGATATTGGAGGAAAGCACCATTGAAAGGTATGAGATGAACCTCTGACATTTCAGAAGAAGAATACGAAACAAGTCAAAGCAAAGCTTGATAATTAATGTTGATTAATTTCCCTGTACCTCTGTATGCAGGCCGATTTTGTGGGGATAAATTACCCGAGCCGATCGTTTCTACAGACAGTCGCCTCTGGATTGAGTTCCGCAGTAGCAGCAACTGGGTGGGAAAGGGATTCTCTGCTGTTTATGAAGGTACCAGCAATCAACCAAATCAACAACTATCAAATATTCTAAAATATGTACATTGAGTAAATTATAAAGAAGCACTATTGTATTGTACAGCTTAAGTGCCACCATTCCAATTGGGAAAACATGTATTAAAGGATTAGTTCACTTCGGAATTAAAATTTCCTGAATTTACTCACCCCATGTCATCCAAGATGTTCATGTCTTTTTTTTCGTCAGTTGAAAAGAAATCTCCATATAGTGGACTTCATTGGGGTTCAACAGGTTGAAGGTACAAATGTCAGTTTCAGTGCAGTTTCAAAGGGCTCAACATGATCCCAGACGAGGAATAATAGTCTTATTTAGCGAAACGCTTGGTCATTTTCGAAAAAAAAAACCCCAAAAATTCTCATCTTGCACTAGCCCTGCGATGTGGCATGCATGGCGTAATCATGTTGGAAAGGTCAGGCGTAACCGCTGTAGGGCGAAAAACTCATTTTCTCCTCCAACTTCAAAATCATCCGACATCATTGTTTTACCTTTTTTTGTAAAAGACGTTTGACTTAGTCTTTGCATGTTCACTTTGTAAACACTGGAGCGGTACTTCCGCCTACGTTATGCGTGACCTTTCCAATTTGATTTCGTGATGTGTGGCGCAACACAGAGCAAAAGGTATATATGGTTAAAAGGTGTATATATATATAAAAATCTAAAAAAAAATTTTTTAAAGAAACTGACTGATTGTTTCTCTAGATAAGACCCTTATTCCTCGTCTGGGATCGTGTAGAGCTCTTTGAAGCTGCACTGAAACTGCAATATAGAATCCTGGAATGTTTTCCTCAAAAACCTTCATTTCTTTTCGACTGAAATGAATCTTGGATGACATGGGGATGAGTAAATTATCAGGAAATTTTAATTCTGAAGTGAGCTAATCCTTTCAGACATGCCAGTATAGGGACATAAAATATCAAAACTTTGTGCCTTGAGCTCATACCATTGACATTTTCATGTAATTCATACATCTAAAATTGTGCTGTGGCAGTAGTCTTGCATTTCTCACCATTTTTACTAAAGACGAAAGAGTTGTGGTGCAAGGTGGTGGCCAAATTAGCCTAAAGCAAACAGCAATTTCATTCATTCGTAATAAGTGTTTTGCCCTGCAGACCTGATCTTCCGTTAGGTGAACCTCTAACAATATTGTTTTCCAGTAGTTTTTGTTATGAAAGATTGAGGTATTTCCTTGCTTTACTGTCTTGCTTGCAGACTCAGCATCCTTCTGGTTCTTATAGGTCTATATTACAAAAAAAAAGAAATGATAATGTAGACAATAAAGTGAACCCTGTTGTCTTTTATCTTGCAGCTATTTGCGGTGGGGAGGTGAAGAAAGACAATGGTCAAATTCAGTCTCCGAACTACCCAGATGACTACAGACCTAACAAAGTGTGTGTGTGGAAGGTGACTGTGGCTCAGGGCTACCATGTAGGCCTTACCTTCCAGTCATTTGAGGTATGATTGTAAAAAAGTTATTACTGCTTTATAAGCATGTAATTAATTGTTTATACTAGGGCCATCAACGTTAAATGCGTTAACACATGCGATTAATTCAAAATCCTTAACATGTTAAAATAATGTAACGCTGTTAAATTGTTAAAATTATATATTTTATATATATGAATGTAAATTATATATGAATATAAATTATTTATACACACACACATATATATATATATATATATATATATATATATATATATATATATATAATATATATATATATATATATAATATATATATATATATGTGTGTGTGTGTATATGTGTATATATATGTAGCAAATGATGACAATATGAACACATTAAACAAGATAAATGGTGTACACTTAATTTCATGATAAGAGTGTGATTTAATTGCGATTAACTCCACAAAAAGGTTGCAATTAATCATGATTAAAAATTGTAATCTATTGACGGCCCTAATTTATACACCATGTTATAATGTTATAATTTGTCCTAAACAAGAAATAAAGATAATAAGATTGAAAATATTGGGCTGCAACTCAATAATAATAAAAAATTAAATAACTGACAACAAATTTTATTGTTTGTTAGTTGCACTATGCACAGTACTTTTTTTTTTTTACATTTTTGAAATGATGGCATGATTTTTCACTCATTTGCTGAAAGGTCAAACTGCTTTTTAAAATGAAAATGCTCACATTATATTATCATTGTTCGTGCATCTGCATGCATGTTTGTTTATGAGCATTGACTTTAATGGGAAGTCCAGCACCATTTTTTGTTTATACTTGCAGGCTGCTTTCAAATTGGGAAGTTTTTTAATCGCTTTATATTGCACCCTCATGTGGTTCTACACCCGTAAGATCTTCGTTCATCTTCAGAACACAAATGAAGATATTTTTGATGAAATCTGATGGTTCAGTGAGTCTCTATTGACATCAAGATAATATACACTTTCAGATGCCCAGAAGATACTAAAACATATTTAAAACAGTTTATGTGAGTACAGTAGTTCAACCTTAATATCATAAAGTGATGAGAATACTTTTTGTGCTTTTAAAAAAACAAAATAATGACTTTTCAACAATATCTAGTGATGGATGATTTCAAAACACTGCTTCGAGGCTCAGTTTCGAATCCCCGTGATTTTTGAATTAGAAACAAAGTGATGTTGTAGATCTCTCCATTTAAATGAAAATGGGAAAACATTCAGTTCTGTTTTTGCTTCATTCTTTTCTTAAGATATTCTTGACTTTGACGAAAAGGTTGGTTACAGTCACAGCTGGTTGCCATCAGATTTAAATGGCATGTCTTGCTATGAAAGAAAATAAATACATGTTAGGTCTTTCAGGTTTAAATGTTGTTTTTCCGTTCCCCTTTTCTCCATTATCTTTTGTCTTTTCAATTCAAGATTGAGAGGCACGATAACTGCGCGTACGACTACCTGGAGGTTCGAGATGGGAACTCAGAAAGCAGCCCGCTGTTGGGCAGATTCTGTGGTTATGACAAACCTGATGATATTAAATCCAGTTCCAACCAGCTCTGGATGAAATTTGTGTCTGACGGTTCTGTCAACAAGGCTGGATTTGCTGCTAATTTCTTCAAAGGTGAGGTGTTTTTGCTGTATGTTCTCTATCTTTGGAAATGTCAGAGGTTTGATGATCGGCTTTAAAGCTTGGAATTTTAATTTACATTTACATTTAGTCATTTAGCAGACGCTTTTATCCAAAGCGACTTACAAGTGAGGCAATTAGGGGTTAGGTGTCTTGCTCAAGGGCACTTTAGTCATGGTATCGAAGGTGTTTATTCACAATCCCCACTTTCAATTCCTGCCGGCGTGGGAATCGAACCAACAACCTTAGGGTAGGGTAGTTGTGGCCTAGTGGTGAGGGAGTCGGGCTTGTAACCTGAAGGTTGCTGGTTCGATTCCCACGCCGACAGGAATTGAAAGTGGGGATTGTGAATGAACAGCACTCTCTCCACCTTTGATACCATGACTAAAGTGCCCTTGAGCAAGACACCTAACCCCTAATTGCTCCCCTTGTAAGTCGCTTTGGATAAAAGCGTCTGCTAAATGATGAAAAATAAAAAATAAAATAAAACCTTCAGGTTAAAAGCCAGACTACCCTAACTTTATAGCTTAAAATTTTACATTATAGCTAGTATTTATTAGTGCCAACCCCCCACCCCCATCCATTTCCAGTTTTGGCTTAATCATATAATGCTAATGCTACATTATTAGCATTAAATATCTCTTCAGAAATGAGCATTGCTCCTTTAAGATACTGTAACTTAAGTTCTGCTGCTTTTGTTGTTGCAGAAATGGACGAGTGCTCCAGACCCGACAACGGTCGCTGTGAGCAACGCTGTGTCAACACGCTCGGCAGTTACAAGTGCGCCTGTGACCCTGGTTACGAACTGGCAGCGGACAAACGGAGTTGCGAGGGTCAGTATGTGAGCGGTGTATGCTGGATACAGGCCAGTGCCATATCTAAAATGTTTTTTGGCAGCATCGAGGGAACGCTGTACAAACGAATTACGCTCGCTCTGTGTGGTGATCAAGATTCATTCTATAATTGTGATCGTTTTGGGGCAAATACATCACTTTTTTCTTTTTTACAGATCAGGGGTCAGATTCACAAAAATCTTCTTAAGAAAAGTGAAGAAATATCTTTGGATAAATTCTAAGACGTTTGAAACACTTACTATGTGGAATTGCTGAAAAATTCTTAAGAAGTTCTCAAACGTCGATTGTATGGCAGTTCTTGACTGCATACAGATTAGCATAATAATAATAATCCAGCTGGAAATTGTCATAATTATACAATTAAAAATGAGATCCCTATTTGACTTTTTTGCGCAGAGTTGTTGTTGAATTTCGAATTCAACAAAAAGTCGCGTCACGCATAATTATGACCGATCATTCAGAGTATTCAAGCAGATTCCTAGAAAAAGTAAAATGTATTATTTATAGCTAGTTATATTATAATGCTTAATATTTGAAACAACCCAAAGAAATGTATTAACTTCAACAGGTTACTTGAAATTCAAATTCTTCTTAGGTTTTACAAAAAAGATAACATTCTTTAGTCAGGTACACTAATGCTGCGTCCAAAATCACGTACTACATTTGAATTGACTTTGTGACCGTTAAAATGTAAGCTATATATAATATTATACTACAGGGCTGTATGCTTGAATCTGATTGGTTGACTAGTTCTGAAATGATGTTTTGGAATTGGCAAAGGAGGCTTGGGAAGAGATGCGTAAGTAATTAGTCCACAAGAGTGTTTAAAGGACAAAAACCTGACAAATGTTGTGAAATACATCTGAACAGTGTCTTGAATTGTGGTAACCGTAGTGTAACTCTAAGCTATTGAATTATTAGAAAATAATACATACCCACGTACTGGCCCCATTACCTCCTCGGGTGTGCATTATTTTCTAATAATTCAACAGCCCGTCATCAATTATTTCTTACATATATTATGAATATGGGTACAGGGCTCCAGACTGCGAGTAAGGGGCCGTTCACATATCGCGTCTTTTGCGCACACATTTTCATTATTTCCTATGTAGTTGCGCGGTAAACGCGCAAAATGAAAGCGACGCTACAACAAGTTAAGGCTCACCAGTCCACAAATCACCATGGGTTTAATGTAGTAACGCTTACTGAAACTATGGTATTGTGGCAGAAATGCTCAAATGCTTTTACGTTTTTATTTCTGGGTTCAGCCTTTTTAAACTTTTTAATGTGCATCACACTTTTTCCAGCACTTTAAAGCTCTAAATATTATCCAATTTTAATGTTATTTTTAATGTGATGATTTGTAAAACTAAAAGTTTAAAGATGAAGGAAAACTATCACTTCTAGGCAAACAAAACTTTTTTTCTTTAAAAAATTTTTTTTAAAAAAAGACATGAAATTACCACTAGATGGTGGCAGAGGAGCACTTACTGACGCCCTAATATATGGAAAAGTAGGAAAAGTCTCATGGAAAACAAAAACTTCTTCAAATTGTGTAATTAAACTGAATTAGAGAGAAAGCAAGAGCGCTTTTTTAATAATCACTGAAGTTGTCGGTCAATTCAGTAGAATATTTACATTTTTCCCAATGAAAATGTTTTTACACGTTACTGTTATTAACATAATTTTATCTACATCTCAATTCAAGCTCAGTACTTTAGTCAAATTTCCAATGAATAACATGTATTAGTTACTGCACTTATTAATAGTAATATGATTAAATGTGGTCGTACTACATCCGCCATGTTGCTACACTACCAGCGTCAGTTGCATCGCTTCACTGTCATTCATAAATCCTCTTCCATGGCCTCATGGGATAGTAAAGTATCCATGAAATTCACACTTCACAATCTTAATAGGTCATCCGGGGACTTTTCGCCTACTGTTTCTCAAATACTGTGTAAATTAGAAAATAGCGATCGAAAAGAATTGTATTTTTAATAATGTTTTGTGAATCTTGCTCCAGTATCGTAATTTCTGCACCACTAATGTCGCAGCTTTTTAAAATTGGGTTCCAAGAACACTCCCCTTGACTTCTATTGGTTAAACAAACAGATAGCCCCGCCCCAAACTCACACCATTGTTTGAACTAATGTTGCTGTACTTGCTTCTTAAATCAACAGAGCAGTTTGATAGATTTGATAGCATGTTTACACTTTTGGGGTAATCAACCTACAAAAGGCTTAATTATTCATATTAATCTGTGATGAGAAGTATTTACACAAAAAAATTGCACATTTCCCCTTTAAGAAACGAATGCAGCTAGCAGCAGTGACCTCAGTCTGCCTCTAGTGGACAGTCTGCGCTACTGCATCCTCATAATTACTACTCCTGCTTGTGCTGCTGACATACCGCCGACATCTGTTTTGTGCTATTGGCTTGAGGCTGCCAGCAAGTTATGAGCACCTTCCTCACATCGACAGCAGGCCTGCCTGGCTTTCTTTACCCTCCTCCGCACGACACTTACAAAGCGCTGCTCTCTGCTTCTAAACGCCTGGAAATAATCGTGAAGTTTGGATCGTATTCTTCTTGAACAAAGCACAAAACATACAGTTCGGGTTAAAGGTCAAAGCATTCTTAAGTAAATAGTTGCCTCGTATTATATCGCCGGCTGATGTCCGTATACGCGAGGCAGTTAGTAGGACAGCACGTACCCTGCAGCTTCTATATTGAGTAAAAATCTGTTTGTTCAGACATGCACTGAGATGACTCAACAGCTCAATCGTGACAGCCTGGAGCGATCAGAAAATGATTCTCCATTAGATAAAAGAAAGAGTGGCCGAGCGCAGCAGCTTCCCGGTGGCTATCATATCAGGAGTAAACCCAACATTATCATAATGACTGTGCCGCTCTTTCTCACAGAACAGCCAATGTAGAAGGATTTACTGTGGGAATAGAGACAGATAGAGCTTAAATGTACACAGCTAAAACTTCAAGGGCTGTCCAAAGGGTTCTAAACGGCATGATGGTAGCCATGGAAACATCTCTCCCTGAACTCGTGTGTTCAGTGGAAATCGCTGTAGGGGATCCATTCGTTAATTTGGATCGTACCGCACACAACTAAACTACTCTGTCTTTCTGTTTCGTGTTTGATGAGATATGAACCCTGAGGTTGTTCTGTGTATTTTAAATTAAACAGGACTGTTCTTGTTATTTTACGTGCGGCGTGCGCCTGTTTAGACAAACCGCAAGCTGGTCAGCTTGATAAATTGAACGTTTAAGTGTGCTTTGTAATTTAGGTGCGTTGTGCATGAAATATATAAGCATACTTTTACAAAAATAGTACCCAATTTTTGTTATTTTCGTTAATATACCCAGAAGACTTCTATAAAGACAATGTGGGACACGTGTGAGAAAGATTAATTTACTACTATTATGTCATGTAAATATTGATTTACATTAGTTGGATGTAAATACACCTATTTGCCATTAAGTCGGGTTATAAGAGCCCGGTTTCACAGACAGGGCTTAGATTAAGCCAGGATTAGGCCTTAGTTCAAGGACATTTAAGTAGCTTTTATAAATGTACCCTAGAAAAAAAACTTTACTGGAGTGCATCTTGAGACACGACAATGACATATTATGTCAGTGCAAGTTAAAACAGCTCAAACATTAACATTAGAGACTAGGATTAAGCCTTGTCTGTGAAACCAGAGTTACGTGTCTTAAATTGCCAGTAAGTTAGACTGCCTCTCACTCTGACTATGTTTGAGTAATGTAATTTACTCTACAGCACCTATTCAGTCTGTTAAATATAATGAACTGAGTAACAGGTTAAAATTCCTATTTTATTAAAACTTATTACTCTGCTCTGTGGAATACTTGATTCTGATTGGTCAATTAGAAGTATGTTATTCCCTGATAAGAACTGCTGAAAACAGATAACAAAGTTGGATTATGAGATAACAAACAGGAATGATTTTAAAACCGTTTCATCTCAGATCAATATTATCTCCATAATTATTTGTGGTGAAATGCCGTTGAATAAGTGCTGTGACTGTACCGTTTCCCTCAAATGTCCGTCTAGTTTGAACTTGCAGCTCTAGCAACTGTTCTCTCTGAGGAAGCTTTGCGTTTAAAGAGCTTATAAAATAATTTGACTCAGATCAATATTTCATGTATAATTATTTACTTATGTGGCAAGTAGCCGTATTAAGCGGTATAATGTACAACTAGCTGGTTGTTATTTCAGAATAAACCCCTTCAGGCTGATGCAAGACCTTTATTCTGAGATAACAACCGGCTGGATGTACCCTTACATATTAGCAAGATGCTAATCAAGTTAGCATTATCCTAGAAACAGGATAATTGTGTTAGCATCTTGTTAAAAACATGCTAGCGACATGTTAGTCATGTAGGGGGCAGTGTGGTTGCACACGACAAGCACCCCTCACATTTTCTTCAGGAAATGTACATTCTAGTTTTTCTTTACTAGACTGTAAACATTAAATGTGTTTTACCGGATTCAGTGCTGGTTGAAGTTCTTATAGCTATATTTAATGACTTTTGATGAGGTCCACACTGATTCCTTTGCTCCGTTCGGTCACCGTCAGTGGAGAAATCCCTCTCTGTGATTGCTTTTGACATATTTTCCCCACTCTAGCTACAACATGATGGCTGCACAAATGGATTTTTAACAACAGTCCTTTTTTTTTATTGTCATGTTGTGTATTGTAATTTCAGGGAAGAAAATAGTAGTTCAGACATAACTGAAATGCAAGCTTACGTCTTGCAGGACAGGAAAAAGCTCCCAATTTCTGGACTGTTTCACAAAATGTTGGACAGATGGCCACCCTAATTAAAGGGGTCATGAAATGAGAAATCTAATTTGCCTTGATCTTTTGAGATATAAGAGGTCTTTGAACTGTTAAAACATCCTACAAGTTTCATAGGTTAAAACGTCCCGATCAACACGCTCCAAAAACGGCTCTTTCCGAAATTGTGGGATCTGTGACGTCACATGTGCAAATATATTTGCATATGACTGCCTTCAGAGCAAGACATCATATAGTTATACATCACACCATAGGCTTCGTCCACTGGCGTTCGTTCGCGGCTGACATGCCTACACTGGATACAGTGTACCAGAGCTTCCCAAACTTAAGAGGTGTGAGGCCCCCCAAAAACATTGCAAAAGCTCCATGACCCCGCCGTTAAAAAATATATACCGACATTTACCTACAAATACATTTATTAACAAGTTTGTAAGAATTTCATGTGAATTATGAGAACTGTGATGTAAACATTCTTTACAAATATATTTAAATCCATAACACTAACCTCACATACTTTCAAAAACATCTAATTTTAGAACAATTGGAATACAATTGGCCCCCTGCAATACCGCTACGGCCCACCAGTATACACTGCAGTATACTGATGCCCATTCGTTTCTGAGTAATCATTAATGCTTTGTGTGTTAATTACAGTTTTATATGGATAATGTTTTCAGACTCGCGTTCAATAGCGAGAGTTGCTACTGTTTCCTATACAGTGACGTTAGCTAACCATAACAGTGGCCGTTTACTGACAAGCCTTAAAGGAGCCGCTCCTTAAAAATGATGAAATTATTAGTGAACCTCAATGAACATAGTAAAATAATAAAAAAATCCATGTCATGACCCGCTTTAAAGGGATAGTTCACTCAAAAATCAATTCATGTTGTTCCAAACCTGTATGACTTTCTATCTTCTGCGAAATATATCTCGAAATATGTCCGTAGGGCTTCAGTGTTGTTTGGATGTTTTGGATCTTTTGATGCCAGAATTTTCATTTTTGGGTGAAATATTCCTTTAAATATATAAACAGAGGTAGAGGGGAAAAAAGGCAACTTGTTGATAAATCGTGATTCCTTCTCATACGATTCTTGATCGATCAACAGAAACTCAAAATAAACACACATGGGTGCCTTCAGATGAAGTTTAAAGCCAAGGATAAAAAGACTTTTTAAAGTAAACATCCAACTAACATACTACGTAAAAAAAACTCTATTAACAGAGCTTGAGGGGAATTTAAGTAAACCTGAAGACCGTGATGTGATTGATTGGTGTTGGGTTGGAGACCCTGGTCCTGTTTCACAGGAGCAAGAAATATCCTGTTGAAGTTTGCTTTGGCCATTTGTCTTATAGATGTTTTTCTGTTGTTTTTTTTCCTCTAGCTGCCTGCGGTGGTTTCATCACCAAGCTGAATGGGTCCATCACCAGTCCAGGCTGGCCCAAGGAGTATCCGCCCAACAAGAACTGCATCTGGCAGCTGGTGGCGCCCACGCAGTACCGCATCACCCTGCTTTTCGACGTCTTCGAGACTGAGGGGAACGATGTGAGCACTAGGTTTTTGCCTCAGCGTGGGGTGGGTTTGTCTGGTTCATTTCAGCTCGATAGTGTGAATCACCACAGGGCTTTTGGGACTGACTTCTCCAAATTGCCTTCATGCTTTCTCACTTGTTCATTGCTGATAGCTCACGGCAATTTTTCCTGCTGGAGCTCACGTGACGAATGCCCTCATGGTTTGTTTGCTAAGCCTGTGTCTTTTCAGATGAAGGGTAGTTTTCTGTTTTCTTGTATGTTTATCCGAAAGCCTCAGGTGGTTTATAACAGAGCTATTCTGCTGAAGGGTTCCCATCTGGCTTCCAGCCTGTTTCAATATTTCGTTATTTTATGTTTCGCAGATTTTAACAGATGCAATTAACATTGCTTTAATATAACAACAACGTAATTACATTACTGCTAAATAAAATAGTGATTTTAAGAAAAAATGAGTTGGCTCAGGCTGGGGTTTTTTAAATAGCTGTTAGTCTGTTGAATTAAATGACCCACTAAAATATGTTTAAATTAGCTGCAAGTTTTCCTGAGCATTTTACAGCTT
Source organism: Zacco platypus (assembly GCA_038088235.1). NCBI lineage: Eukaryota > Metazoa > Chordata > Actinopteri > Cypriniformes > Xenocyprididae > Zacco > Zacco platypus. The sequence continues at coordinate 27,219,328 of CM076073.1, forward strand.
CGAATTAATAGCCTACTATATAATTTCTGGATAAATTCAAGCTAGAGAGGTTTTGGGTCCATGTAGGTTACGCTCTATCAACTAACATCAGTGACGTTGTCAATTACCACAGAAAATAACTGGAACCACAAAAACGGATCTGTTTACAATTACAGACAATTACAAGTCTATAGGGCAAGAGACTAGAGTAAAATGTAAAAAGATACCATAAAAGACAGTTCTGCAAAGTACTGCTTATATGGAGCAAACTCCATCCACAGGAGTTACTTTGATAAGGATTAGTTCCCTTGAGAATTAAAATTTCCTGATAATTTACTCACCTCCATGTCGCTCTTTCTTCAGTCGAAAAGAAGGAAAACATTCCAGGGTTTTTCTCCATGTAGTGGACTTCAGTGGGGTTCAACTAGTTTCAGTGCAGCTTCAAAGCGTCCTGCACGATCCCTGACGAGAAATAAGGGTCTCATCTAGTGATACGAACAATAAAAATATATACTTTTTAAAGGGTTCACCCAAAAATATAAATTCTGTCATTAATTCCTCTCCCTCATGTCGTTCTACACCCGTAAGACTTTCGTTCATCTTCAGAACACAAATGAAGATATTTTTGATGAAATCCGATGGTTCAGTGAGTCTCTATTGACAGCAAGATAATGAACACTTTCAGATGCCCAGAAGATACTAAAACATATTTAAAACAGGTCATGTGAGTACAACCTTGTATATATAAAGTGATGAGAATACTTTTTGTGCACAAAAAAACAAAATAACGACTTTTCAACAATATCTAGTGATGTCCGATTTCAAAACACTGCTTCACGAAGCTTTACGAATCTTTTGATTCGAATCAGTGGTTCGGTTCACGTATCAAACTGCCAAACTCACGTGAACTATTGAAATTGCGAATCACTTATTATGTAACAAAGCCTCATTTTCTGAAATCATGTGACTTTGGCGCTCGGAACCACTGATTTGAAAACGAATGATTCATAAAGCTTAAAATATCTTAATTTGTGTTCTGAAGATGAATGGAGCTCTTACGGGTGTAGAACGACATGATGGTGAGGAATTAATGACAGAATTTTTATTTATGGGTGAACGAACCCTTTAACCACAAAAGCTCTGCGATCCGCCACCCATAACGTAATCACGTTGGAAAGGTCCACAATATTCGTTGTTTTTTTGTAAACGTTAGGACGTTCGCTTTGTATACACTGGATCGGTACTTCCGCCTACGTCACACGTGAACTTTCCAATTTAAAGTGAAATAATCCTTTAGCCAAATGTTCATCCACTTGCCCCACCATTAAAAGGATGATTTACATGCTCAGAAACACACATTTGTTGCACATTTTTGCTTTCAAACCCTCTGGAATGTTTACCATTGTAAGTGCATTGCTGTGAATATGATATTTGTTTGTTTGGTGGATATTGTCTGTGGTTATGCTGTCAGAAGAACTGAACGGGAACATTCCTTCAGTGTTCTGGCACTGCTTTAATAGTGAAAGGTGTGAATGCTCTCAGCTTTATTGATTGCCAAAAACAACATTTGTTCCAGAAACGACTGTACAGTCAGCTTGTGAAGCATTTGCTGTGAACCACAATGAAAAGCTGTGATCATCAATGAATTATTTGGAGCATTTTGTGCCGTTTAAATGGAGAATCGATGCAGTTTCTTATAAAACAAACATGTCACACTCCTTTTCCCTCCCCATTTTACATTTTATATTTATCAGACACTTTATCTAATAATACTTTAATACAGAAACGCAAAACAAAAAACAATGCAAGTAATGACAAGTATATTACTCTGCTGAAAAGACGGGCGTTTTGAGTTGCTTTGATCAACCGGCTGGAGAGGAATGACCTTTCTGTTGAGCAGCAGTGTTTGAAAGGTGAACTGCAGGCGGCTGTATGACTCCGGTTTGCTCTCTCCTGTACAGGTGTGCAAGTATGACTTTGTTGAGGTGAGGAGCGGACTGTCTGCGGACTCCAGACTGCACGGGAAATTCTGCGGAGCCGAGAAACCGGAGGCCATCACCTCTCAGTACAACAACATGCGCATTGAGTTTAAATCTGACAACACTGTCTCCAAGAAGGGCTTCAAGGCCCAGTTCTTCTCAGGTGAGTGCGTGCTATGAAGTTTCGTCACACAAAACGAAAAACAAAACATCTGAACGTAGCTTTTATTGAAAGTGCATTTTGGTTTTTCGATGTTATGTGTGACTAAGTTAACTTGGAGATTTAGGGTGTGTTCACACTTGTCATGTTTGGTTCGATTAAAACGAACCCTGGTGCGATTGCTCAGTTAGTGCGGTTCGTTTGAACATGTGTGAACGCTGCCATCCGAACCCTGGTGCGGACCGAGACCGCTAAAAAGATGGGTCTCCGTCTGCTTCCAAACGAACTCTGGTGTGGTTCGATTGATACATGAACGCAATACGAACCAAAGACATGTAAACGAACCAAAAACAGGACGTGATGTCACAAGATGCGACGCTACAAGTCAGCTGATTTGACGACGCTGAAAGATTGGTGTATCCAAAATGAGTCGAGGGCAAACATGGAGCAACGAGGATGTAAAGTGCCTCATCAATATTTGTTTCTGCATACAACGGATGAAATCCTGCTGCTGTTTTGAATGTTTTGAACATTTTATGAGCTCTTCGTGAGTTTTCAGCTGGTAAAAATAAAGCATATGTACACAAATAAAATGGTCGCGTTTAATCCAGCACACAGCATTGTTTTGAATGTTCGGTAAGCGAGCTCCGTCGCCAAATATACGTCATAAAAACCGACCAATCAGGTTGTGACCGTATCCCTATGCCTTTGGTTCGGTAACTTAAGGTTCGCTGTTAAAAATGCCAGTGTGAACGCTAAGCGGACCAGGACTATATGTTTTGTTTTTGTTTTTTGGTCCGGACCAAACGAAGTGTGAACATACCCTAACTTACAAATAAAACGTACAAATAACAAATTATTTTTTCTTTTTTTTTTGGTTTAATTTGTTTAAGAACAGACCATCTCTAAAATGCTTGTACAAATTTATACAGTTTAAATGAATGACAGCACTAGGAAAAGCTATTCTTTTAAAAGTTTGGATTAATTTAGATTTATTATTTGATCACAAAATCATCATATTAGTATGATTTCTGAAGGATCATGTGAGATGGCTGAAAATTCAGCTTTGCCATCAGAGCATTAAATTACATTTTAAAACATATTCAAATATAGAAAACTGTTTCAATTAAAAAAAGGGGCCAAGCCAGAAATGGCTGAACACTAAGCTTTTAATTGATTTAACAATTTACAAATTATACTTAACAAATTATTGGCCGGAAACTAGCAAAATTTAAGCAAATGCACTACTTAAAAATCCATTGCTGTCTCAGAAAAACATCAAAGACTGAATGAAGTTTTTGGCAGAATATGGGAGGTTGTGTGTGGAGTGAATCCCAGTGAAACACGAGTTGCATGAAGCAGCTCCAGAGCGGTGTCTTGGAAAATCTGCTGAGAAATATAAGAATAAATGCATCTCTACCACAGTGAAGCATGTGTAGTTATTGTGTAGGGAGCCTTTTTAGCTGCTGGTATTGGTTTTTGATGCTCATTTAATGCTTTGGAGTTCAGGTGAATATTGCAGAATGACTTGCTTCCCACATCTAAAAAGCTGTTATTTACAGAGGAATGATTGGATATTTTTTTCAACAAGACAATGCTCCTGCCCAAACTGCAAAGACAACCAAGAAGTCCATCAGGTTCATGTTTTGGTCTTGGTCAGAGTCCAGATTTGAATATAGTGAATATTTGGTCTCACATTAAACTCAAGTGAACTGGGAGACATTTATCAACTACTCATGAACTGCTTGAAGCCTTTAACATTGAGCAAATCTGACTCTTCTTCTTGTAAAAAGATGTCTGCAAGTTGGGCAAGGCTATTCCATATTTGTGCTAATTTTCTGACCAGTGATTTGTGATCAAAATTGTTAGAAGGCCACTAAATATTTTGCCATTTTTGGTTTGGCCCCCTTTTTTTTGCCCAGGAGTGTATATAGCATGTAACGTGCATATAAAAGTGTGTATATGTAAGCAACAAGGTATGAGAGGCTGTGCTGTATCGTGAATAAGTCGTGCCTGCAACCCCTTCAGCCGTGGCTCATTCACGATACAGCGCTAGCCTCCAGTACCTTATTGCTTTTATTAAACGGTTACCACACAATACAAATATTAAAGCCAAAAATATGTATCAATGCTACTTCCGTGAAGTAAAATCGGTAAATGCCTTCCTTCCGCCGGAAAAAATAGTCCCCGACCGTGAACAGCAGCATAAGTTACATTATTACGCCATTAGATGGCGGCAAAGACTGTCTTTATGAGTGTTTCAGTCAGACTTTTACATTGAAAAAACAAGATGCAACTGACAAATGCTTTGACTAGTGCTGTCAGTCACAGGAAAATCGTGAAAAAACACGGGAAAAACTGTTAAAAGGACAAGATAGTGCAGCGGACATTTAAACAGATTTTTTTATTGCTAAATCTGAATGCAGGTAACAAACTCGCTCACTCGATCTCTTTCTCTCGATACTCTTCTATATAATACAATAGGCTTCAATGAACAATATCAATGGAGAACAAACAGTCTACGTTGCTAAGAGTGTTGTGTAGCGATACACAGAACCGTCGAATCTGTCATAGCAATGTTTTATCGTGAATAATAAAATGGAAGCAACAATCAAGGACAGGAACTAACTGTTTTATAAAAAGCAAAAAATTGCTGCCGTAAGTAGCACTGTCATTGATTCAAAGTGTACAAATCACATTTTTAAAAACGGTTGTTTACAGTTCTTGATTTATTGTCTGTTTTTATTTATTATTGAGGGAAAGTTAAACACTGGGTTTGGGACAAATCCAGAATAATAATATTCTGGCAAATGCATAATTTCAACGTTTAAAAAACGGAAAAGTAAAAAAAAAAAAACACACAATAAAAAGTGTAATGCTGTTATAATCTGTCCCATTAAAGTAGAATGAAGTTCTTACTAAAATATATATATATATATTTTAATTCATCCTAGCGGATCCTGAGTGTGTTTTTACTGAGATCTGGTGCTTTGTTCTCACAGATAAAGACGAGTGCTCCAAGGAGAACGGCGGATGTCAGCACGAGTGTGTGAACACCTTCGGCAGCTACAGTTGTCAGTGCAGAAGTGGCTTCGTACTTCATGAGAATAAACATGACTGCAAGGAAGGTGTGAAACACGCACAAACACACTTAAATGTGGATACACACAGAGTCAGTGTAGAGGCCATCCCTTTAAATCATAGCGTATTGTTTCATAAAATGGTAGAAACAACTATATGATAAAATACACCAATACTCCAAACCTGAATGACATTTCTCTTCTGTGGAGCAACAAAAGACGAGATTTTGAAGCATGTTCACAGCTGATGGTGATCATAGCTATTAAAAAAGACCATAATCATGGTCGATATACTTGTGCGCTATATTCCAAGCTTTTTCTGAAGAGATACCATAGCTTTGTGAGAAATTTCAAACAGACTTTTTCATTACAAATCGTCCTTTGTCATAGCTCTCAAATCTTGTTCTTTATTCCTCATATTCAAGCTGTAGCACATTCAATTAAGATCCAGTGGCATTTTGAGATTTGAGAGCTTGAGTGAAATATCCTTTTACTTTCAATATAGAACCGACATGTGGTCCAGTCAGAGCTGAAACTATCTATTTTATAATATAATGATAAACCAAAACCCTAGATCAGGATTGGAAATTGTATCGCAAGAGACCAAATCTAGCAGAATTGCATGCTGTATGTCTGGAGGATTACTGTTTTCTGTCTGAGAAACGATCAGCAGTCTAGTTGTTTTATTTTCCCTATTAGCACAAGACTGCTTAGAAACCCTCACCATTGATTTCAGCTCACTGACACTAACTAGCGTCTGGATATTTTTAGAGAACGTCTTCCTCTTGAGGGCAGAAATAGAGAGTAGCAATGCTTGTGAGAAAAGAAAGAAAATGGCGGAGGAAGGTAGTTTGAGAAGGTTAGGAAATGCAGGGCCAAAAACAACGATTTGAAGTTCGAACATTGCTCATATGATGAGCAAGAGGATGAAAATGTTTGTGTTGGACGTCATGTGTTCTTGGTATCTCCTGCAGCCGGTTGTGATCACGTTGTGAACAGCGTGAGTGGGACCATCACCAGCCCCAACTGGCCAGATAAATACCCCAGTAAGAAGGCCTGTACCTGGGCCCTGTCCACCACTCCAGGACATCGGATCAAAATAGTATGTATCCCTCTGCATCCATATTTACAAGAGTTGGGTAATGTACAGCATTGGCCCCCCATAACTATTTGTCCCCGTGACATAACCAAACACAATATGGTGAATTGGCTTAGGACACACTGCTCTCCTGGGAGAATTGCTACTGTTGTTATTATTTATGCATGTTTTTGTATATTGATTGCTTCTTAAGATTTTTTTTGTGTTATTGTAAATAATGTATTGCAATGAGAATTTTTGCCTTGCCATGAATATAGCCATTGTTGCTAATATGGCGTTAAATCATGAATGAATTAATAAATAAATAAGGCTCACTGTAAGACACATCTTAATCACAGACTATCTTATTTGTAAATTAAATTCCTTCAAAAAGCATTGAATTGGTTGTTCATGAATGCTTTCCGAATTTGGTCAGCTGATCATTGCAGAAGCACTTCAATTAATGAAAGTGAGAAAAAAGTTATAGAACTTTACTTTTACTGTAAAGCAAATGTACTGAACATTTTAATTTTTATACAAAATATATATTTTACTAAAGAGTTTGCACTCCAAAATGGCTGTAAAATCAAAGCCATATGCCTAACCAAGTTTGTGTTCCAAATTTGAAGTTGATATCACAAAAATTGAGGTGAGATTTTGTTCGGGCGCTTATTAGATTTCTGTGACAATATCTCTTCTATCACAAAACAGTGGCCAAATATGGAGCCTTGATTCTCAAAATTGTGTTTTTTTTTTTCAAGACTAGGAAAAAAATTGACGATAAAATAGTGCAGTAAATATTGTGATGACACCGCCCACTAGGGGGAGGGGCCTGCTAAAAGGTTTTAAAGTATTGTTTCCATGGTAAAGCTATGTCTAGTTTTAAAATGCTTTTCATAGGATGAATTTTGAGTGTATTAAGCTTCCGAATGAAACCTAATTTATTATGATTTACTAAAATATGTGATGGGAAAACCCTATATGTGATAGACTCCAACTCTTGATTCCTACAGAGCCCCTTAAGGGACATGATGGTGGAAAAAAATTGAAAAAAAAATATATGTAATATTCCTCTCGCAAAGACATTTGCTTGCGCTCGCAAAGTTTTGCGTTCTTTCGCGAATCCTGTTTTGATTTCAGACAAACACTTACTGTTAAATTTCCCTCTGGCAGTGGTTCAGACAGCTCCGTACTTTAACAATGGAGCAGTTAATAGAGTTTTATTTTGAACTCCGACTTAAATGTAAGGAAATATGTTCAGTGCTGAGTTCAAGGCACGATTTTGACGTAAATGAAAGACACCTGAACTGGTAAAGTTGGCAACATATTCAGATTCGAAATTCCAGGATTAATAACGCGTGAGCTAAACCTTGTTAAAACACAAATGCAAAAGTTTTGAAATATCTTTTTTCCTCCCGTCACAAATTTTTTCCACCGCCATGTCCCTTTAGGAGCTCCGTTGGCTTCCTGCTGTCTGAGCTGTTGGAATTGATTCCTCCACTCCATTTATTCATAACAAGGACAGGGTCAAAACACACACTCAAGATTGTGTGAAGAAAACAAATGGAAAAATAAAAATCCTCAGAAATTTTCACTTGAATTAGTTTGCTCAAGCATGCTGTTAAATAACGTGTACCTTCAACATACTTGGTTATGGCAAAAAATTACAAATACAATGTGATTTTCTGTAATCGAGATCTGGCAGCAACAGCACATTTTTTGCTTCGACAAACAATTCGTGCACAGCTTTTCTTGAGCATGAAAAACCCAACAAAAAAAAAATGAGAATCTGGAACAATAATGACGATTCATAACAGTAGAACGTAGACGCCAAAATTCTTGTGGATCCGCTCAGCCGAATTCTCCGTAACTGGCACAGATTTGCAGAAAATTTGGCAAATTTGGACTGTTACGTACGTATTTCCAACAATTTATTAAGTAAGCTTTGTTACACTTCAAATGACAAGAGAATTTATTGGAACGTTAATATTAATTAGCCTGTCCCTGAACTCATTTTCTCTGAAATGGCTCGGGTTTGCAGCTTTTTTTTGGAGAGTCTCATGACTCAAACACACATACTGTGTTCACACAACGTGCTGCTTTTTCATAGTTTAAATGTAAATCCGTGCTAGACTGACACATTTGACCCTTGCATTGATGACACGCCATCCTAAAAACAGCACTCAATTTCAAAGTAGTTCAACATTTCAAAAAACATCTTTTTTTCCTTACACTGCCTTGTTTCCTTTGATTTTTTTGTAAGCATGCTCTACATGAACGTTTCTGACAATTATGGTCAAATCTCGTGTCTTCTGCAAATTAAAACAACTTTTAAAGGGGTTGTTTGCACAAAATGCATTTCCAGTAAACATGCGCAGACGGGCACTCGATTACACCGGAAGTCTTGAACCAAGCAGCTGTATAATTCTTGAAAATGTGATGTTTCCCTGTTCAATAATATTATATACTACATGTTACAGGCTTTCAATGAAATCGACATGGAGCCTCATCTGGAATGTGCCTATGACCACATTGAGATTTATGACGGTCGGGATGGGAAAGCACCAAGCCTCGGACGCTACTGCGGCACCAAGAAACCTCAACCAATCATATCCACCGGAAACAAGATGTTCATCCGCTTCTTCTCTGATAACTCGGTGCAGAAGAAAGGCTTTGAGGCTTCCCATACTGCAGGTGAGCTCATTTATCTAAATTAAATGTCTGTTAACATTACATACTGGAATTTATAAGAGGCTGGTAGTCTTTTATAATACAACCTTATATAATAAACTATAAGAGACTGTGCAGTGCGTTGTGCCATTCCTAACAACAGACTGTGGTAAAATCCCTGAACCGTATGGGTTAAATGGCTTATTGCTTTTTTACTCTTTCCCTGCCCGCGTTTTTTTTTTTTTTTTTTTTTTAAAGTGAGCATTTTTTTATATTTTTTATCTGAATATATCAAAAGAAAGAACAGTCTCTTTTGTCAAGGACTTTGTCAAGGATCCGATTCAGAACGATGATCAAAACAAAGATGGAGTAGATCAAGTCCATCAACACCTCCAAAGCTTCAGTCCTGTACCTCTTTATGAGTTCGACATTATTTCATTCAGTAACGTTAGGCAGTTTGATTTGCTGATGAATGTTTGATGATCGCATTATTTTACATGTGCGTAAGCAATGCTTCTGTCGCTTGTTTCTGCTTCTTCTTCGCTTGTGTTTTGATGCAGAGATTCTCTATTCTCTCAGCAGATGCGTAATAGCGCCCCCTACCATATAACAGTGAAAACGTGGATTGCCGGAAATTTCCGTAAATGGTGGGGAAGTGTTGTGTAATAAATGACAGAAAATACCATCAATGGCAGGGAAGGAGTTAAGATGCAGTGTTCGATAAATAATATTTTCTAATATTAATAATAACTAAACAGTTTTCCCACTAAGCAATTGTTCATCAGCCATCAATTTTTAATCGTGCAACTTGATCAATATGATTGTTGATAATATTAATTGAAAGAATTACTTTCTGGATGTTTTAATGGTTTCTAACACGTTATGTAGAATTCAGTTTCAGATTTTCAAATGTATATTTCATATTCAATACAAGTTTAATATATTCATACTTCATATTTTAGAGCTAAACCTATTCATTTTATATTTAACATTTTATGTTATTACAGAGTTTTCCAAACTTGGTGGGTTCGTAAGGGAACTACATGAGGTTTCTGAGTTAAAAAGCTAATATTAAATTAAACTATATTAAAAAATGGAATAAATCATTTTAAAATAAAACCTCACATAAAACACTTACTGAAAAGATAAAATATTTTGTTTACCTCTACGCAATTTGGTCATTAACCAACATTAGAGAACCATGAAGATGCAAAAGGCTTGTTAAATTATTGAAATATTTTCTTAAAATCTTGTGTAAAAGTCCGTTCACACCAAGAACAATAACTATAATGATAACTATAATAGTATCCGCACCAATGCACAATAAAGTTCTGTTTGCTATAATAACATGCTTGTGCTCTTTAAAGTCAGGTGGATTCTGATTGGCTGTCATGGTTTTTATCATTCATCAGCTGGAAAAAATCATTACAGTTGTGGTGTGGACTGACTCATTATTATTTTAAATGTAGAACGATTCATAAAACTTTCTTTAACTTGGTGTAAACTCGCCTTAACTAATATTTTAGGTCAAAAAAGTTTGGAATCCCAAATGTATAGCCTGTATTAGCGCTATGTGTTGCATCTCAGTATAACAATGTAAGTTACTGCACTGTGTTTATATCATCTGGTGCTAATCTGGCTACACAAGACTATTGACGTTCAGTGATAAATCTGAATAACCTCATGTTCATTTTCCTCTTTTCTCCAGAGTGTGGAGGCCGTCTGAAAGCGGAGGTTAAAACTAAAGACCTCTACTCTCATGCCCAGTTTGGTGATAATAACTACCCCGGGGCGTCAGACTGTCAGTGGGTGATCACAGCAGAGAAGGGCTATGGTGTGGAGCTCATCTTCCAGACCTTCGAAATCGAGGAGGAGGCCGACTGTGGCTATGATTACATGGAGCTGTTTGATGGGGCGGACACCAAATCGCCCAGACTAGGCCGCTACTGTGGATCAGGGGTAAAGCACAGATCTAGATTTACTATATAAAATCTAAAAACAAAAGGCCTTCTACATTTCGTGTCAGGAGTTGTGGGAACATCCAAGCCCCACCACCACCAAATAAAATAACGAAAAACAATTCAATTCATCAATTACTCACAATCATGTCATTGCAAACTGAAAAGACACAAATAAAGATATTTTTAATAAAACCTGATAGGATTCCACAAAAACTTTGACACTTCCTAAAGTTCATAGAGAAATTGTAAAAGTAATACACTCACCTAAAGGATTATTAGGAACACCTGTTCATTTTCTCATTAATGCAATTATCTAATCAACCAATCACAAGGCAGTTGCTTCAATGCATTTAGGGGTGTGGTCCTGGTCAAGACAATCTCCTGAACTCCAAACTGAATGTCAGAATGGGAAAGAAAGGTGATTTTAAGCAATTTTGAGCGTGGCATGGTTGTGGTGCCAGACGGGCCGGTCTGAGTATTTCACAATCCGCTCAGTTACTGGGATTTTCACGCACAACCATTTCTAGGGTTTACAAACAATGGTGTGAAAAGGGAAAAACATCCAGTATGCGGCGGTCCTGTGGGTGAAAATGCCTTGTTGATGCTAGAGGTCAGAGGAGAATGGGCCGACTGATTCAAGCTGATAGAAGAGCAACTTTGACTGATATAACCACTCGTTACAACCGAGGTATGCAGCAAAGCATTTGTGAAGCCGCAACACGCACAACCTTGAGGCGGATGGGCGACAACAGCAGAAGACCCCACCGGGTACCACTCATCTCCACTACAAATAGGAAAAAGAGGCTACAATTTGCCCGTGCTCAACAAAATTGGACAGTTGAAGACTGGAAAAATGTTGCCTGGTCTGATGAGTCTCGATTTCTGTTGAGACATTCAGATGGTAGAGTCAGAATTTGGCGTAAACAGAATGAGAACATGGATCCATCATGCCTTGTTACCACTGTGCAGGCTGGTGGTGGTGGTGTAATGGTGTGGGGGGAGTTTTCTTGGCACACTTTAGGCCCCTTAGTGCCAATTGGGCATCGTTTAAATGCCACGGCCTACCTGAGCATTGTTTCTGACCATGTCCATCCCTTCATGACCACCATGTATTCCAGCCGGATAATGCACCATGTCACAAAGCTCGAATCATTTCAGATTGGTTTCTTGAACATGACAATGAGTTCACTGTACTAAAATGGCCCCCACAGTCACCAGATCAACCCAATAGAGCATCTTTGGGATGTGGTGGAACGGGAGCTTCGTGCCCTGGATGTGCATCCCACAAATCTCCATCAACTGCAAGATGCTCTCCTATCAATATGGGCCAACATTTCTAAAGAATGCTTTCAGCACCTTGTTGAATCAATGCCACGTAGAATTAAGGCAGTTCTGGAAGCGAAAGGGGGTCAAACACACTATTAGTATGCTGTTCCTAATAATCCTTTAGGTGAGTGTATATACTGTATGAAACAAGCGTTTCAATCCAGGTCTTCTGAAGAGTAATGATCACTTTATATGATGAACAGATTTGATTTAGGCTTTTTATTCGCATATTGATCAATGCACAAATATAGAGCATATAAAATATGCTAAACGGAAGCTCAATTGTACTTGCTTGATGCACAAGATCAAACCCCATTAGTTCTTGCAGAAGCGTAAATGTGACACGTGAGAACAAGCGCCTTTGGTTCTCGTTCATCTCGCAAGCAAGTTTGAACCCCCGTTTACATATTTTATGCTGCATTGATCAGTTTTTATACTTGAAGAAATGGTTAAATTAAATTAAATGTTCATCATCAAACCATTCAAAGAAACCATTTCTTTTACAATGTCTTAAAGATCTTTTTCAAGCATCCACATTTTGGTGGAATGGACTTTTAATGGAGAGACAGAAGCCTCCCAGGTTTTATTAAAAATATCTTCATTTGTGATGAGGTCGTTAGTTTTCACATCATCAACTTCTAAATGCAAACTTTCCATAGGGAAGCTTTTTAATTAAATAAAAAAAATCCAAATAACCAATCATGCAGCACCAGCAGCACTCTGTGAATGAATCCAGCTCTATGCAGAGCCACGTTTCTTTGCCTTCTCTTCTAATGACTTCGTTATGCTTGATTGGTTTCTGTGAGCCATTGGACATATAATTCATTGGGCCTTACAGTCCTGATTTACCCTGCTGTCCATGACCCTATTACAACAGATCGTGACCCATTTTTGGCACACAATCCAGCACTTCAGAACCACTGCCTGATAGGATAAAGACAGGTCTTTGAAAGACTTCGTCAGGGTTTTTCCTCATTTCTAGTTCATACGAGCTGTATGTTACATTCAAAATCTCAGGAACAATAAGAAGTCTGTGTATGCGTGAATGAGATCAGCTCCATAGGTCACAGAGCAGCATGATTACATTTACTTTGGTTCAGTGAGAAATTATGAGAAGGTCTGATGCGGACTTTAGACAAGGTATATCAGATGTTATTCTTGTACTGCCGCTCGCAACCTACTCACCGACTGAGAGATTTGTTTGACTTGAACCAAGAGGATGTTAAACAGTGCGCATTTGTCTCAATCAAGTTTTGGTAACTTGCCATTTAGCACACGCTTTTAATCCAAAGCAACTGACAATTTACTAACAGCAGGGAATATGTCCCTCGAGCAACATGAGCTTAAGTGTGCTGCCACATTAGGCTTTCACAGCCCAAAATAACCCATTAGGCTTGCTCAGAGAAGAATCACACACCCAAGCTCTTAACATTTTCCAGACCGTTCACTACACAGTGGAAACTGCTTTGAAACCGTATCAAATCCTTTGGGTTTAAACCCTAGTGAACAGTCTCACATCCACTGTTTACATGGGCAACTACCTTCTGAAACTCAACATGTACTTCGGTTTTTATGAGTACGCTAAGGTATTCGTACAGTGTGCATGATGTAAGTTTCATCATCAGCATAGTACAAAAATACTTGATTTTTCAAACCGTGCGAACTCCATATACATGAGTGTTGAGGGAACTCATTACAAGTAACATAAGTTACATAATGGTATTACTTTTTTTAAGTAACTAGTAAAGTAATGTAGAGCTTCCCAAACTTAAGAGGTGTGAGGCCCCCCAAAAACATTGGAAAAGCTCCACGACCCCGCCGTCAAAAAATATACACCGACATATACCTACAAACACATTTAACAAGTTTGTAAGAATTTCATGTGAATTATTAGAACTATGATGTAAACATTCTTTACAAATATATTTAAATCCATAACACTAACCTTACATACTTTCAAAAAAATCTAATTTTAGAATAATTGGAATATTTTAATTATTTTAATATATTGATTTGGACTAGCTACGGCCCCCCTGCAATACTGCTACAGCCCACAGTTTGGGAAGCACTGAAGTAACGCATTACTTTTATTACTTTCAAAACACTGTTTCGAAGCTTTACGGATCATTTGTTTCGAATCAGTGGTTCAAATCGTGTATCAAACTGCCAAAGTCACGTGAATTATTGAAGTTTCGAATCACTTATGACGTAATGAAGCCTCGAAACAAAAGGTTCGTAATGCTTCATGAAGCAGTGTTTTGAAACCGGCCATCACTAGATATTCTTGAAAAGTCGTTATTTTGTGGTTTTGGCACACAAAAAGTATTCTTGTCTCTTTATATCTGAAAGTGTTAATTGTCTTGCTGTCAATAGAGACTCACTGAGCCATCGGATTTCATTAAAAATATCTTATTTGTGTTCTGAAGATGAATGAAGGGCTTACAGGTGTAGAGCCACATGAGAATTTTCATTTTTGGGTCAACTAACCCTTTAACATTTGCCAAAAATAGAAAAATATGTACCTTTGCAAGTCCAGCCCAGGTGAGAAAAAGTAATGCAAAACTTTCCATAAAAGGTAATTAAGAAATGTAATTAGTTACTGTTTAATAAACAAGTACAAAGATATTTTTATCAGTCAGAACTTCTGGAGAGAAGTAGCCTAGACGATGGCATCTTTGTAGCGTGTATGTGTCAAGTGCCTGTTTTTATACACATCAAATGGAGTATACTTTGAAAGACCTAATGTTCCAATGTACGCTTACTCTAAACATTCGCACCAAAACTGAAGTCTACTTTGTGCTTAACCCTTATGTGCTGTTCGGGATGTTTTCATCCACTATGGGGAATTTTTGAGTCTTAATTTGGCCATAACTTTCTCCGTGTTTCAGCAAATGGAATGATTTTTGGTGACAAATCTTATTTTGACATATATTTTGGGAAAATGCTTTGAAAATTTTCAAAAACTCAACAGTACTCTGTGGGCAAATTCACTACCCTTTCATTATGTTCGTGGCTGAAAACAGCCACGATTTTAACTGCTTTAAAAATGTATCAGATAAATATTTTTTTCAAAGTTTTTTGCTTAAATCTATTAATCAACCTCAGTCCTGATCAAAACTACTAAATTTAAAAAAAAAAAAAAATCAGGATTTTAACTCTTTAATTGCCAAATTCATAAATGATGTCACTGATTTGGGAAAAAACGTGTCAAAGATTAGAAATAACATTGGCTTTGATGCATTGTTAGTTTTTGTGCAGCATCAGATTTTAACATTTTAAAGAGATAAAATCCTGATTTTTTTTTTTTAAATTTAGTAGTTTTGATCAGGACTGAGGTTGATTTAATAGATTTAAGGAAAAAAATTTGAAAAAAAATTTATCTGATACATTTTTAAAGCAGTTAAATTTGTGGCTGTTTTCAGCCACGAACATAACGAAAGGGTAGTGAATTTGAACAATGCACAAGGGTTAAGAAGGCATCCTCACAAAAATACACTAGAAAATATTCAACTGTAACCAGTGTTGGGGAAAGTTACTTTTAAAAGTAATGCATTACAATATTGTGTCACTCCCTTAAAAGTAACTATAATTGCGTTACTTTTTATGAAAAGTGATGCATTACATTACTGATCAGTGAAGGTTACCACTGGTTTACAGCACCTCTGTGCTTTATTTCTCTCAACATGGGGACAGGAGAGTCAATAAATATGAAAAAGTAATTTAGATGTGAATTGATTGTTGTAAATTGAAAAAAGCAGTGCGTTACTTTACCAGTTACTTGAAAAAGTAATCTGATTACGTAGCTGAAGTTACTTGTAATCCGTTACCCCCAACACTGACTTTTTACTAATGGTATTAAAATATTCGGATGCTAGCATGTTGCTAAACTATGCTACTTTTAAATTCGGAACAGATTTTAAAATACTAGGCTTCATACACTTACTGAATTTGTAAATGGTTACGTAGAAAAACAGGACATTCTACAACGACTGAGACTTCGAGTCAATCCCTAAACAACAAACTTGAATGGAAACAATATGTGTTCTAAAATTGCAGCAAAACATCAGACGTGTTTGTTATCCTCAGATTGGACGCAATTATAATCTGAAACTGAAAAATTACAGTCTGTGACCATCATACACTACACCATTTATTTTTATGTGTGTGTCAAATCTGTCAACTCCGACCAGTAGACTGGCTTTGATTTTCAGCAACTAGCGTCAACTCTTTCAGTCAGCACAAATCTGCTCAATATTAAGATTTTAGGTTAAAAGTTAAACATTTATGAGTTTTTCAGAGCCAATACTTTGTGGGCGGTGCCCAGACAACGTGAGTTCAAATTCCGTCTCTTGTTGAGTTACTCTGGGCACTGAGGTGCACTAAAAACAATCCTGTTGATTGACATTTTAAAGTATTTGCTAATAATGAGGTTGGTTTGATGTAATAAAAGGGAACTAGTTCTATCCAGTGTGCACAAATGTTGAAATCTGCCTCCATCTTTGTGTTTCCAGCCTCCAGAGGAGATCTACTCCGCTGGCGACTCCATCGTCATCAAATTCCGCTCAGATGACACCATCAATAAGAAGGGTTTCCACGTGCGTTACACCAGCACCAAGTTTCAGGACACGCTCCACTCCCGTAAGAAGTGACCCCTAGTGGCCGGGAGGGGCCGTGCAGGGCCTAGGGGGAAGCGAAAGGGCCCCAGGGGGAGGGCCTCGCCCATCGCTCGGAGCCCCCCGGCTGCCAAGAACACCCAGACTCGACGGACCAGCCGCAAGAACGCCAACCGCACCTCAGTAGTTCACAGGGGTTCTGGCATCCCCTACTGACTGTGAGGAGTAAAGCCATTCCGCAGTAGACCTTGTTTTTACCTTTTTTTAATTGTTACATTGGGGGCAAGATGTGGAGGGGGGAGGGGGTGGAATGTATTCAGTTGCTGGATACAAATATAGGGGCGAAATCGAAAGGGATTATTGTATGGGAGGGTGGGCGTAGTTGATCGGCTGCTGGAACCCCTCCTTTTTCATCTTTCATGAGCCAAGAGTGCGTTTGAAAAACACGAATATACTGAGGAACTCCTGCAGGAGAACCGAGCAGTCAACCAAACCAGTCATCTGTGCAACGGTGGGATAGAGGAAGTGAGAATTGAGTGGAGCAGGGCATTCGGGACGGGGTTCCTCGCAGGTTTTCCAACCTTGAAACACGAGATTTACCGCTGCACTGTGGGGAAACAACCGTCTCTTCTTGACATTATTGGCATTGCTTGTTCATAAAGAGTCTTGTTGGCCATTGTGGGCCGGTTTCTTTGTCGTTACTTGAGCAAATGACACTGTATGTCAAAGAGATGCATGTGGTACAGCTAGAAGGAAATGTGGACGTGATGGCACCAGCATTTGTAATAACTCGCTTTCTCCTGGCCAGTAGTCCAGAAGGTTCCCTGCCCGATATTATCACCCTCCAGGAGGATTTCCAGAAACCGTTATCATATTAAAAGACTAATAAACGAAACGTGGCCCATGTCTGCTGGCTGTTAATTGCTTTTGCATAAAAACAGAATGGTGGAAAATTCAAAATTCGGTTCAGTTGTCCTTAGCTTAAGCGCACATCTTTTCCAAGGTCCTGATAATGTGCTTCTGTCCTCGTAACGCTCATTCTGTGCTTTGCCAATCATGAACAAATCACACGAGAATTGGCGGGCACTCTCGTGTCCCGACGTCCCAACGCTGTTTTCTAATATCACATCCTAGCCTTTTTCCTCTTTCTCAGGCTCTTTCCTTGCAGTCCATATGACCATATGATGAGTTTCACAATTCTTAGTTGTTTTCGTAACAAATGCCGTAGTATGAAAGCTGCGTGTATGGACCTTAGTCAGGGTTGACTCCTAAAAACTTGAAAAATAGATGTGAATTATGACCTTAAAGAGAAGATTCTATCCTCATTTACTCACCCTTTCTTCTTTCTTCTGCAAAGCCATTTGGTTTTGTCCATTTGTGGGATCCTGAACAACATAGCGTTGGACTCTATTGACTTTCATTGTTTGGGCAAAAAAAAAATCTCTGAAACGTTGTTCTCGTGTTCCACAGAGGAAAGTACAACATGAGGGTGAGTGAATGATTTTTAGACCGTAAACCCCTGAAGTGTCCCTCACAGATTCGTTCACGTCAGATTAAATACGCCGTCTTCTCTGACTAAGGTCCGTTGTCTGTGCAGTAATACGATTCGAGAAAGAATTGTCCTTTTTAGCAGTCTTAAGGTGCCCCGTTGCTAGATAGAAGTTGCTCTTCATCGTCGGCTATGGGAAAAACTGTTAAAACTGTTATAATTTGTACCAATAACGTACCTCAGCGTGCGGGAGAGTGATGGGATGGTGCTATTTCAACCCCAGTCATGTCGGTCACCTGAAATCGCTCTTTTTCCATTGATGTCCAATGTCAGTTGGGAAAAGAGGATGTTAGATGTTAGTCTGTCTGGTCCCCGGGGGTTGATTATTTGATCTGAAGTGTTCCCGCACTCCATTTCCAAGTATGCAGTCTACATCACCTCTCCCTCTCTCTCTCCTGCAGAGCTCCTTCAAAGGCTGTTGACTTTGTCTCCTCCGTTTCAACAGCCCTCTTCATCATTTGATATCATTTCACACCTGTTTGCCTTTGTGGATTTACCTAAAGCTCTTTTAAATCTCAGGTTCAGGATATCTGATTGTTGTTCCCCACCGAATCATTTCAAGACGCTAGATTTGAGCCGTTTCACGACTCGGTTACTTGGGTGTGTGAAGTCCAGGAAGGCAAATGATGAGGATTACGGTTTTTAGAGGAAACGTTTCGGGGTTTTAAAAGGTTTTTAGACGTTCCTGCGATGCCTTCCATTTGAACTTTGAATCGGTTCACCTCAAGCCACGTGTTCACCTCAAGCCTCTCGATATATGTTCTTGCAAGCGAAGGATGGTTACGCTTTATGCTCAAGATCAGCTAACTTATATCCTAGTTCTTCAAATGGATTTTATTTTGTCTGTCCAAGAGAACGTCTATACCCAATTTCGCATCTCTGTATTTGAATATGCTTCCTAGCATAGCTTTTTAGAGTAGTGGAGCACTTGTACATTTTGCTAAGCAAAGCACATTCTCCTAAGCATTATTAATGTCTTAAACGCCCATGTTATTTCCTGTTAGAAGAGTGTTTTGGCTTCAAATGATCTGTTTTATCATGAAATGTTACCTCAGCATAATAGTGTATGCTTGATCTGTTCACCCTGACCGGCCTTCCCACACAAGACTTGGTACATGTTTATGCATTTTATCATATGTATGTATGTAAATATGTATTAATGTATTCAAAGTACACTAAACCATAGATAACTTGATGAGAAGTAAGGCTATGTGTAATTGCAGACAAAAGATGCAATTTATTTATATTGTATAGCTAATTTTCACCTATGTATTGCACATAGTGTTAACAAGTGCATCTATTTCATAAAATGTTATTTTCATTTTGAAATGCTTCATGTCACATTTTGTCTTGTAGACTCAGGAATTGTGGACTGACCGTTTCATTAACTGAATAAAAGCCCAAATATAGCGATTGAATGACAGTAGTAGCGCTGTGTGAGAAAGCAAATTAAAGGAAAACGCTAGGCTGAGCACTCTATTGTAATTCTGAATGCTTGATTTCTTTTTGTAAAATAACTGGTGTTTTTCAAATATAAACTGACCGCTGAAGGGAAAACTCCATGTTTTAGAGGCACTTCGTTCTTTTCTGATAGTTTCAAGGTCTTGAGCTCACATCGAGGATGGGTTTGGCTTCCTGCTTGTCTTGATGACTGTGTGGATTTCTAAATAAACCACATATCGGTATTGAATTTGCGAAATAACAGATCATCAATTATGAATGGTCACCACAGTGCATTATTAATGCCTATCTACCATTTCCAACATTAAAAATTAAGCAGAATTGATGGGAAGAGCTAAATAAAGTCAGAGATTGGTTGGAAAACTCTTTCAAAGGAAAATGTGTGATTTCGAAAGATAGTGAAAAGCTTGTATTTTTGAATGGGAATATGATGTTCTGTGATACACCCATAAAGACTGATGTTCGCTCCATCACAAGCCTTTTTGGGGAGAATCAAGAAATTTCGGTGGACATATTTCAGCTCAAAATCAAATGAGAAAAAAAAGCATTTTGCATAAAGAAAAAGAAGCACATGTAACCAAACATGCAACCATTGTCAGTATATATTGCTATTGTATATCTGTAATCGTGCTTATTGTACTGAAATAATTTTTTAATTTATTCTTGTTATTGTGTCCACACCGAAGTTTTATATCATAGAAGTTGGTGAAGGAATGTGCTTTATATGGAAGCTTGTTTCCACCACGGAATAAAACGGTGTAAAAGATAATTGCGACTTTTTATCTCACAATTAAGACTTGTTTATATCTCGCAGTTCTGACTTTATAACCCACAATTCTGAATTTTTTCCTGCAACAGTCAGAATTGCGGGAAATAAACTTGCACTTACGAGTTACAAAATCCAATTCGGAGTTAAAAAGACTTGATTTCATTTCCCAGAATTCTGACTTCATAACTCTCAATTACAAGTGTATATCATGCAATTCTGAGGAAAAAAAAGTCAAAATTGTGAAATAAAATTGTAAAGTGGTGCAAACAAGCTTCCATAGCTTAGCTTTTAACAATTTAATATACCTAAGTATATTTTTTTTCTTAATGCAAAATGATTTCCTACATAGTTTTAAGGTCAATTTTAAATCTACCTGCACATTTCTTTGTGAGATTCACACTTTTATGTCAGAATGTAAGTGTTAATATGTGAATATTTCTCTACAATAATCCTTTATCGTGAAAAGGATGTCGTAGAAAACCACCCAAGTTGAGCAGATCGAGCTGTGAAAACTAAATCTTTGTGGTTTGTAAATTCCTGCACGCAGAGGGCATTGGAGTGCAGTGGAGAGCTTTTAGGAGGACGGCGAGTGTCTGTGGCTGGAAGTGGATTGCTGCTGAAGCGCTGTATCATTTCCAGACTGCCAGTTAGGAGGTCAAACGATCAGGCCTGTTGAAGGTCGCACGTGATCACTGTGACTTTGTGTGTCTATATGTTTTGGAAGACATAAATAGCAACAATCAAAACCGATAAAGACACATCGGGGATCCGTTTGGTGTGCAGAAACACGAATGCAAACAGTGGTTTCACTGGGACTTTTAACAAAGCACATCAGAAACACAGCGTTACTCTGCAGAACTCAATGTTTGTTTAACCACAATCTTACAAAAGCCAGCATTAAATTCACCATGATTTTACACTTATCTTACAAAAGTCCAGAAACACACAAAAAACAACTTTTACCATGTTTACTTTGAAATACAACTAAGTGACCAAGGCAGTACGATTGGTACTGCAAACTCTCCTCAATGGTTTTCTGACAAAAACAGAACAATGTACAGTAAACTCTTACATTAAGGTTGGAAAATGTTGGCCGTTATGAGTGACAGAGGATCCGATATGTTTGAGAGACCTGGTGCCCCATTTATAAAACATGCATACACACATATTTGAACTTCGAATGTGTGTACGCTAAAATATATATTTATAAAAACGTTTTTTGATGTAGAAAAGCGCTTAGCACCACGTCGGGGTGAAAGAAGACATACGCACTTTTCCTTGTGGCAGAGAGCATGTTTTTTGTGCATACATTTGTTCTCTAAATCACACATACGGACATTTGAGAAATGATCGTAAGTTAAATGTTGGACGGATTTTATAAATGAGGTCTCAACATGAAATCAGAATGGATCCTATTCATGTTCCTGGCCTTAGTGCGCATGTCCCAGATAGCAATATGGTGTGGCCCAGATCCGGCCCGCGTCTGGTACATGAGGATGACCAGATGTAGGCCAGATCTGGGCCGACACTATATTGCTGTCAGGGGTTATGAGAAGAAGAAGCCAACACGTGAAAATTCATAACTTTTTGTTTTGGTGCATTGGTTGCAACTTCGTACCAATCTCAACCACACGTTTTCATATGATCTGCTCACAACCCTCTGAAGGATAGGCTTAAATATTGTTCTAAAAACAAAAAAATCTTACAAATCAAATTATATGACTTCAACACCAATTCACCAAACTGTAAAATAGCTGTTTTCTCAAGTTGAAAAAAAAAAGAACAAAAAAACCTTCTTTTCCTTCTAGTGTTATTATAATTTATTATATAATATTATATAGTATTATTCATTAAGTTTTTTAAAATAAAGTTTATCTAATATTTATATTTTATTTTATTTTCGCTTTATTTCAGTTAAGGAAAAAATTTTAATTTTTAATTGTTTTAGTTAACAAGTTTCCTTCCTCTTCCTTTTCAGCCGGAGTAACCAATGCTTTGTGGACAGCCAATTAGCTATTTAGCTAAAGCAGCTTTCTAAAATCTCTATATCTGAAGACAATGTGATCCGGTAAAACACACTGGAGGGTGAACTTAACTTTCGCTTTTCACCATCCAATCAGTTCCTAATGGATAAAACCAGATCCCGCCTAACCTGGGGCCTCATTTATAAAATGTTGCGTAGAAAACGTCCTACATTTGCTCTTATGATCATTTCTCAAATGTACGTACATGTGATTCAGACAACGAAGGTACGGAAAAAAAAGAACATCCGTACGCCCCTCTCTTCCAAATTATAAATTGCAAATAATCTTGAAATTGTGCGCAGCGGGATGGTTTCAGATCTCCACCTTGTAAACGCAGCCTAATTAATGTCGTTAATAAATAAAAGAGCACCAGTCACGTCCAAATCCTTCACTTGAGAATGGCGAGCGCAGGAATTAGACTTCCAAATGCCTGCCGTACTCCGACTCTAAGCCTGTGTATGTCGGCTCAGACCCTGATGTGGCGCTAAGCACTTTTCCACATCAAAGATATGAACGTTGATATTGATTTTAGCGTACGCACAATCTAAGATCAAATCACATGTACGCACGTTTTATAAATGAGGCTCCTAATTTGACCAAGTGCAACATGTTCCTGGATCAAGATTCCAATTTAGGCTTAAAACCGGGGTTAGGTGCTTCTACATCAGTGTTATTTCCCTATGAATTTAGAGACAAGGTTTAGGTTTAGAGGAAGGGATTGGGCTAGGACTAAATTCTAGGACTAACTTGTTCAAGGATCAACAAAATATGTCGACACAATAACGCGTCTATGGGTGCGTTCACACTTGTCATGTTTGGTTCTATTAAAACGAACCCTGGTGCGATTGCTCAGTTAGTGCGGTTCGTTTGAACATATGTGAGCGCTGCCATCCGAACCCTGGTGCGCACCAAACAAGTGGACCGAGGCCGCTAAAAAGATGGGTCTCGGTCCACTTCCAAACGAACTCTGGTGCGGTTCGATTGATATATGAACCCAACACAGACCAAACACATGTAAACGAACCAAAAACAGGACGTGATGTCACAAGATGAGACGCTACAAGTCAGCTGATTTGACAACGCGGAAAGATCGGCGTGTCCAAAATGAGTCGAGGGCAAACGTGGAGCAACGAGGAGGTAAAGTGCCTCATCAATATTTGTTTCTGCGTACAACGGAGGAAATCCTGGTGCAGTTTTGAACGTTTTGAACATTTTCTGAGCTCTCCGTGAGTTCTCAGCTGGTAAAAATAAAGCATATGTACACGCATAAAATGATGGTGTTTAATCCAGAACACAGCATTGTTTTGAATGTTCGGTAAGCGAGCTCCGTCGCGAAATATACGTCATAAAGCCGACCAATCAGGTTGTGACCGTATCCCTATGCCTTTGGTTCGGTAACTTTAGGTTCGCTGTTAAAAATGCCAGTGTGAACGCTAAGCGGAGCAGGACTATATGTTTTTTTTTGGTTTTTTGGTCCGGACCAAACGAACCAAACCAACCGAATTACAAATGTGAACGCACCCTAACTCTGCAAAATCAGGACATGCACCAAATCCCGTCCTACTGTGTTTCCTAGTATCCTGTATTAGGAAACACAGTAGGGTGGGAAGTAAAGTAATACGGCTTGTGAATGTCATTTCTTGTTGACTTTAACCAAAATGTACAGTAGGCCATCTTCAATTAATTCACTTTCAAGTTAAAACACTAACCCTGTCACAACATCCCTCAAGGACAGTCCAAAGTAGCTTCATCTTAGACGTTCTTTCTCCTTCAGTGTTCTGCTCTTGCACGTGAGATGAATTCACAGAATTCATGTTCTTCTCATCTGAGACTTCAGGGCTTCATCACACTTGAACCGATGTAAGACACATCCTCACGTCCCCAGAGTCACTTCAGTCCAGGTTGTAAATAAAACGCAAAATAGCGAGGAATAATCAACTCTTTTGGTCGTACATTAATATAAATCCCTGACAGATCGATTCGTGATAGCAAAGACAGTGTTATTCGTGTCCGACGTCATTTCCCATGTCTGTCAGGGCTCGCTACCGTCATGCAGACTGTTTACTATTCACATATAGGGTTCCTAGTTTCTAACAGTGTGCCACATATGTTAAATACTTCAATTTTTCAACAACTTGCTTCCCGATGAGTTCATATTCACGTGTGTTGTCTCAATGTCACAAACAGCTGCACACTTGAAATCCACCTGGAATGAGGTTCCTCGGGCTGAAACGGGTCTCGCCGTGTGATTTAGATCAGTGTGTCGGGAGCAAATTGTGATCCGGTCCACCAAAGCAGACCTCCACAGACACCCATGATCAGGACCGCCAGAGCGGCTTTGAGCACGGCTCTGGGGGGCCGAGTGAAGTCGGCGGGTCCCATTGTCGCCAGTAGCGCGGTAGTGACCGTGAGAGTGAACGCGATGGAAATTGCCGTGTTGATGGCCACAATCTGACCGAACTTGGCGAAAGGCACGATGACACAAAAAAAGAGTGGAATGGTTGAAATCACCGTAGTGACGGCACTAGAAACTATGGCAACACCCACATGATTGGCTGCTTCAAGGGTCCGCAGCTGCCGTTTGATGGAGGAGTCCTGTAAGCCAAAGCAGAGGAAATGACACTCGTGAAAACTCTTCATATTAACATTCACCTCACGCAAAAAAACACTCTCACCTTGTCTTTTTCTTTCTGTTTCATGACTCTAACTTTGGTGCCATGTTTTTATGTCTCGTAGACCTGCTATCTTTTAAATCAGGGAGTGTGAATGGCTCATCATGTTTAGCTGTTTTGCAAATGTCAGCAATTAAATTCACAATACTAAAGAGATGTGAAGCAAGAGGAAAGGAATGGTGGGAACAGAGCAGAATATAGGATCAGATGTGTTTATCTCATCAGTATGCTGACATTTCTCCAAGTCACTGGGTTTGTGCTCAGTAACAGCAGTTTTCTCCATAACACTGCAGTCAGAACGGATCAGTGTTTATGTTTGCACTGTTTGTGTCTTAAGTAAAACAGATATGAGTAAAACTTCCAGGTAGTCATATAGTAATCACGGTAATGACGCTATAAATCAAATTATTATAAATGCATTATTGCATTGGAGTCGGGCTTGTAACCTGAAGGTTGCTGGTTCGACTCCCACGCCGGCAGGAATTGAAAGTGGGGATTGTGAATGAACAGCACTCTCTCCACCCTCGATACCATGACTAAAGTGCCCTTGAGCAAGACACCTAACCCCTAATTGCTCCCCTTGTAAGTCGCTTTGCATAAAAGCGTCTGCTAAATGACTAAAATGTATAATATAAAACATCAGGAATACCTTTATAATCCATTTATTTTTTATACAGGACTTCATAAAGTTCTCTGTCTGCTATTATATATAATGCCATAAAGAATGGCACCTGATGCATACGAAAATGAACTCATTTTTGGGTTTTTATTTAGGAGATGCTGTATTATCCAGGCTAGCTTATACTACACCCATTTAAATGACTTCCCTGGAGCATGCCAGGGTTCAGTGCCTTGCTCTAGGGCACAATGGTGGGAGGAAATCCCAGTGTCTTAAGAGTTCAAGAGATGTCACAAACTGGGATCCAACCAAGCTTTGGTGTTACGTGCCCAGATCACTAAAAATGAAAATGTCAGGGATGTGAACATATTATGAAACAGTTCCATTTCAACATCACAGGAGATGTATTTTGACACATTTGTTGAATAATGGTAATAGTTGTTAATCATACCGAACTTTGATCAGGCAGTCCTGAAGTTTCAGGGTCCCCTGCCAGTAGATAGCCTTCCACTAGATGCAGGCAATAGTCCACCGAAGAGCCCACCAATATGGAGAGAGAAATGGCTTCAACCGCACCCATCTCCCACCCGAGCCAATACATCACCGCCACCACCAGACACACCATACCTGCCAGTGCCAACAAGCACATGTTATGAAGTCATTTCAAGATTTAAAACTTATTTTAAAGAGGACCTATTATGTAAGGTGGCAGAGAGAGCTCAACCTGCTGCAACTGAAAAAAATACAAGCAAATAGAAAAAACACCAGCGAATTAAGAAAATATCTTTAAACACATGTGCTGCAAATACTCAAAACGCAAACAAATACGGAAACGTGCTGCAAATAGCACAGGCCACAATGGAAATGTGTTAAGGGGACCCCAACAAATGACAAACCTGGCTAGGGAATGCTTATTTTTCCAGTGTCTATTAATTGGTGGAGTTGTCAACGACCTGAAAGATGAGTTTTTTTGTTTATTTTAACATCCTGATCATATGTGCGTTGTGAGTATTTCCAGCACGTTTCTGTATTTGATTGCCTTTTGAGTATTTCCAGCACGTTTCTGTATTTGGTTGCGTTGTGATTATTTGTAGTACGTTTCTGTATTTGGTCGAGTTGTGAGTATTTGCAGCACGTTTCTGTATTTGATTGCATTTTGAGTAATTCCAGCACGTTTCTGTATTTGGTTGCGTTGTAATTATTTGAAGTAAGTAAATAAGTATTTTTTTTCGAGTTGTAAGTATTTGCAGCACGCTTCTCTATTTGGTTGCGTTGTGAGTATTTGCAGCACGCTTCTCTATTTGGTTGCGTTGTGAGTATTTAGAGTGTGCTTCTGAATTTGGTTGCTTTGTGAGTATTTCCAGTACATTTCTGTATGTGGTTG
Organism: Zacco platypus; assembly: GCA_038088235.1. Lineage (NCBI taxonomy): Eukaryota > Metazoa > Chordata > Actinopteri > Cypriniformes > Xenocyprididae > Zacco > Zacco platypus. Next base: position 27,246,652 of record CM076073.1, read on the forward strand.
CGTTGTATTTGTAGTACATTTTTGTATTTTGTTGCATTGTGAATATTTGCAGTGTGTTTCTGAATTTGATTGCTTTGTGAGTATTTCCAGTACATTTCTGTATGTGGTTGCGTTGTATTTGCAGTACATTTCTGTATTTGGTTGCGTTGTGAGTATTTGCAGAGTGTTTCTGAATTTGTTTGCTTTGTGAGCATTTGCAGAGTGTTTCTGAATTTGGTTGCTTTGTGAGCATTTGCAGTACGTTTCTGTATGTGGTTGCGTTGTATTTGTAGTACATTTTTGTATTTTGTTGCATTGTGAATATTTGCAGTGTGTTTCTGAATTTGATTGCTTTGTGAGTATTTCCAGTACATTTCTGTATGTGGTTGCGTTGTATTTGCAGTACATTTCTGTATTTGGTTGCGTTGTGAGCATTTGCAGAGTGTTTCTGAATTTGGTTGCTTTGTGAGCATTTGCAGAGTGTTTCTGAATTTGGTTGCTTTGTGAGCATTTGCAGTACGTTTCTGTATTTAGTTAGGTTGTGAGTATTTGCAGCACGTTTATTTATATGGTTGCATTGGGAGTATTTACAGCACAAGTGTTGTCAAACTGATAAAGATGTTTTCTTAATTTGTCAGTGTTTTTCCTATTTTCATGTGTTGTCTTCAGTTGCAGCATGTTGAGCTCTCTCGGCCACAATAATTATACCTATTATTAGTCTGGATTTTGTTTTTGGGCTTGTGACGAGCAGGTCGGGCGAGAGCCGTGAGGGAACGGCGCGAGGCCGGTGACGCGAGTGTTAACGAGCTTCAGGTGCTCGGCGCACCGGTCTCGTATCTCTCACGGAGGAGCTCCGGAAGCATAAAGGAGGAGCGACGACAGTGAAGGACGAGAGAGGACCAGGCCTGGAAGTTATGTTGTGTTTTATTTTGTTGTTTTTGTTACTTTCGTTATTGTTTGTTTATCTTATTATTAAATGTGTTGAACGTTCGCCGGTTCCCGCCTCCTTCTTCCCGTTCTTAAGAACTTTGTTACAGGGCTCTACTAGAATAGATTTTTGATAATGACAACCTAGAGGATGTAGTACGTCCGAATTACATTCATACTATATACATTCAGACTATATAGCAGATATTTTTTAACAGTCACAAAGTTCAAATTCAAATTTAGTACCTACTCAGTATGCGAGGCAGTTGGCTAAATAAGTGTGTTGTGATTGGTCAAGCTGCCATAAGCGTGAGTTTCAACAAATTACTAACTCAACCCCTATACTTTGCAAATGCCTTGGGCGGGAATTATTTAGAGGAATATTGAGACGTATTTGTTCCCAGAAGAAAACTCCAGACTACAATGGAGGGGTTTCAGAAACAGTGACACTGATTTAGAGAATAACTCCCGCTGGAGGGACTGTGAGCATGAAAAAGTTCTGCAAAGTTCCAAAGCACAAAAAAAGCAAAAAAGCATAATAGGTCCTCTTTAATCTGCTCAAAAACACTCTGGTTCTGTTTTGTCCTTTCCCCTTTTATTATTCCTTCCTCTACTTGAATTCAAGCATCATTGCACATTTTTGAAATCTATTTCCTTGTTTAGTTGGACACATAGAAGTGGGATGATTTTCCGAGTCTCTTTTCATTTCACATAATTTGTATATTCGTTCAGTCTGAGTAATCACTTGTAGTGATAAAATTCCCAGCTGAAAGTAAGTTAAATTACAGTCATGTCTGGCATATTGTATTATCATATAAATGAGATGGGAATAGAGCTGCATATTTCAAAGGCAATGATTTTCACCATCAGTACATATTACATGAATCAATTAAATTCAACAAAATGGAAGAAACAGGCATTTGATGGCCCCGTCTAAAGGGCGATGCTGCATTTAAGTATCCTCAATGAAAATTAGTTGGTGGTGGTAAACTATATGTAAGAGATACAGTGAATCAAAGAGTGACTCACACAAACATGTCCAGGTCACATTTCATGCAAAAATAAAATAAAAGTATCCTCTAAAAAAAATTATTTAGATTTTCAATTATTTGCCATGGTAAAATTTTTCATGTTCGTTTTTTTTTTTCTTTCCAGAGTTTTTCATGAAATGTTTATATTTTCTTTTATTTTAACTTTATTTCAAATAATATATATATATATATACACACACAGTGGGTACGGAAAGTATTCAGACGGCCTTAAATTTTTCACTCTTTGTTATATTGCAGCCATTTGCTAAAATCATTTAAGTTCATTTTTTTTCCTCATTAATGTACACACAGCATCCCATATTGACAGAAAAACACAGAATTCTTGACATTTTTGCAGATTTATTAAAAAAGAAAAAAATATCACATGGTCCTAAGTATTCGGACCCTTTGCTCAGTATTTAGTAGAAGCACCTTTTGATCTAATACAGTCATGAGTCTTTTTGGGAAAGATGCAACAAGTTTTTCACACCTGGATTTGGGGATCCTCTGCCATTCCTCCTTGCAGATCCTCTCCAGTTCTGTCAGATTGGATGGTAAACATTGGTGGACAGCTCAATGCTCAATTGGGTTTAAGTCAGGGCTCTGACTGGGCCATTCAGTCACGGAGTTGTTGTGAAGCCACTCCATTATTTTAGCTGTGTGCTTAGGGTCATTGTCTTGGAAGGTAAACCTTTGGCCCAATCTGAGGTCCTGAACACTCTGGAGAAGGTTTTCGTCCAGGATATCCCTGTACTTGGCCGCATTCATCTTTCCCTTGATTGCAACCACTCGTCCCTGCAGCTGAAAAACACCCCCACAGCATGATGCTGCCACCACTGTTGGGACTGTATTGGACAGGTGATGAGCAGTGCCTGGTTTTCTCCACACATAACGCTTAGAATTAAGGCCAGAAAGTTCTATCTTGGTCTCATCAGACCAGAGCATCTTATTTATCACCATCTTGGAGTCCTTCAGGTGTTTTTTAGCAAACTCCATGCGGGCTTTCATGTGTCTTGCACTGAGGAGAGGCTTCCGTCGGGCCAGTCTGCCAGAAAGCCCTGACTGGTGGAGGGCTGCAGTGATGGTTGACTTTATACAACTTTCTCCCATCTCCCGATTGCATCTCTGGAGCTCAGTCACAGTGATCTTTTGGGTTCTTCTTTACCTTTCTCACCAAGGCTCTTCTCCCCCGATAGCTCAGTTTGGCCGGACGGCCAGCTCTAGGAAGGCTTCTGGTCCCAAACGTCTTCCATTTAAGGATTATGGAGGCCACTGTGCTCTTAGGAACCTGAAGTGCAGCAGAAATTTTTTGTAACCTTGGCCAGATCTGTGCCTTGCCACAATTCTGTCTCTGATTCTCATTTGCTCTGACATGCCCTGTGAGCTGTAAGGTCTTATATAGACAGGTGTGTGGCTTTCCTAATCAAGTCCAATCAGTATAATCAAACACAGCTGGACTCAAATGAAGGTGTAGAACCATCTCAAGGATGATCAGAAGAAATGGACAGCACCTGAGTTAAATATGAGTGTCACAGCAAAGGGTCTGAATACTTAGGACCATGTGCTATTTCAGTTTTTCTTTTTTAATAAATCTGCAAAAATGTCAACAATTCTGTGTTTTTCTGTCAATATGGGGTGCTGTGTGTACATTAATGAGGGAAAAAATGAACTTAAATGATTTTAGCAAATGGCTGTGATATAACAAAGAGTGAAAAATTTAAGGGGGTCTGAATACTTTCCGTACCCACTGTGTATATATAAAGTATTCAGACCCCCTTCAATTTTTCACTCTTAGTTATATTGCAGCCATTATATATATATATATATATATATATATATAATTATATATTTTATATTATATATAATATATATATGATATATATATTATATATAATATACATTATATATAATATATATATCACCTTTACTTATATAGCGCTTGTGTCAAAGCAGCTTTACAGTAATAATTGGCAAATAATTTTTGGCAGCTCCCAAAGAAAATAGTGTCATTGTCCAGTTTATTCTATATATTTGTATTGATTCAATCCGTTGCAAAGATCAATAGTTATTAGTCTAGTTAATTTATGTATATCAGCACTGGAGAAAACAGTGACGTAATCGTCCAGCTTAACAACACTGACTATATATATTTTTTTACTATTATTTAAAATTCAACTAATTATTTGATTTAATGTCATTCAGTACAAATGCTACAATATGTATAAATATTTTAAAATATTTTTGTCGTCACAATAAAATAAATTTCCGGAGTAAAGTTTAATCTTAATTTTCTATATGCACAATATAAATATTCTTTATTTCCTGTGATTTTGGGGTTGAAATTGTATAATAACAAAAACAATATTAAAAGTTAATATTTTGTACATTGACTCAATGTTTGCAAAGGTATGACATACCCAGAATGCTCAGCAGGATTGGTAGCAGCAGAAGTGGATGTGCAGTAAACACAGCTACTGATGCGATGCAGATGGCAAGTGACAGCAGGAGACTGTAGAGGGCGCTCTCTACACCTACAGTCAAAGGTTAGTGCATAAAGAGGAGTTCAGGGATGGAGTCAGTCCATGGTAAATGAAATATAAATAGAGAATCTGAATGCAGATTCATTATTGTCATTTGTTGAGAGTGAGGTTAATGAGCACTCATGTTAATGATGTCTGCGTCTCAGAGTAATCGCTCTTAAATTGCTCATTTATTCAAGCAGAGCCATTTTTATCAAAGCTGGTTTCTGTCTTCGCCATGCTCTATTTTTGCTCTCTTGCCTATAATTTCCATGAAGATCTGTTTCCAGTGTTGGCAGGTCTGGAAGCCTCGTCTCAAGGCAGACGACGCCGGGAGTGATGCAAGCTGCTTCTGCAGGAAGCTCTCCCATTGAAGGAAGTCAGAGTGAGTCTGAAACGAAGACTTTCCCTTGTAGGTGGTCTGAATCATAAAGACAATGAGAAAGAGTGGCATAAAAATGCTTAATAACCTGGAGTATGAAGTCAAGTAATAAAAATGATGCTTCCACCAGGGTTGGGGGTAAAGCATTACAAGTAACGTACATTAGTAATCAGATTACTTTTTTTGATATAAAAAGTAAACAGATTACTTTATAATTTTTTTTAAAGTAATTCATGTTACTTTTTAGTTGAATTAATTTGCTCAAACATTTTTTAAACTATACTGAATTAAAATCCATACTCATGTGTGTGGGAACAGTAAAAGAGTACAAAAGTAACAAAATGCATTACTTTCTATTTTGAATAAAAATAGTTGCACAGTAGGTAACATAACTGTAATGTTAAGAGATCTCTAGTGGTTAGGAAATATTCTAAGTACTCCGAATATAATAATATTGTAAACATTGCTGGGTTGATTACTTACAAAATGTAATCAGTTACTGATTACAAAATTAAAGGACAAAAACTGCAGTTAGTAATGTAATCCATTACATTACATATTTAAGGTAATATCATCTGACTACTTTTGATTACTTTTGACCTTACTTGTTTATCACATTGATTTGAATAGGATAATCTTGTGCTATGTTGATATAAAAATACAAAGAAAAAGAAAATATATTCCATTATTTTTTATCAGCAACATAAAGTGAATTAATATTACATTATGTCAGCGTTTCTCAGACTGGGGTTCATAAAGGAATTTAATGTAAAGCTATTAAGTAATTATATCATAAAAAATTAAATCAAATAATAAAAAATTTAAAATAAAATGAATCAAAATAAACACTTACTAAAAATGTTTTTAAAAATAAATATATTTTATTTGTGTACCTGCATGTCATGTGACCATTAACTGTCAATAGAGAACATTTTGTTATTTATTCATATTATTTATTGACTTTATTTAATTATTGACCTAATTCATTATCTAAAAATCACAACGGGTGCTATAAGTAAATATATTTGTCAAGCAGACAAAAAAAAGTTGTGGAATCCCTGCAATGCATGTCAATGATGTGAATTTGTACATTTTAATGTGTTTAAAAGTCAAAAGCCTTCCAAAGACAGTAATACATGGTTAACTGGCTCACTGAGTGAAAATTCTAATTATATTTGTGTTTGTCAGGAGCTGATTAGATATGCAATGTTGCAGTGGTGAGAAATCACATCTTAAAAGTGAAATGATTTCTGTAAATGCAGTTATCAGATGCTGTGTGGGTCTCAGTTTTCAGTGATAGTCACATGACTGGCGGCTGCTCTGTGTGCGATTCCACAAACCTGGAAGACCTTCTGAATGTATATACGCAGTGGGCTTTTTTAGAAATGAATATTTAAAAGATAAAAAAGAATCAATGAATTATGAATAATTTACTCCCATTGTAATGTAATCATGTAATAAAAAAAGTAACTGTAGTCTGATTACGAGGTTTTTTTAAAAAATATAATCTAATCTAATTACAATTAATTAATTTTTGGAATCTGATTATGTAATCTGGATTACATGTAATCAGTTACTACCTTATTACTGATTGTATATGTGTTTTTAAAAGAAAATGAAGGTGTACAACAAACAAACAAAAAAAAGAAAAATGTCTGGAAGTGAGCAAGCGAGTCCAAGTGGGAAAATATAATAACAAAAGCAGAATAACGCAATACTTTCCATAAAAATTTGCGTTATTAGTTGCTTTTTTAGGGAGTAATGCGATATTGTTAACCTTTAAAAGTAAATTTCCCCGACACTGGCTGTCACACTCTCTAAAGCCATTTTTCCACCTAAATTACCCGGAAAAATTTGTCCCAGGAACTTTTTTTCCCCCAGATCTGTTGCTGTTTGCGTTTCCATCACGGTCTGAAGTACCGTGTCCGTGAAATTAGTCCGGTAACGTAAGACTGAGTGCTACTTTCCAGTTCCCGCCGGATTTCGCCCTCCACATATAAACTTAATAAAACCCGAACCTCGACGTTAGTCCATCGCGCGTATATTTTAAACTCCATTGTTGATTCAAATAGCAAACAACTCTTACGCACTTTTAAAAATGGTTTAGAAATAAAATGCTGTGTGGAGGCAACCAAACAAAATGCTCCATGAACTCAACCAATCAGCATGTTCCGCACCCAAGTCCCTCCCCCGAATGTTCCTGAACTTTGAAAGAGTACTACCCCGTGAGCAGGGACTTTCTGAGGGGGAAATTTTTACCCAGAACTTCATTTAAACCCTGTTTCCTGCGGTTGAAACATACCGAGTACCACCCAAAAGTTCCTGGAGAAAGTTCCTGCGCTGGAAAAGCGGCTTTTAAGAGCAAAAAACACCTTAAAAGTAATCCATATGACATTTTTGTGGAACTATTGAAATGCAGTAGTGAACTCACTGATTCAAAAGCCATAGAGATCCAATGCACTCGACCTCCCTGCATGCCCACTGCACCATGGGATAGCTGGCCAGGCAAGAGATTGGGCTCAGGAAGAGAGTGACACTCCGGGTGAAGTAAGGGCAGAATGGATGTGAGGCTGTTTCCTGAAAGAGAGAAACAGGACGTGGTAAAACTGTGACCGATTGAAAGGGTACTTCAGAAGAACTCATGGACGATTCTCCCTCACCTGATGGCAAACACTGAGCTCCACCAGGCTTCACCAGATTGGTATTGGCACTGATGGCTTTGCACAGCTTGCACAAGTGCCCGATCTCATTAAACACATCAAAGTCTGGATCATAGATCACACTGCCCTTTGAGGGGGAGGAACATCAATAATCATTCAATTAATAATTCATAAATCAACTTCAAAGGAAAACAATCATGTACAGACTGAGACCACATTAAAAAAATATTTTAATTATAAGAAATAACCCTGACATAAGACATAAAAGTCTATTTTTTAAATAGAACCATTTGATGAGATTTTAAAAAACCTATTAAAAAGTATTAAAAGTTTGCACATGTTTCAAATATTTTTTGTTGAGTATCATATTTGAAACATCAGGATTTTATGGCTCGTACGATGAGAATATGGAGCTCAGACTCAAGGAAAACAATAAGCAAGTATTCATATAGTTGGTGCAGTTGCTGATATTTATATGTAATGTAAATCAATAAAATCTTTATAACAGTATAGAGACTACTTATATAAAATAAGTTGTCACTCTATATCTCACAATAATATGCCATAGTAAGATGCTTAGTTTTATGATCCAAGCTCTGTAGTTTAGATTGTGGGGGAAAAAAGTGATGGATGGATAAACAAGCAAACCTAAGTTGTTTCAGTTCAGTAAGTGTTCATCTTGAAATATTACTAACAATATATAAGTTATTCTTATGTTTACTTTATGAAGATCAGTAAAGATTTCACAGCACAAAGAACCATGAGCTGAAGGGGGACGTTTTTACAATACTAAAAGGTCTTTTACTAGCTAAAAAATCTAAACGATCAATCAGACAATAGAGGGCATGAAGTAGATTGTGTACAACAGGTTATTCAGCAAAGCTTTGATCAGGTTTATAATTAAGTCATCTTAGAAATCTGTGCATTAAATATGATAAAGTATGCTTTATAGACTTACGGTTCTAGATATAAAAAAATCCTTAGTAAATTTGTGACTGATATAAAATAAGCACTCAGTCGAAATAGTTTCATTCTGTCTTACCAGGTCTCCAATAACATGGTTGTCTGAGCGCTGAGTGCGGTTGACCCCCAGTATGCCGAACACCACAAACACCATGGCTCCCGTGTCCACTAGAGGGCGCACTGCTGGTTTCCCACATTCACCTCCACTGCAAGGGTTAAAGCCTGATGTCCTGGAGATCTTAATCTGGGTTGGAGCTGAGCAGAGATAGAAGACGTATCTGAGACTTTGCAAAGAAAGAACAACTGGCAAACTGTCAGAAAAGAAAAGTATCCAGCATCTCCCGCAGAAGTTTGGGGCATATTGAAGGAAGTCTGATTCTGTCACAGACATAAATGTGCTCTTTTATTTTGAGAACACAATATTTTTTGCAAGAAACGCACTGTAAAAAAGTATTGTTGGTTTAAAAAGTAAACTCCCTGGTTGCCTTAAAATTTTGAGTTCATTGAAATAAAAAATTTGAGTTAATACAATAAAGGTGATTGATTTAATAAACAGAAACTCAAAATATTATGTTATCTGAACTACATTAAAGCTGCGGTCTGTAATTTGACCTCTTTGTCCCCTCGGCACAGCTCCTCAACGCGGATTAATCTAATGTTTGCTGTCAGCAGTGTTGCCAAGTCTTTCCCGTGGAATTGGGCTACTTTAACACTGTCGCCGCGGGGTGTTTTTCATGTCCACGAGTTGAAGCGACCCCCAAATAACATGATACTTAGCCTCTGGAATGCTAATTTTACAGGGGAACCCCGCCAGAAACATGGATTTTACCCCTCCGAACACAACTTTTACCGGGGTAAATTTTTTAAATTTTTACCCCCTGAAATGCGACTGGGCTAGTTTTGGCCTAGTTTTGAATAACAACTGACCCTTCACAAAGACCCGCCCCCTTTAGTTACTGTTGCTATGTCCGACAAGCCATGCGCTCTCACGCCACACATCATGTTCTCACGCAGTGAAAAATACATCCCAGAGCAACGCGTCGACAACGCGTCGACAGACATATGAAACATTTTCATATTTAATATAGCATAATTTTTTAAAGAAGTTTAAACAATAAATAGCATCTAGTGTGTCTTGAATGTGTCGTGACAGATCGCTGTAGCTCCTCGTGAACCGATCATCTCTTCATACTAGTTCATTTATAGCATCAAATAAACATGAATGAACATCAGAAAGAATGTTGTTTCAAGTGTGGAAAGACGCGAGTACACACAATTTATCAAGTTCAAGTTCATCAACGTTAATCTACTAACTCCCCTGACTGCTTTGCTGGACAAAATGGCGGATTCGGGGTTATGATTGGTCAGATCGCCTGTCAATCAAACCATTTGTGAAGGGTCAAATGGGCAACCCTGGCTGTCAGTTCCCACATCGGTGTGGATACTGTACTTCAGAATCACAGATCGTAGTTCACCAAAATAAGAATTTTCACCGGAGAATGTCATCTGAACAAGTAAGTAACATGTCTGCCACTTTTGTTCTGACCAACTGAGAAAAAAAAAGCATTAGGCTACAGTTAATCACGCCGCCAACAGTGTAATTCTCTTAAATCTAACGATCGCTTAGCACATATCACGTCAATTATTATACTTAGTTCTCAAAATGTTAATGTTAACAACATCAGCATCTCGTGACTATGTGTATTTAGTGTGTATTAGCTTGTAGATTTCAGTTTCTGTACAGTCTAATCACTAACATTAATTTGTCATACCATAGAATCCATCATCCAAATGATGTTTAATTAATGCAGCTGCTGAGAGAAAATGCTATAAATCGCCTCACATGCGATAAATCCTACTAGCTGGGACTTTATGTATACAGACGAGACGCAATGATGCCAAGACAACCGAATTATAAATTATAAACCGAATTATAAAACATTATAACAAGCTTATGGTTGTGAATCGGGCTAAGGTAAGGAGATCGTTTTGAACACTGGCTGGTTATGTACATGCTCAAAAATTGATTTTTGTTACAGACAGTAGCTTTAATTATCTAAGCTGTTTTGACAAAAGAAAATAATTTTTTTTAGATGTGTATAACCCGACCCGTTGACTACATAACATTTACACAGATCTTAGTTGTAGATATTTTTAGATGACTTACAAAGTCACTCATGTGTAGACCCTTGTGAAAAAGAAGCACACTTTTACATATTTTTAAAAACAGCTTTTCTTTTTACACTTTTTTTAAATGCAAACTGAGTGTAACGTTTTCAGACACTTTATTGCAGGTTAATTACAATGTAATTACAATTTCTTAGTTAAAATATATTATTAAATGTAATTATTAGAACTTTAGAGTGCTTAAGTACATCTTTATAAATAATTTGTTAATTACTTCTATTGTCTTTCAAATATGGTTGCACGTATTTAAATATATTTGTACTTTACACATGCTTTAGTATGTTAGTCAACACATCAAAATATGCACTTCTTAAAGCATGACAAAAGATTATTAAAATGTACTTTGACATCATTAAAAGTGTATGAAAGTGCAAATTCAACATAGTTAAGCAAGCGCACTTCTTTTTCAACCTTAAATTACACGCATGTACCAGCAGGAAGTGGGGCGTAGAAGCTGCCCTGAGTGGGTCCATCAGGCCCGGAGCTGAACACACACCCCGGCGGCCCGTCACACACGCGACTGGGGTACGGGCTGATGGTGTGTTGGGCAAAATACAGCTTCCTGACAAAAACATACACAAACAGGAGATCAAATACTGGATTATTATTATCATCATCCCAGGTCATCTTGATTTGTTGAAATGGGCCACATACAGGGTTAAATGTTGCACAGTTGAGAAGCAATAAAAATGACTTCAATCAGCCACGGCTCATCTGTGAGCATCACGTGTCCCCCCTCACACTCGCCTGCTGTGTTGCTGCTCAACCGAAGCCACGTAGAACTCGAACTCCGATCTCCAGCGACGGCCGCCGTCACATGACCGCAGTGTAAGCATCCAGCGAGGGCGGGGGTGATAGGCGTGAGACACGCACACGGTCATCCGCGTGCTGAAGTTGCTATGGGGACTGCTGTAGGCCTGTTACCGTGACAACACATCGATCAGTGTTTGTCAGCTCAGATGGAATGAGGCTATAAGGGCAATTGAAGCATGCTGAGGTGATACGAACACGCGGCCGCGCAAATTCCTCCGAGGATGATGGAATTCTGAGGCCTCGCAATAGATTGCGTATATTGAAAGCTTTGTTTTGTCACTGAGGTATTAGCAAACAGGCGGTAATGGTTTTTGTCTGTCTAGTGAAGGTTTTAAGCAATGTGAAAAACACATTTGCCAACCATGATTATGTTTTCAAGAAAATGGCTTATCACAGCTGTCTCGCGACACAACTGTTTGTGCTCGTCTACACCGCTGTTTCCTTTTCTTTGCTTAATGGGGAATATTCGGTTATGCGAGCCTCTGTGTGAGAGTGAGGCAAAAACAAATAATTGGCTTTTTTCCAATTAATTTGTGTGAATATGACTTGAGTTGACCACAGCTCACGGGATGATGAACTGGAATGACAGGAAGAGGAATTTACTGAACTGCAATTCAGAGAAATTCAAACTTAATTAGTTAAGGCCAGTTTACAGCAAGGACAATAATGATAAAGTTATATAGTTGGTCTAAATATAAAAGGACAGCAGTGACCACACCAACTATAACAGCACAAAAGAACAATACCGTTGCCATCACTCAGGTGTTTCATTATAATTATCTGTATTGTTCTTGGTGTGAAAGACTAAGCAAAATATTATTAATTACAATATTAATTTCACTAATTATTTCTAATCAGACTTATTTCAGTACTGTCAAAATATGTAATAAATCCTATAAAATGTTTTGTTTTTGCCGTACAAAATATTCAATTAAAATTTGATTAAAAATTTTAATAAAAAATACTGACATCAAAAATTGAATATGTGTAAATTAGTAAAATGTCAGCAAATTGAAAGTTATAATTAAATATAATATAAAATATATAGGTTATTTACCAGAAGCATTTAATGTTTCTGGTAAATATTTTTTAACAAAAGTCCTTATGTTGAGTGAAATTTATAAAAATAATTTTTGTTAATTGAAATAAACCTAAAATTAAAAAAAAACTTGTTGTAAAAATTGTAGACTTGGCAACTGAAATAAAATTTTAAGCACTAAAATTACTAAAAGTAAAACTGAAATAAAAATTTAATTAAAGCTAAATATAAATTTAAAACAAAAATATATCTGCAACCACCAATTAAAGGGCCAAGCACAAAAAAGGCATCATGAGTTAATGATGATCCAAGCATGACTGGGAGCATCAGTCCAACTGCAATAATGAGCAATTAAAGGGTTAGTTCACCCAAAAATGAAAATTCTGTCCTTCTACACCCGTATGACCTTCGTTCATCTCGGGAACACAAATTAAGCCAAAAGAAAAATAACGACTTTAACAATATCTTCTCTTCTGTGTTAATCTCATACGCTGTTTACGTTCAGCGCTTCCAGGTTCTACGTCAGAACTGAGACTCACTATTGGCCAAAGCTGATCACGTGAGCAGCACGACGCATGCGTGTGATACTGAGACAGGAGCCGGCTAATAATAGTCAGCCTTCAGATGTAGAACCAAGAAGTGCTGGATGTAAACAGCGTATGAGAACAACACAGAAGAGAAGATATTGTTGAATAAAGTCATTAAATGAAGGTTGAAACACTGCAGTCACGTCGACTGTTTTAATAATGTCTTTAGTTCCTTTCTGGACCTTGAAGGTTGTGGTTAAATTGCTGTCTATGGAGGAGTCATATACCGCTCAGATTTCATCAAAAATATCTTAATTTGTGTTCTGAAGACGAACGAAGGTCTTATGGGTGTGGAACGACATGAGGGTGAGGAATTAATGACAGGATTTGAATTTTGGTTGAACAAACACTTTAAAAACAGTTTAGATGATTTGGGTCAAAATGGCTGAAAAATCTTCACTAGTAACATGACTTAATTGCTTATCACTTTTGACCAATAGGTGGCGTTGTAACCAAATTGATGTGATGTGGTCAGTGTCGAGTGACCATAGACGCACAGATATAACCTCAGAGTCATTTTGGCATCAACTTTATTGATGCGTTAACAATAACGGTTTATATGATATATCAATGTGAAATTAATTATTTTTGCTGGCATTGATCTGACTTAAATTTGGTGAAAATCGGATGTAGGAGGAGTTCAAAAAAGTAGGTTTTCAAGTAAATTCAAAATGGCGGACTACAAGTTTGACTGACTATGGCATTATTGGTATCATTATTCTTGGTATTACTTGAGGAATCTTATTAAAACCAGTTTCAATAAAATACGCAAAATAAACCATAAGCATTTTCCAAATTTCATCATAATTTTTGACCAAAAGGTGGTGCTGTCCCAAAACCTTTTGAGTACTTTCAGGGCGTCTAGGGCTCCGTATTCATGAAATATACCATTTTACGACAAAATTCAAAATGGCCGACAGAAAAATTTGATATTGTTCGACTTGGCATGCCGCATCGAATCTAAAGAGACTTGCTTTTTGGTCAAACTGTTCAGAAGTTATAAGCAAATATAGACATTTTTCATATCTCCTGACCACTTGGTGGCACCGTGCAGGTTCCCTCAGGTCATGGTTGTCATAACACACACCAAGTTTGGCCGTATATCCACTTTAGTGTACTCTTTGGCCCTGTTTACACCTGGTAAAGTTAAATACAGGTGTAAACGGGGTGTAAAACGTTTCGAGCTCGTCCACTTTCAACCACTACCAGAGGTACTGGAATCTGACCGGATTTCTTTCATAGAGTAGACGCTCATGTGGTCAAATGCATTCAAACAGTGCAAACTCTCCACCTACTAACGCGTAAACATCATGGGATGCGCGCTATTTAAACTTTGTGGTTTGAAGACAAAAACATATCAAGCACAATGCTCTCTCAATATTCCTGATTTCTGACGCACTCACCACTTTCGGGGAGGCCTTGTGGTTGTCAAAGCAGAAATGAAAGCTCTGTGTTTTTCTGTTGTCTCCATGCATGTTCATGTGTAAATTGCACAATCTTATTTTATCCCTTAGATCAAAAGATTTGAAAAAACCCTTACATTTACCCACCCATAAACCCTCCCCTCGGACAAATCAGGACAGAAGTGGTTGAAAGTGGACAAAAGAGACGGATTAAAACACCAGGTGTAAACGGGAATGACTCCCTCATCTACTTTTGATCCGATGGACCAAAACGTCTTAATACCAGGTGTAAACAGCGCCTTTGTCAAATTTCTTTGCAAATTATTCAAGAATTCCATTAATTTTTTTTAGCATGGTCTGAAGATGATCCGATTCAATTTTCGTGAAAATCGTAGCAAGGGTCCAGGAAGAGCTTGAAAAAGTAGGTTCTTCATAAAATTCAAAATGATGGAAAATTACTTCATAGGGTGCATAATAAGAACACTAATGGATACAATATGTGCGAACGCACCTTCTGTCCCAGACCCCTAATAAAAATGACAAAAGCACTTCAAATTATTAGTTTTTAAAGTTAGGAATTTAAACATACCAGTGTTATTTTAATATTTAATATTCTAAATAATACTAAAATAACACTGTTATGTTTAAATTCCTACTTTCTTCAATTCCAAATACATTAGTGCGTCCTATTTGACTCGATTCAAATTTAACTCATATTCAGGAACAGAGCTGGAATTTAAAGGCATTCTCAATTCTCATCTGTCCTGGTGTTTATTGGTGTCTGTGTGAATGTGTGTGGCCATACAGACCTGAAAGAATGGCACATCTCCGTGCCCAGCCGATGATGCTTGCCAGGGTGCAGGTACACTGGCACTCAGTGAATAGCGATATACAGGAACAGTAGACCCCATCTCCAGTTTAAACACATAGACCGTAAGGAGACCACCTGCAGAATTGTATAAGAGACTTCTTTTAAAAACATAAAAAATCATAACAAACCCAAACTTTTGAAAGGTTGTATATGAGATCCAGGGCTGGGTATGTTAATTTTAAAATGTATTTCACTACAGATTACAAAAAATACATACTTTAAAAAATAATTTGGAACGTATTTCGTTACATTACTCAAGTTTAGTTACTTAATCTAAATACTTTAGAATACTTTGGAATACTAATGAGTGTGAAACAAACACAAAAAAGGTAATTGTAAGTTTTTATCTCACAATTCTGACTTTTTCCCGCAGAATTATGAGATATAACCTGACAATATTGAGAAAAGTCATAATTATGAGATATAACCTGAAAATATTGAGAAAAGTCAGAATTATGAGATAAAAACTGACAATATTGAGAAAAGTCATAATTATGAGATATAAACTGAAAATATTGAGAAAAGTCAGAATTATGAGATATAAACTGACAATATTGAGAAAGTCATAATTATGAGATATAAACTGAAAATTTTGAGAAAAGTCAGAATTATGAGATAAAAACTGAAAATATTGAGAAAAGTCAGAATTATGAGATAAAAACTGAAAATATTGAGAAAAGTCAGAATTATGAGATAAAAACTGAAAATATTGAGAAAAGTCAAAATTTTGAGATATAAACTGAAAATATTGAGAAAAGTCAGAATTATGAGATATAAACTCGCAATACTGAGAAAAGTCAAAAATATGAGATAAAAACTGACAATATTGAGAAAAGTCAGAATTATGAGATAAAAACTCACATACTAAATTCACAATTGCAAGAAAATAAGTCAGTGTTGCAAGTTCATATCTCCCAGTTCTGACTTTATAACTTGCAATTGTGAGTTTAAATCTCGCAATTCTGAGAAAAAGAAGTCAGAATTGTGAAATGCAAACTCACAATTGTGAGGGAAAAAAACAAATTGTGAGAAAAAGTTGCAGTGACGAGTGAATTTATAAAATGACTCACAAACAACTATCACAAAACATGAAAACAGTCGAAAACATGAAACTTAACTCCTCTTTTTCAGACTGTCAAAGTCAGAGAATCACCAATTGCTTTTTAAATGACATTAAAATTCAAAGTAATCTCTTTGGTAATCTAAAACACTTTTCAGATGTAACTGTAATCTGATTACCACCCATTTAAAATGTAACTGTAATGAAATACAGTGACTCAAATTTTGTATTTTAAATACGTAACTAAGTTACTAGTATTTCGTTACTCCCCAACCCTGATGAGATCTAAAGTAATGTTTTTTGAGAACTTGATCAACTGACAACCCTTGATCCTTTTAATACTGTTTGGCAATTTTAGGCATTATGGGAAGGAGTCTTCATTATGTTTTGCATATACTGTAATTCTGCTAAAACATAATTTTGTCAATGTTTAGGAGTCCACTAGCCTCATAAATTTGTTCAGATTTTATTTTGCGAAGAGTTGCATGTGTGAGAGCTGTGTGTGCCTCATAAAAACAGTGATGTTTTATACGAATATGTTTCCCATGACAGGTTCCTCCAAAAAATGTTTACGACTGGCAAGGGGACGATTCAGAGTGAAATATCCTCAATCAGATACTGCAGCCACCTGAAAAAGCCATTGCTGACTTCAAACTTTTGTTTTCACAGCACATTAAATTCCTTACATTAATTAATTGTGGGAATATAGCCAGAAATGTACTGAAATGCACTTTGTAATATTATGCAGACAATTTCTAAAAATACTGTAATAAAAATATAAACTAAAACCAGATTGCAAATGGATTCTATCAGGCCGTTACTTGTTATGCGATTACTATAGACAAAGACTTTAGATATACAAAGACGGTGCGCTTATATTACTGGGAGAAAGTGAAACTTATTTAGATACCAGATACCAATTTGTAAAGTCATCGTGTGACATTAGAAGCTCCGGCTGCTATAGAAACAATCAGTGTTCTGAGAGGCACGCTTATGAATGCACATTAGCTGGTCTAGACTGAAAAATGTCATTTTTTGTCATCATTTGAGCATTTAGAAACAAAATTGATGAGAGAGCTGTTGTCAGATTTCATTGGAGATTTCAAATATAAATATAATCCTGAGCTTGGTGAACAGCTTTGGAGAATTTGATGTTTCAAAGAGAAAGGAGCTGCACTTGCATGACTGAAATATCTCCCTGAGCATAAATTCCAGACACGTCAGCGCGCCGCCATCTTGGAACAGTCAGCGTGTCACACTCACAGTAAGACTTAATGACAAATTTTATTTAAGATTTAAATCTCCCAAAAGAAATGGGATAACATTTCACAGGTGAGAATGTGTTGTTTTTGGATATTATATGTATTAACTCAATATTACAGGTTTTTACTGTGGTACTTTTTGAATGTTTTTACATTTACCATGATAACTTTTTAATGTCGTGTTAGCTGACACTGTATTGTGTTAATTTAGCAAAATCATCTGCTGAAGTCTATTGCAGATATAGACATTCATACATGCATCTAACTACGGTTTCAGATGCTCAGCCAACTTACTTTTGAATGTTCATGGACCGGCTTTGACCGTTCCAATATGGTGGATACCAGGGCTGGGTAGGTTACTTTTAAAATGTATTTCACTACAGATTACAAAATACATGCTTTAAAAAGTCATTTGTAACATATTTCGTTACATTACTCAAGTTAGTAACTTAATCTAAAAACTTTCGAATACTTTGGAATACTAATAAGTGTGGAACAAACACAAAAAAGGTAATTGCAAGTTTTTATCTCACAATTCTGACTTTTTCCCTCAGAACTGCATGATATAAAGTTGCAATTGTGAGTTATAAAGTCAGAATTATGAGATATAAACTCACAATATTGAGAAAAGTCAGAATTATGAGATATAAACTCACAATATTGAGAAAAGTCTGAATTATGAGAGATAAACTCACATACTAAATTCACAATTTCAAGAAGAAAAGTCAGTATTGTAAGTTTATATCTCCGAACTCTGACTTTATAACTTACAATTGTGAGTTTAAATCTCACAATTCTGAGAAAAAGAAGTCAGAATTGTGAAATGCAAACTCACAATTGTGAGGGAAAAAACTAATTGTGAGAAAAAGTTGCAGTGACGAGTGAATTATAAAATGACTCACAAAACATGAAAACAGTCGTGGATCATCAGGTCATGACAGGACAGTTCAGTTGACAGTTGGGTAATTTTTTTATAAATTCAGTCATTTTGTCTTGTTCACGACAGTACTAAATAAAAATAAAATTTTTATGATCCCTCTTAAAAATATTAAAATGTTGATGAAACTTAACTCCGCTTTTTCAGACTGTCAGAGTCAGAGAATCACCAATTGCTGTTTAAATGACATTAAAATTCAAAGTAATCACTTTGGTAATCTAAAATACTTTTCAGATGTAACTGTAATCCGATTACCATTATTGTGTTTCGTTACTCCCCAACCCTGCGGATGACATGCATTCTAATACAAACAGCAGCTAATGAGGCGTCTACTGTATGTATATGTGTTACATATTTTGGAAGGGGAGTGCTGAGGTGTTCATCAGGGCTGAGTTTACATCAAAGATTCACAACGAGACAACCTGTGAAAGAATAAGGTCTGCAAGATTTGAACACCGTGTCTACACCGGCATGGACACATTAAAGTGTATATAAGACTTACAGCCTGCCAGTTTATACCAATGCAAGTAGATGAGACAGTGTATAGTTTCCATAGCAATGACACTTTGTTTCTCTTTGTCAGCTTTCTGCAGCAGCCGCCAGACTTCCAGTGAAAGCAACGGACATGATATTATCGTCACTGATGTAAAATAAATATATAATAAGAATATAAATAAATCATAAATATATTATTACTATTACTAACTGTGACGAGCGGGGGGGGGGGGGGGGGGGGTTGAGAGCCGTGAGGGAACGGCACCCTGCTCGTCACACTAACAATAATAATAAACAGAAAAATAATCAACATTAATATGCAGTGAAGACAATAATTGTACATTTTTTTTGATGGGAGCGTTTAGACCTGGATAATGGATGGTTGTGCTGGACAAAAAAAAAAAAAATGTCCTTCTTGGCCAACCTGGTGAGCTGATTAACCCATGTTCTGAAACCGGTTTACCAGCTTGACAACCATTCGCTGACATGACCTGGTTTTTCCAGCAAGGAAGGCATCAAAGACTGATTAAGTTTTGATAAAACAGGTGTCGGTGTTTTTCCACCCGTTCCTCACAGCCGAGCAGAATAACAAACCTGCGAGCGTCTGTGCGGTGCCGTTGGATGCTGGTTTGGACTGGTTCGAGGGAATTGTGGGATGGTTCCCTGAGGTAGAGCTTGTGAAATCAGCAGTGCTGTGCAGATTATGAGGTCGCTCCATAAAAACACCTGAGAGACACAGAGAGGTCGAACATGTCAGTCTGTACCGGTTTATTTTATGTTATGTCTCAAATTTAGAGCAAGTCAGTGGATTTTTTTAGCCATGTACCATTGTAGTATTAGTATTACGAATGCTATTCTCATTTGATATCATAATTGTAATCAAAATGTACACTTCTGTTCAAAGGTTTGAGGTTTAATGTTTCTGAAAAGTCTCTTATGCTTAGTTATTTGATCAAAAATACAGTTATACTGTTTTCTTTTTTAATATATTTTAAAATGTAATTTATTTCTATGATGGAAAGCTGAATTTTCAGCATCATTACTCCAGTCTTCAGTGTCACACAATCCCTCAGAAATCATTCTAATATGATGATTTGCTGCTCAAGAAACATTTCTGATTATTATCAATGTTGAAAACAGTTATGCTGCTTAATATTTTTGTGGAAATATTTTTGATGAAGAAGTAGTCGAAAAGAACAACATTTATGTGAAATATATATTTTTTGTAACAATTTCATTCTTTTTAGTCACTTTTGATGGATGTAATGCATTTTTTGCGGAGTAAAAGTATTTATTTATTTAAAAAACAAAATGCTGACACCAAACCTTGAATGGATATTGTTAAATTCAAAAGTATTGGGACACACCCCTTAATTAATCAGGTTTTTCAGACCCATTGCCACAGGTGTAAAAAATCAATCACCTTGCTATGCAGTCTGCATTTACAAACATTAGCGAAACAAATGGGTCTTTCTGAAGCGCTCAGTGAATTCAAGTGTGGTACAATAATAGGATGCCACCTTTGTAATAAGTCAATATGTGAAATGCTACATATTCCACGGTCAACTGTAAGAGGTATTATTAGAAAGTGGAAGCGTTTACAACACCAATTTTCTGCTGATTCCAGAGCTGAAGAGTTCCAAACTTCCACAACCACAGAAACTGTGAGGCGGGAGATTCATGGAATGGGTTTCTATAGCAGAGCAGCTGCAAGCAAGCCTATCATCACCAAAAACAATGCCATGGATGCATCGGATGGAGTGTAAAGGAGACACTGGAGCAGTGGAAACATGTTCTGTGGAGTGACACTGCTCAAATTGGCAGTCTGATCGGCAAGTCTGACTTTGGCGGATGCCAAGAGAACATTACCTGCCAGACTGCATTGTGCCAACTGTAAAGTTTGGTGGATGAACTGGAAGGGAGAACTGCATCAGTGCCGGACCTCACAAATGCCTTACTGGATGAGTGGGCAAAAATTCCCACAGAAACTTCTTGTGGGAAGAAGTGGTAGCTGTTATGGCTGCAAAGGGGGTACCAAATCTATATTAATGTCTATGCATTTAGAATGCAATGTCATTACAGTCCCTGCTGGTGTAATGGTCAGGTGTCCCAATATTTTTGTCCACATAGCCTAGTGTTTTTGTCAGGATAAAGAGAGACAGGATAGGAAACTATATGGAATAGGAAATAACATTTCATTGTTTTACAAATATAACCCTGGACCACAAAACCAGTCATAAGTCGCACAGGTATATTTGTAGCAATAGCCAACAATACATTGTATGGGTCAAAATGATACATTTTTCTTTTATGGCAAAAATCATTAGGATATTAAGTAAAGATCATGTTCCATGAAGATATTTTGTAAGTTTCCTACTGTAAATATATCAAATTTATTTTTGTATGTAATATGCGTTGCTAAGGACTTCGTTTGGACAACTTTAAAGGCGATTTTCTCAATAATTCGATTTTTTTTGCACCCTTTGATTTTTATCTCAGACAAATATTGTCATATCTTAACAAACCATACATCAATAGAAAGCTTATTCGTTCAGCTTTCAGATGATGTATAAATCCCAATTTCAAAAAATTGACCCTTACGACTGGTTTTGTGGTCCAGATACAAGATTTTGAATCTCAGATTTTCATTGTTAACACTTCAACCCTTATGTTTTCATATATTTATGACTGAATATATAACAACTGCTATAGTTCAAGCATTACATAATGCTTTTGTTACATGGGATACTTGATTCCGGACTGGTGAACTGATTGCATTTGGTGGTTGAATATTTTTGCTATAATTAATCCTTGTTATAAAAAACAGTTTCCTACATTGCTGGTCTAGTTTCATATCTCCTGTATGATGAATAACGTAGTCAGCCAATCATAATAACAAAAAATAAAGCCCTTGTGGGTGACACTAGACCCTGATGCGAAGCAGATATTATCCCTCATGTAATGGCTTATTGATTAAAGTTATTACCTGACACACAAATATACTCGTTTCGGCTCATTGCCCGCCGCCTTCATCTACTGTATCATGCCATGAGCAGCAAATCTGTAGTCTAATTAAATAATGAGTCAAGCAATTGTTTTCAATGACCCACTAGAGTGTACAGCACTGTTTAGAAGGCTCACCCGAGCACATATGGCAGGCGATCCCCTGAGCGCTCAGGTTACTGCGCAGGTCCAGCAGTCTCTGCAGGTTAGTGTCTCTGTGGAACAGCACAGGCGCGTGACTGGCCGGCCGCAGGAGACAACAGCACCACACCGAGCCCAGCAGAACCAAAACATACACACCTGAAAAACCAGACAGGATTAGATGTGCGATGCGGATGGGGGAGGATGTTTATCACAACAAGCTAATGCTGGGATTTAAATGCATCCTGCTACATTATGCATGACTGTATTATTTGAAACTCTAAGTCTATAATTATACTGCCGTTGTTTCAACACTGCTCAGGCTGCTCACCTAATAAGAGGAAAGAGCAGTGGGGGCCTGGGAGAAACCTGGCTCTAATTCGGCTTATTGACATGCATAAATATGCATTTACACAATAGGCGTTTGTTGAAATTTCTTGCGACACTCCACAATGCTAATGCAAGCTTAACGGCATTGTCGCAGACACATAAGGGATGCAGTTCATAGCTCTTTTGTTTGAACTGTGAATAGACTGACCTTGAGAATAAGAAACAAATTACAGGGAGTCTGAAACAAAACAGCCAGGATTTTTTTTTTTTTATCTTACTCATGCACAAAATGTGTGTACATTAGCAGAAATCTAAAATCTGACTTGCAAGAGTTCACTACTGTACTCTTTGTTCGTTTATGGATAATCATTTGCCAGACCTTTATACATGTGTAAGCATTCTTTAGTTCTTATAAAGGTATATTTATCAAATAAATTTTGGCGCAATTATTTATTTCACAATGTAAAGGCAGTGTAGTCACATGAAGAAGATGAATAAACAGGAACTGACTTTACTAATAAACTCAATAATACCAACAACACCTTAAATGTGTAAACGTAATGAGAACTGACAACAGAATGAACACAAAAGGGGATATTTATACACACAATAAATGAGGAACTAAATCAGGAACACCTGAACATGATGAACAACAAATGAGTTACCATAGAAACAAACGAGAACTAATACAGACATGACAGGAACTGAACTAAACTGAACATAATCGTGACAGACACAATCCTGATTTAGTTACAAAATAAACACTGGTAATCATTATTATTTTAGTACAGAATTTGTTAACATTTAATAATTTTAGCTTAAGTTTTAGTCATTTAGTCATGTGCTTTTGTCATTTTTATTAATAATAAAGATACATTTTATTTGAAATACGCCTTATACTCAAAGCAAAATAATACATGGTACATAAATAACAATTAAAATTAAAATATTATTTTTATTAGTTTATTTAATATCTATATATATCATATCATTTTTTTTTTTTTGCAGTTTTAGTAAATTTAGTACTTCAACTATTTCAGTTAGTTGCCAAGGCAATATTTCTCCTTTTTTTTAATTTAAATTTACATTTTTCATCTAATATTTATATTTTATTTTATATCAGCTTCATTTCAATGTTCAAAATAAAAAAATAATAGTTTTGTTCTAGGTTCACTTTTAGTTCACAACAACAACACCGCTGGTAATATGTTAAAGCTATTCACAGCCTACTACCCATGTTATTTTTGCAATGTATGCACACAATGATGAACTAAATTTGCCAAATATATGCAGTGCACACCAGAGAACACTTCATCAGCACTGCATCCCCAATACAATGCACTTGACTTGAAAATTGAATCAGTGTCAAAAGTAAAGACATGTTTACACATAACTTTATTAAAAATGATAAAAGAAAACATTTGAAGTTTATTTCCAAGTTTATCTGTAAATAATCTTTACTGTGTCAAAAAATAAGAAATTACACATTGTCTATATAATTTTAAGAAACAGTAGGCAACAGTGTATGTTAGCAGCCTACATTAATACTGCACAGTACGTATTATAAATCGCAAACTATTTTTTAAATAATAAGCAAATCGGCATTATTCTACACCAAACATTGTTGTCACATGACCTCACTGCATTGCATGTGTAATTCAGTACGTTTTATAAAAAATGTCTCCACATATGGCCGAATAATGAGCAAAGAAAGAGATGTAGCTGATATTACCGGTTCATCCATCACACTGTAAATGGAAGGTCATGTAAAGAGCACTACATTGTGGTATACAGTATCCCATACTCTGTTGCACACTGCACATTTTAGTGTAGTAGGTCATCCAATCATTCCATGCGTACAGAAAATTTGCATTCTATACATTCACACTATATGAAGAGAGAATGAACAGCCTGGTTCACAATGCAGATCATTTTAGCTCAGAAGTAAGAACTGCACACTTAGGAGTTATCTATGGTCTTGTCTTGTCTTTTCACTCTTGTGAAAAATAAGAGCATTTAATTGCTAAAGTTTCTTTTTTTTAAGTATATGTAACGGAGGCCAGCTAGTAGTTGCTGTGCGAGTAAATTCCTTGTTGGAGCGTTGGACTCCCATGCTGGAAGACCCGGGTTTGAGGCCCGCTCAGAGCAGGACCCGGTTGAGTAGGACACAGGTAGAGGGGTTACATTGGTGCCGTGACCCGGATGGGAGTGAGGTTTAGGGGGGTGAGTGTAACGGAGGCCAGCTAGTAGTTGTTGTGCGAGTAAACCTCAATCCTCTGACCTCAAGAGATGCTCTGGCGACAGACGCTAGAGGTTGCAGCCTTTAGCCTCCATGTTGTAGAGTCCGACTATGCCGGTAGTACCCGGGTAGAGGGGTTACATATACTTGTTTTTATGTGATATGAGTAAATCTGAAGTAGCACTGAACACAAAGCGATGTGGATATTTCATTTACAGTACATGCCACCAAATGTCTCAAAGTCTTCCATGATATTTTACACGAAACTCACAAACATTAACAAATTACGCAACAGCTTCTTAAGCCGAAGCATTTATTGTACCTTAACTGTACACGTCTTTGGGTTCATATGGACTGATAAAAGCCTGGCTTTTAAAGTAGCTTAGAAACCAGCCAATCAAGTCAGCTCTTGGCTGTTTTGTGTGTGACATACATCAGACAGTGAGTGAATGCTCTGTAGGCGGTCTGTGAGTGTGTATCTGCGGCTGAGAGCAAATGAATAAAGATGCTTAACTAATGTGAGTTTTGTGAAAGCACATCAAGTCTTTATAGATAATCCTCGCAAATGTTACTAATTATCGCAAATGTTCCTCACCTATAATAGTTTTCCGTTTCTCAACGACAGGTTCTGCCACCCAGTGTCTCAGGAGCCTCTGAAGGTGGGCACTGACAACTCCCACGCTGCCCTCAGTGGACACGGATAAAGGAGCTTCTACAGAGAGCGACAGCAGGGCTGCATCCGATTCAGAGTCATACACACCTGGACAGAAATCAATTTGAGATAATGCACCAATGTTTTCATTTTAAAGGGGTCATGACATGAGAAATCAAATTTGCCTTGATCTTTTGACATATAAAAAGGTCCTACAACTTTCATAGCTTAAAAAGTCCTCCTAATAAACACAGCGTCAGGCTCCAAAAAATGGCTTGTTTTGATCGTGTGGGATCTGTGCTATCACACAGGCAAATACATTGGCATATGACTGCCTACAGAGCAAAACATCAACAAATAGTTGCACAAAATCCCACCAGAAGCCCCGCCCACTGGCATTCAGTCAATCATTGGCTGTTGCCAGATGAACGATTTTCCTTAGTTGTCAGTTATAATCATCAAATTTAAAAGAAATAAACATTTGAAATATATCAGTCTGTGTGTAATGAATGAATATAATATACAAGTTTCACTTTTTAAATGGAATTAGTGAAATAAATCAACTTTTTGATGATATTCTAATTATATGACCAGCACCTGTATGTGTAATACAATGTTAATCGATCTAGCCTTTATCACTGTATAGAATATATAATATAATTTTTACTTCATTCTGTGATTCTTCATTCTTCAAGCCATATCAGTTCACAGGAAGAAGTTATTCTAATCACTTAACTGATGGTATAACGTGATTTTGAAATAAAATATGCTGTTATAAATTGCATTTTGATGCTGTGCGAAGCTAAAAAGCATAGCATTTTAGTCCTCTAAATGAAATCACATAGCATGGTCTCAAAAATGTTCCATAAATCTCAGAAGCAAAGGTGTGATTCATTGGCTAAAAAAAGAAAGCAAAAGACAAAATATACAAAGTAAAGATGAATTTGACCGATAACATTGTTTGCCAAGGTGTCTATAGATATCTCGATATATCTTTACCGTGAATTCTTTTCACTATTGTGTGAAAAATCTGGTATTGTGACAGCATTACTTTAAAATAATCATTTGTCCGCATATACTGTATATTTGTTTTTATGTGCAAAAACCTTTTTTGTGAATCTAAACAG
Organism: Zacco platypus; assembly: GCA_038088235.1. Lineage (NCBI taxonomy): Eukaryota > Metazoa > Chordata > Actinopteri > Cypriniformes > Xenocyprididae > Zacco > Zacco platypus. The sequence goes on from CM076073.1 coordinate 27,273,259, forward strand.
ACCCGATTGACAGTACCTCCTTAACTCATATTCCTGGTCTTATAGTGAATGATTCATTGATGCACATTATTCCAAATAAGAAGTTGTCTTTGTAATCTTTTAACAAAATAAAATCATCATTACCTGGTTCCATTTCTACAGTTATTAGAGCGACATCGTCATCATCATCTGAGAGAGGACTAGGGCTGGTGGACAGCTTAGTTAGAGTGGTCCACCTGTTAGGATTAACAATCTCAGTGTTAATTCACCCAAAAATCCCATATATGTCATTATTTACTCACTTTCAGGTCATTCTCAAATCAGAATGCCTTTGTTTCTTCACAAAAGAAGATATTTTGATGCTGGTCGCTCTTTTCCATGCAATTGACCGTTCGCAAAGTCCCGCCCCCTTTAGTTACTGTTGCTATGTCCGACAAGCCATGCGCTCTCACGCCACACATCATGTAGTGAAAAATAAAAACATCAAAGAGGACACGCATCGACAGACATATGAAACAGTTTCATATTTAATATATTGTAATTTTTTTAAGAACTTTAAACAATAAATAGCGTCTAGTGTCTCTTTAATGTGTCGTCACAGATCGCTGTAGCTCCTCGTGAACCGATCATCTCTTCATACTAGTTCATTTATAGCATCAAATAAACATGAATGAACATCAGAAGGAATGTTGTTTCAAGATGTGAGTACACACAATTTATCAAGTTCAAGTTCACCAACGTTAATCTACTAAATCCCCTGACTGCTTTGTCAGACAAAATGGCGGATTCGGGGATATGATTGGTCAGATTGCCTGTCAATCAAACTGTTTGCGAAGGGGCAATTGTAATGAATGGGGACTGAAGTTTTCAGTCTTCAAAAACAATGTTAAAGAACCATAAAAGTGTCCATGATATGACTTGTGCAAAAACGTTATTCACCAATAATCTTTCCCTCCAGTAAGTTGTTACTGGACCACTCTGTCAGTGAATTTAGCTTGAGAACTAGATCAGTCTGATTCATGAACATTTTGTGAACTGGATCAACCAATAAATGAAAAAGATTCAACTAAAAACAATTATTCATTCATGAAACAGACATTGATACTTCTCTCATGAGTCATATCTATACTGATTTTTTGATACATTTGACTCTTTTGAAGCTTTGAAAGGTTCAAGTCTCCATTTAAAGTGCCCATATTATGCTTTTTCGAGTACCTTTAATGCATTTTGTGAACGAAAAAGGTCTGCAAAGTTATTGTCTCCTAAAAGAAATAATCGATTTTGAACTGCCGAAAAAATCCATCAGCAATTCCAGTCTCACTTCCTGTTACATACCTATAACAATGCAACAAATTTACATAATGTCAGTCTATTCTATGGTCTTCTTTAGCTGCTTGTGAACAATGTCTACTTTGACCTTCACTCGGTAACACTTTATTTTACAGTGTCATTGTTACATATGTTACATATATTTACTGTAGTAATAACTAGAAATTATGCATAATTACATGCAATTAACCATAAACCAAACCCTCATCCTAACCCTATGTTAAGTACATGTAGTTAATTGTCATTACTCAGCACTTAAATGTATAATTACACTGTAATACTGACACCTTAAAATAAAGTGTAACCAAAAACTCTAGTTGTAGCTGAGGCCTGGAAGAGTTTGGTTTGTGTTGTCGACATGTCAAGAGGAAAATCCACTGCATTTCTAAAGGATGAGGACTTTTAATATTGTAAAATAAACGCCATTGTTCCTATTCGGATCACTGCGTATCAAGTGCGGAGGAAGCCTGAAATTAAGATATGTTAATGAGCGTTTGGTTTCTGAAACACGTTGACCAATCACAACACACTATGCTCTTGTCTGACCAATCAGAGTAGAGCAGGCTCTCGGAAAGGAGGGGTTTAGAGAAACTAAATCCTTTATTAAACCGTTTCAGACACTGTGAGAAAAGAGGTGATGCTGCAGTGTATATAATGAGAAAATTAAAGTGTTTTTTGACCTTGGATGCATATAAACCTATTGTAGGAGACCGAAACTCATAATGGGGCACTTTAACGTACTGTAATTGCATGGAAAAGAGTGATTAATCAAATTTCCGCAGAAGAAAGAAAGTCATACGGGTTTGGAACGACATGATGTTAATGATGACAGAATTTGCATTTCCTGGTAAACTATGATTTTGAAGGCATAGTTCACCCAAAAATTAAAATTTTGCCATCATTTATTGAATGAATAATGTGATAAAAGTTATAAAATTCAAAGAAAAGAACATGCAAATATCACAAAAGACATTAAAAAAAACTCTACCATTTGGGACAGGCGTTGCCATGGGCAGCTCCACACTGGGTCCAGATGCAAAGGGCAGCAGGCATGAGAATGGAAACCCAAAGCCAGCAGCAGCTCACAATAAGAGACATGAACAGACCGAAGTCATGAACCGCTGGGATCTAATGACGCATGCAAAAGAGATAAAGGTCACACGTCAGGTGTTGTCAGATTTTTTTTTTAACTTCGCATGTTTTAAAATAAATTAACCAGCAGGATTCTTATTACACCAATACCCTACTGAATAAACATGAGACGGTGACAGAAACATAAAAGCCCCATGGGTACAAAAGCTACTCTGAATAAAAGAAGACCTCTCTTTAAAGATAAAGAAATGTTTGACTGTCTGCTCTACATGTTCTTGCAGTTTATTACATCATTTGTGTTTATTTTTTGATTGATGTTAGATCCTGAGCTTCAAAGTAGGAGGTCACATACGAATCCTCAAGTTCACACAGAACTTTGGCTCGTTTTATCACACCATTTAAAGCTGCTTTGATGGCAGGAAATACCCTTAATACAGAATTTATGGGTCAGAAGTCATGATTAAAACTGTTTTTGTGTTACTTTTCGTTGTAATTAATTGTATTACGTTATTGTCTAAAAGTGACAGTTCTAAAGCCAAAATCATCAGAGCATGAATTACTTCAGTATGTCGAAGTTAATTTATGTATAGATGTCTTAAAGGTATAACAGCAAAATTAGTTAATTCTTACCTAAAGAAGTGGATAACGTTTTAGAAAAAATGAAAGCTCTAGCGCAAGTTCTGCGGGGAAGACTCAAATGTTACATCACTATGAGTTTAGATCCAGCCAATCATTATCTAACACTTGGAGTATATAAGATCGGTACGAACACATGTCTGAGTTCGCAGACGCCGACGTCAACCTTTACCTCCATCCTCCCCACCACCACCAGGATGGTCCCTGTCCATACCTCCCGGGGGTCGGCTACGCCCCTGCCTTCATCTTTAGGCAGGAAATGCAGAGTCCGCAGCCCTCAGGATCTAAGCTACGGACAGGGCGTACGCCAAAGAACTTTATCTTCTATATTTGCTAGCTGATTGTTAACAAATATCAATGTTAAGTTATCTTACAGTTCTGGTAGAACTAAAATACAGCTGTTTTGGGTGCAGGAAACCTTGACAAGCATTGTCAGTGAACTTAATGAAATCCTATGAAAGTGTAGATTCTGTCCCAGGCATTCTCCAGCCTTGAAAATGGTCTAAATGTTAGTTTGTTTTGAAAATTGATTTTCTGGATATGTTTATTCTGCTCCGCTGACTGCACCTGTGAGAAGGTGTTTGCAGCATATGCTGCTGCCGTAGTGAAGGACGTGAGGAACGTGGCTCTGCCTGCTGTCTTTACTGTGTAAATCATACGCTGCATTGAACAGGTCAGGTGGGCTGACTGTCTGAAGGTACTTATGAACACAAACACATCATCCACACCTAGAGGGAAAGAAAGAGGAAGACAGTATAGGACCAAAGAACATGTTCGTTTATAATGTGGAAAGCTCGTGGCTTGATATTTTATTACTCTCACCAATGCCGATGATGACGAAGGCTGCCACTCCGTTGAGAATGCCGAGGTATTTCACTCCAAACACCACGTGGTACAAGAAAAGCGCCACGAGACAGCTCAGACCAATACTGGCCAAGCCAAAGAATGTCAGAAACACTGTGGAGAAACAAAATGGATATGACGCACAATGCCAAATCAAAAAATAACTCTGGTGACTTGGTATTCAAGCACAGTTACGTTTAGTTAACTATACACTATAGTTATTTACATATGCAAGTTTGTTAAAAATATTTATGTATTACGTATGTTACATATGTATGTATTTATATTACGTGTATGTATGTATTTTTAAATATTTCTTTTAAAATATGTTATCAAATGTAATTTGATAATTGCATGGAGTATTTATTATTACAGTATTTATTACTTCTAAATTTACACTATATACATTTAATTAAACTAGAAAATAGAATAGAAATGTATGCACCTAAAATAGCCACCAATAAAAAAAATATACAGCTAAAGTAAATTAAAATAAATTTAAACAAGTTATATGCACTTCCATTTAAAAATTTGGGGTCAGTAAGATTTTTTAATGTTTTTTTAAAAAGACTCTCTTGGTGAAAAGTCTGCTCACCAAGGATGCATTTATTTGATCAAAAGATACAGCAAAGCGTATGTGTTTTTTCAGGATTCTTTGATGAACAGATAAATGCTGTTCAAGGTGAAAAGAGAAGGGAATTTATTTGAAACAGATCAATTTGAAAAGTTAGTTCACCCAAAAATGAAATATCTGTTATTAAGTACTTACCCTCATGCCGTTCCATGTCGTTATATGGGGGATAAAAAAAAACCTCTCGGATTTCATCAAATATACTGGTGTGGATTAATTAATTAATGACAGAATTTTCATTTTTGGGTGAACTAACCCTTTAATGTTTCCTTGCTAAATAAAAGTATTAAAGGGTTAGTTCACCAAAAATTAAAAAATTGTCATCAGTTACTCACCCTCATGTCGTTTTAAACCCGTAAGACTTTCGTTCATCTTTTTTTAATGAAATCTGAGAGCTTTTGGTCTCTCCATTGACTGTTCACGCAACTACCACTTTGATGCTTCAAAATTTCATAAAAGATAGTAAAACAAACCAATATTAATTGAGCAGTTTAGACCAAATTTTTTGCAGGAGTTTTATTATATGATGAACAGATTTAATTTAGGCTTTTATTCATATATAAATATTGATCAGCGAACATAAACAGAAGTTCAACCGTACTTGCTTGACGCATGAGAACAACCTCATCCAGAAGCTCAAACGTGCTGCGTAACACGAGAATGAACCTCATTGGTTCTTGCCGAAGCTCAAACGTGCTGCGTAACACGAGAATGAACCTCATTGGTTCTTGCCGAAGCTCAAACGTGCTGCGTAACACGAGAATGAACCCCATTGGTTCTTGCCGAAGCTCAAACGTGCTGCGTAACACGAGAATGAACCCCATTGGTTCTTGCCGAAGCTCAAACGTGCTGCGTAACACCAGAATGAACCTCATTGGTTCTTGCCGAAGCTCAAACGTGCTGCGTAACACGAGAATGAACCTCATTGGTTCTTGCCGAAGCTCAAACGTGCTGCGTAACACGAGAATGAACCTCATTGGTTCTTGCCGAAGCTCAAACGTGCTGCGTAACACGAGAATGAACCTCATTGGTTCTTGCCGAAGCTCAAACGTGCTGCGTAACACGAGAATGAACCTCATTGGTTCTTGCCGAAGCTCAAACGTGCTGCGTAACACGAGAATGAACCTCATTGGTTCTTGCCGAAGCTCAAACGTGCTGCGTAACACGAGAATGAACCTCATTGGTTCTTGCCGAAGCTCAAACGTGCTGCGTAACACGAGAATGAACCCCATTGGTTCTTGCCGAAGCTCAAACGTGCTGAGTAACACGAGAATGAACCTCATTGGTTCTTGCCGAAGCTCAAACGTGCTGCGTAACACGAGAATGAACCTCATTGGTTCTTGCCGAAGCTCAAACGTGCTGCGTAACACGAGAATGAACCTCATTGGTTCTTGCCGAAGCTCAAACGTGCTGCGTAACACGAGAATGAACCCCATTGGTTCTTGCCGAAGCTCAAACGTGCTGCGTAACACGAGAATGAACCCCATTGGTTCTTGCCGAAGCTCAAACGTGCTGCGTAACACGAGAATGAACCTCATTGGTTCTTGCCGAAGCTCAAACGTGCTGCGTAACACGAGAATGAACCTCATTGGTTCTTGCTGAAGCTCAAACGTGCTGCGTAACACGAGAATGAACCCCATTGGTTCTTGCTGAAGCTCAAACGTGCTGAGTAACACGAGAATGAACCTCATTGGTTCTTGCCGAAGCTCAAACGTGCTGCGTAACACGAGAATGAACCTCATTGGTTCTTGCCGAAGCTCAAACGTGCTGCGTAACACGAGAATGAACCTCATTGGTTCTTGCTGAAGCTCAAACGTGCTGCGTAACACGAGAATGAACCTCATTGGTTCTTGCCGAAGCTCAAACGTGCTGCGTAACACGAGAATGAACCTCATTGGTTCTTGCCGAAGCTCAAACGTGCTGCGTAACACGAGAATGAACCCCATTGGTTCTTGCTGAAGCTCAAACGTGCTGCGTAACACGAGAATGAACCTCATTGGTTCTTGCCGAAGCTCAAACGTGCTGCGTAACACGAGAATGAACCTCATTGGTTCTTGCCGAAGCTCAAACGTGCTGTGTAACACGAGAATGAACCTCATTGGTTCTTGCCGAAGCTCAAACGTGCTGCGTAACACGAGAATGAACCTCATTGGTTCTTGCCGAAGCTCAAACGTGCTGCGTAACATGGGAATTAACCTCATTGGTTCTCCACGTCAAGCAAACATGCTTGAGCTTCCATTTACCACAACTGATTTGTGAGTTAATGAATGTTTATTCACGAGTTCACACTAATGATTAGATAGAGTAAAAGAGCTTGTGTATTTGACGTGCTGTCCAGGGGAGGGCTTTGAGCTCGAAATGTGGCCTGAACCCAGAGTACTTCTCAGTAGTATAGTAACCAGGCGAGTGCGAGGAGACATGGTGTTGGAGGGATGCAGAAAAAACTGTCGAGGAACCATGCTGATTAGATAAATCATTTGAACATTCTCCTCCTGAATTTCATTAAGAAAACATCATCATGTGAATCAAAGCCTAAATTCAATCTGTTCTTCATACAAAGTGATCATGTCTCTTCAGAAAATTTGGACTAAACCACTCGATTCATATGGATTAGTGTTACGATCTCTTTATGAGCTTTTTTAAAGCGTCAAAATGGTAGTTGCATGGACTGTCAATGGAGGGACTGAAAAATAATAAATCTCTCTTAATCTTCATTATAGTTTTAAAGATGAACTAAAGTCTTACGGGTTTGGAACGACATGAGGGCTAAGAGGGCTAACAGAGTTTTCATTTTTAGCTGAAGTAATTCTTTAATCCTTTAAAACGGGACACCAAACGAGAATATTTTTTCTTTTGGATCAGTTTATTTTAATCAACTATCCAAATTAGGCAGTTCACTAAAATGAATAGCTACATGCACAATAAACTACTATAAAAACAGCAATGTAGCAACAACAGCTTTGTACTGTATGATTGTCGAACGTGACTGACTGAATTGGAACGCACTCGCCGATGTCCATTGGCTCATTTAGTTACGATTTGGATGTGATTGGGCTCCCAGGCGAGACCCCATTACGTCAGTATTGATGTAACTACGCTATTTTGATGACATGCTATTTAAAAATGTAAACAGAGCATCAATATTTCAAGCTAATTGCTCCAACACAGGCAACTCTTGACAGATCTGTTTGCGTTCACCCAACCCTTTCCGTCATATCTGAAATATCTGTCACCATTACAAACCACAGTTTTGAATTTTCCATTAGCAATCGCAAAACTGCCAAGATATTTTTGGCCCACATGCTTTGCAGCCCTAGGAGATGTTTTCTGTGGTTTCAAGCTTTTATACCTGAATTAACTGAAAGTGCTGTGGTGTACAGAGAGTGCTAAAGGTTTTGTAACAAACTGGTGCACAACCCGAGTGGAACGGCAGCGTTCGAGAGCTCTCTATTGTTTCTCTAACAAGGTAGCGCATTACAAGTGCAGCTGACACGTAAATGAATTCGGAAGGTTCAGTGTAGGTTCTGTGATATACAGATAAAGCACAGAGGTCACGTTACGTAACGTGAACAAGCATCATTGAGGTTTTTATAAAAATGTCACATGGAAAATGGTGTTCTATTTTCCATTATCCAGAAGGTTGTTGATGCAGCAGCTGTGAGAAAAATAAGCCTCATTTTAGGAATGTCCTGACAAAAATAGTATAACGACCTGAATATACCAAGAAAACCAGCTGTGGAGCTGTGACACGGCCAAATCAATGAGATTTGCTTGATGAATTGCTCAACAACCAATATCACAGTTTGTACACCTTCAAGTCTGCATCCTCTTGTGCTTTTAATAGACTCATAGTTGAAATACATGTTTACTGCTGTGTCTAATTAAGTCGTACTGCATAAAGTTAAAACTCATGCGGCTACACATGTGGGTAGCCTGGTCTCAGTCTGTGCATGTCTTGAACTTCACATTTTCTTACAGAAATGATTATCTGCTGACACAAATGTTGACACAGAGCATGCTGAGGCTATTTGTTGATGAAATTAAATCCAGTTGCAATTCCGACAAAAGACAATTCATAAGAACAAGGCTACATCAAGGCTTTCATCAAATCTTTAACAGTATTTTAGCAAAACTGTAACCCTGTGTCGAATAATTAGCACTTTACAATAAGATTCAATTAGTTAATGATTAATACATATGTTATCATAAACTAACAATTAAAATAGAATTATATATAAAACACGCATGTTTTTAGTAGTGGACATCAGGATGCAGTTTTTTTTAAAATAAAAAGACATTAATAGATATGAAAAGACAAAAACAAAGGGATTTTTTTAATTAATTTAATCAATTTTTACATTTTTTATACCAAATTTTGTATAAAGATGATTTTGAACTATGCTATGAAAGATATAACAGAATGATTTGATATACCATTTATCCAATATGTGTGTAAAGTGGCCATAAATGTTTTATTTTCCATTATATACAATGTATCAACACTCTGTATGTAATTTGCATATTAATATGTTCTTGGTGTAATAATGGGAGCAATAATTGGTAAGATTTTCATAATAATATCTAATATTTCATAAGTGAATCCCTATTCACTTGTTGTGTCTCCCAAAATGCCTGATAAATGATGTCCTGTTTCTCAACAGAAAGTCATATTTTGATTTGAAATCCCATCACATATTCCTGAGATGTTGATTTATGATAAACAATTTGAAAATTAGTCAGGGAGTCAGGGAGAGGGAGTGGTCATGGTGTAACCTCCGAACATTTGGTATCTCTGAAAAGCCCTGAATCTGCTCTTTACAGGACATCCAGACTTAAATAGGTGACATGTAAGATCTCAGAGAAATTTGCTAAAATATAATGTCCTCTAAGGAGGACAAAACTCCATAGCTGGTAGTCAGGACGATATTTAAGAATTGAGCATTGAGCATGAGCAGTTACAAGTCATGACGCAGTATTCCAACTAACAGCAAAATCGCGAGTGAAACTCCATTTAAACAATTTTAAACTGTTCAATATATAGGTTGAGTAACTTACTCAGTTGTCTGTTTGCTGTATCTTTGCTCCACCAACAACAATATTTCCATATGATGTCAAAAGCAGAACTCCCAGAGCAACACAAAGTGGAGTTTCCTTGCTGAATTGATCAGTGTGTTCGTACAAATTGTTGAGTGAATAATTCAATGACTCTGTCAAATGGTGGCTACATCTGAAATCAGATACTCTCTGTGTAGGTATGTCTATTGAAAAAAGTACTTATTTTGCGTCCATTAAAAAAGTAAATTTTATACAGTAAGAATTAGGGGTTAAATGGACCGTTGTTGATCCGGGATCCGTACGGACCAAGCCCCACGGTTCGGCACGCATGGGATTCACAGATCGAGTTTAACCGCAATAGAGTGAAAGGTTATATTTTACACGTGTTTTGTCTTGCTAGTTTACACATTAAATAGATTTAAATCCATTCCAGCGAATGGAATTAATTACTCACCTTCATGTCGTTCTAAACCTATAAGACCTTCGTTCATCTTCAGAAAACAAATGAATATATTTTTGATGAAATCCGATGGCTCAGAGAGTCTTCTATTGACAGCAAGGTAATTAACACTTTCAGATTCCCAGAAAGATACTAAAACATAATTTAAAACAGTTCATGTGAGTTCAGTAGTTCAAACTTGATATCATACAGTGACAAGAATACTTTTTGTGTGCCAAAAAAGCAAAATAAAGACTTTTTAACAATATCTAGGGATGGCCGATTTCAAAACTTTACGAATTTTTGTTTCGAATCAATGGTTTGCAGCACCAAAAGTCACATGATTTCAGTAAATGATGCTTCGTTACGTCATAAGTGTTTCACAATTTCAATAGTTCACATGACTTTGGCAGTTTGATACGCGAACCGAACCACTGATTCGAAACAAAAGATTCGTAAAGCTTTGTTTTGAAATTGAAATTGGATATTGTTGAAAAGTCATTATTTAGTTTTTTTGCAGCACACAAAGTATTCTCGTCGCTTTATAATATTAAGGTTGAACCACAGTAGTCACATGACCTGTTTTAAATATGTTTTATTACCTTCTGGGCATCTGAAAGTGTAAATTATCTTGCTGGTAATAGAGACTCACTGAACCATCGGATTTTATCAAAAATATCTTCATTTGTGTTCTGAAGATGAACGAAGATCTTACAGGTGTAGAACGACATGAGGGAGAGGAATTAATGACAGAATTTTTATTTTTGGGTGAACTAACTTTAATAACCGTGATATGATCCGAGTTTTGTGCTCAGTTGAACCACTAGTATGAATGTGTTTAGTGAGAAATGACTACTTTCATGTTTTCATTGTCATGTGGCCAATCAGCATCAGTCACATCACTTCACTCCCGTGTCCTCATGGAATAGTAAAGTGTCTATCACTTCAGCGCACTTCAGAATCTCATTGGAAAAAGTAGGCGATCCATGTACTTTCTGTCTACTGTTTTATTATGAATACTATGAATTTGGTTATCTTTTCACATACAGGGTTTTGTATGATAGTTCAGAGGCAGCGAGTCACATGTTGCCACCTTCTGACATATTAACCTTATATTTCAATGCATATTTCCTGTGAATGTGCAAGACTTTTGATTCATTAGCCAATAGGTAAATAACTACATAAATAACTAAGTGCATTAAACAGTAAAACTATTTGCACTGCAAACCATCAAGCAGCTTAACAAACTGTTTTTATACAGCTAAAATAACTGGAAGCAGTAAGCTGATTTATAAACGTAAATATATAATGATCATAGTCATCTCTGCTCTGTGTAGACTGAACAACCACAACCTTAACTGGGATAAAATCACTGTAATGCATGGTGTCTTTAGGTTTATTCGATTAGAATGCTTGTTGAGTGTCTTACCAGAAAATGAGGTTAGAACGTACACAAGGACAGTAATGCATCCCCCACTGAACAAAGCCAGCAACATGTCGCTGTGGAAGGTCTTCCGCACCTCATCGTCAAATAACTCTGTACCCCCGTACAACACTTTGACTTTACTAGAGAGAGAATAAAAAACAGAAACTTGGATAAGAGGGAAGGGTAGTCAAGGTGAGCATGGGTTATGGTTGACATTATATGATATGTAACAAGAGAAGGACCAGATGAGGGGAATGAGAGAGAAAATGAGCATACATTAGCAGATGGAAAAAGATTATCTTAATTACATCGGGGGCTCTTAAAGGAGTTATTACAGTATTAGAGATACGACGAACGTCTATTCCATGTCTGGCCATTGGCTCATTTCTAGGCTTCCTACCATTGTCATCCCAGCAGTAATGATTGTCATTTGAAGAGCATCTGCCTACATTCACTGTCTTGACAGCAGTGAGTATATTCGTTTTTGCAGATGTAATAAAGCTGCGGGTCATTGTCTGTGATTCATAACTGGGATTGATTTGCAAAAATGACTAAAACCAAAATTGAAATGTCTGACTGACTTCTGTCTTTGACACTGAAGAATATTTAGAGGCTTAATAGACTCCCTTTTTGTGTTTAATCATTTATATATAACTCATTAGTTTTGCATTAGTAAAGTGAACAGTATCTCCAGCTGCCTCACAGAAGAGCGGGAGGATTGAGACATGATTCATCACCATTGTGCCACTGAGATCGTCCTTGTAAGTTGATGGCTCTGTTCAATGGATGTAAAATTTGTGAAAGCAAATTCTGCCTTATGACCATTTTCATGCACATTTAAATTTTCATTTAATACATTATATTACTTTTAGAATAAAAATGCCCTGAAGTTGAGGAATATAAATATTACATGACTGATTGCTTTTGGAAGACATTTCCCATGGCGGGAAGAGATTTAAAAAAAAATGTGTTTGGAATTACAGAAATGTATTTTAATAAACAACATTATGCAGACAAATGGTTTGTTGATCACACTGAACTGTAGTTTTGCGATTGCAATGATAATCACATACACTGCATTATGAAATCTAACATTGCAGTGTGCCGGTGAGGAAACATTAAAGGGTTAGTTCAGCCAAAAATGAAAATTATCCCATGATTTACTCAACTTCAAGCCATCCTAGGTGTGTATGATTATCTTCTTTCAGACGAAAACAATTGGAGATATATTTATCTCCATTTTGTTTTGGCTCTTTCAAGCTTTATAATTGTAGTGAATGGGGAGCTTGATTTTGAAGCAAAAAAATGTGCATCCATCCATCATAAAAGTAATCCATACGACTCTAGGGGGTTAATAAAGGCCTTCTGAAGTTAAGCGATGGGTTTTTGTAAAAAATCCATATTTAAAACTTTATTAACTATAATAACTAGCTTCTGGAAGACGGCCGTATGCCACGATTTGCAGCAGAAGAGTGACCTCTGATCCGACGCATGATGATCGCAGAAATGCAAAACAAAAGACCGGTCATGAATTAGAAATCTAAAACGAGAATTTTTACAAACTAGAAAATAAACATTCAAGATTTTTTCTCTGAAAACATGTCTAAATGACTCTCTAAGGATGTTTAGAAATGTTTACAGATTTAAAGAGTATTTTAGCAGTCCAATATCTCAATTATCAACTTGTCTGAATGGCAAAATGCATATGCAAATTATATGCAGATGAGTCTATTCATAAAAAAAAAAGATAAGCTCTGTATGGGAGAACACAGGGAGGGAAATAAAGCCTCTGACTGGGATATATAAAATTAATTTAGCATGTTTCCAAGGACGATGCTTAATGCCCAACAAGCCATCATGAATCTCTTGATGAATACCCTGGTTTGCATGTTCAATTGTATTTGCATTTAACCATACTTGGTATTAGACCAGACAAATAAACAAAAAGCCTTCTTGTTTACAGGATTTTTTGTACCAACAACACTGCAATCTCAACACCCACCTGGTGGATTGTCGTGAAAGGATGTCTGCATACTGCACCACAAAGTCTCTGAAGAGACGTCTCTGTTCTAAAGGTCTGTCTTGAAGAGAGTAGAAAGAGTGGAGAGGAGCTCCAAAATGGATCTCACTGCGAAGAAGAGAGGACTGAAGCTTGTCTGGTGTGAGAGTCTCATCCACATACCAGTAAAACTGTGGATGGGTGATCGCCAAGCTCAGGGCACCTGAAAATAGAGGATACTACAATCAGGGAGTTTTATGGAAAACATAAAATGTGGTTGGATTAATTGTGAAAGAGGCCTTGAACATCAAACAACCATTTGTTGTTACTTTTAACAATATATGTCAGGGGTGTCCAGTCCTGCTCCTGGACTATTTCTTGCAAACCTTAAATCCAACTCTAATTAAACACGCTTAAACTAGCTAATCAAGATCTAGAGGAGCACTAGAAACGTCCAGGCAACCTCTATAAGACACTAACACTGGCCCTCCAGGAGTACTGTTGGACACCACTGATGTATAGGCTAACCCTGCTAGAAAAACTTGTTAAACTTGTATTTTTCTGGTCCAAGGTGGTCTACCAGCTCAGCCTGATCTTCACCACCTGCTCAACCATCTAAACCAACTAGAATCAGCTTGTACTAGCCAGAGACCATGTAAACAGGGAATCAAATAAAACATACTACTGTTTAAGAGAGCTTTGCTTATTTGCTAAAAATGAGCTTCATTTTACTCTATATACAGTATTTAAAGGGTTAGTTCACCCAAAAATGAAAATTCTGTCATTAATTACTCTGCCTCGTGCCGTTCTACACCCGTAAGCCCTTCGTTCATCTTCGGAACACAGATTAAGATATTTTTGATGAAAGCCGAGAGCTTTCTGACTCCTCCATAGAAAGCAATTTAACCACCACTTTCAAGATCCAGAAAGATACTAAAGACATCATTGAAACAGTCAACGTGACTGTTCAACCTTCATTTTATGAAGTGACGAGAGTACTTTTTGTGCGCAAAAACGAAACTTATGTCCAAATGCCGGCTCAGTATTGGCTGACGCTGTTCACGTGAGCAGCACAATGCATGGGTGTGATACTGACGGAGGAGCCAGCCAATAAAGAGTCGCCGTTCTGACGTAGAACCTGGAAGCGCTGGACATAATCAGCGAATGAGAATGACACAAAAGAGAAGATATTGTTGAATAAAGTCGTTATTGCTATTTTGGTATTTTAACGATGTCTTTAGTACCTTTCTGGACCTTTAAGGTAGTTGTTAAATTGCTGTCTATTGAGGAATCAGAGCTATCGGATTTCATCAAAAATATCTTCATTTGTATACCATGATGAACGAAGCTCTTACGGGTGTGGAACGACATGAGGGAGTGTAATAATGACAGAATTTTCCTTTTGGGGTGAAATAACCCTTTGAAAATTTTCAAATTAAAAAAAAAATTACTGGATCATTAGTAGAGAGTGGGATAGTTTGCCCCCCCCTCCCCAATGACTCACCATGTATATCAGCCAGATCAGGTCCCATTCCATCATAGTAGATCTTCCCAGCACGCTCACTGGGAAAGAGGTAGGACAGGAGGGAGCTTGGAGGGGAGCAGAAGGAAGGTCCCAGGGGCAAGTCTCGCAACGCCTCCAGTGGCTTCCAGCAGAACTGTTGAAACTGAGGGTGCTGCATTAGAAGTCTCTCCACATGATGTATGGTGTGAAGGCGTTCGGGGGTGAAAATGTTGTTATCCTTGTCACCCTGAGCCACAAAAACTAACTCTATCCTCCACAGGGCCTGAGTCTGGAGGTAGGAGTAGCCTGCAAATCTTCGCTCCCTCATTAAGGGCGAGTCTGGTTTCCTGTGATCTTCAGCATCGCTGGAATTGAGGCTTGCTGCTATCTTAGGGTTCATCGAGTCCTCTTTCATCTTGTTGTTTTTCTCATTTCCAAACTGTCTGTTGTCACTGTGTTCCCCTGTCTCAGTCTGCCTCAAGGTCCCAGCAGATTCTGTGACATTCGTCATTGTAGAGACGTCCTTCCCTTTTCTGTTTACCATGAGCAATAAAAGGTCCCTCAGAGCATTGGCCTCAAGGTCAAATCCCTCTGCGTCCCGCCTGTGCCTGTCCCAAGACCCCAACTGACTTTTCAGGGCAATGGCGAGAGCGTCAAAATGCTCTGCAGAGGCATGACTCCTGACCTCGAATGCGCTGTAGGAAAGGTCAATGTCTAATGGTTCACAGTGAAGGAACATATAAGCCGAGAGGGTGAAGGGTACCAGAAATCCCACAGCCAGAACCAGCCCGCTGGCCCAGGGCTGTGTGTACACCCAGCCTAAAGCCCACCAAAACCCCTTACAGACCTGCTCGTCTCCATTTGCTCGTTCTGTTTCTTCTTCTGCCTCCTCCTCCTCATCTTCCTCTTGCTCTTCAAACTCGCTTAAGTTCCAGGCACCTTGGAGCAACAAGGGTTCATCTTCCGAATCCATGGCAGGTACTACAACAAAGACACAAAACACTTACATTAACGCCTTTCGGCCTTGCGTGTGCTCCGGTTTGTCCCTGGACAGGTGAATACTGCGATAAAGTGCACTTGATTTACGGAGCATCCATAAGAGAGTGGCAGGTTATTCTCAGATGGACACTGCTAAGACAAGGACACAGCCGTTAAATCTGTCATTCTGTAAGTGTAATAGTGGATGGTTTTGGCCTCTGGGTAGTGAGTGGTGAAAGGAAATGAAGGAAACAGTGAACCGAGTCTCACAGGCCAGTGATCAGGCTGGCAGATGGTTTGGCCTCTGGTATGAGATGCTGAACCCTGATGTGCGTGTGTGCGATAATATATTCTTCTCGCTGAACTGTGAGGAGATTTCATAGTAGGGGAGCCTTGTGAATACTATATGGGCGTATCTGCAGGAATCTTTTTTCGGAGGATTCAAAGTGGTTTTGCATTGTGATATTAATTTAATCATAACATATTTAAGGGTTAGTTCACCCAAAACTGAAAATTCTATCATTAATTCCTCACCCTCATGTCGTTCTACACCCATAAGACCTTCCTTCATCTTCAGAACAGAAAGTAAGATATTTTTGATGGCTTTCAGATGCCCAGAGGTACTAAAACATCTAAAACAGTTCATGCGAGTACAGTGGTTCAACCTTAATATTATAAAGTGACAAGAATACTTTTTGTGCGCCAAAAAAACGACTTTTCAACAATATCTAGTGATGGCTGGTTTCAAAACACTGCTTCATGAAGCTTTATGAATCTTTGTTTCAAATCAGTGTTTCTGAGCGCCAAAGTCACATGATTTCAGTAAACGAGGCTTCGTTAGGTCATAAGTGTTTCGCAATTTCAATACTTTGGCAGTTTCGAAGCAGTGTTTTGAAATCCGCCATCACTAGATATTGTTGAAAAGTCGTTATTTTGGGGGTTTTTTGGCGCACAAAAAGTATTCTCCTCACTTTATAATATTAAGGTTGAACCACTGTACTCACATAAACTGATTTAAATATGTTTTAGTATCTTTCTGGGCATCTGAAAGTGTTAATGACCTTGCTGGCAATAGAGGACTCTCTGAGCCATCGGATTTCATCAAAAATATTTAATTTGTGTTCTGAAGATGAACGAAGGTCTTACCGGTGTACAACGACATGAGGGAGAGGAATTAATGACAGAATTTTCATTTTTGAGTGAACTAACTCTTTAAACATTCCTGCCCCAATTGTCAGTACCCTGTGAAAAAAACTTATTTTCATTCCTGTAAAAACAATAAATGCATCCACTAAGAATCACCTTGACACTAGGTTGTTATTGCAAAAAGTGAAGTTAGTTTTGAGAAAGATCTAGCAGCATCGGAATACAAATACCTTACTGAATTGTGTATCTAACGCAGTGGATTCGAAGGCAAAAAAAATATTCAAAACCCCTTCCCCACAATATACACCAAGATATTTTTGGTATTTTTGCTGTAATTATGACGAAACTTGTTTAAAAAAAAATATTAACTGAAGCTGCGAGTGTTTATATATTTAATTAATTAACCGTGATTCCTTTTGTGATCCCAGAAGTTTCAAGAACTCTATTTTCATCAATGAAAACAGTTACTGAGGGGTTAAAAAAAATCATTTTCACATTTTCTTCATTTTTTTTTTTTTGGCATTTTAATTTAAAGTGAGATTTTTTTTTTTGTTTTTTAAATTAAATAATTGATTAATTTAAATATTTTTTAGTCAACTTGACCCTAGGAATTTTGTTGGACTTTGCATGTGCAAGTGCAGTGTGGCTGTTTCAGAAACAAGGGAGAGTTGGATCCAAGTGCATCAGAAACATTTATTTAAACAAACACATCAAAATTAAATCCAGACAGTAAAGGATACAGACAGAAACAGAATTGAAACAAACACACATGTAACATACATAAAGGACAACACCAGACAAAAAACATGGGAAACACTGGGGTTTAAATACACAAGATAACAAGGGCTGCAATAAGGAACAGCTATGGAGATTAATGAGGGTAACTATGGAAACAAACCAGGGACTAAGGAAACAATGCAAACAGGAAGTAAAACACAGGAACCATGAGAACAGGAACTACATATCCAAATAAGAATCCTAAGAAACAAAACAGATTAAAAGAACATTAAAAGATTGCTTCATTATAAACAACCATTTTCTATTCTTTCATCATTGGTAGATAATCCTGGCCCATGTCCTAAAATTGGATCATATTTTTTTTTCATAGCACCAAGCTGGTATAAATCATACTGTATATATGATCTCTTTTACAAAGGTGAATTCATGACATTTGATAAGGTTACATCTCATGTCCATATTATGCAAAAGGATTTTAAAAAATATTTACAAGACACTATGTTAACACTAGAAATGGTGGACTCTTTTTTGGAAAAAAGTTTATATCTAAATTTTACTCAATGTTATATGAACATAGGATCTTCAAAAATCTTGGAGTAAGAACACTGGGTTTGATATTGATGCTGTTTCATGGGAAAACATTGTTAAACTTCCAGCTACTAGCTCTCTCTGTAACAAATTGAGAGAAATACAGTGTAATATAGTACAGCTTATGTGTCACCATCTAGAAGTAGCAAATTTAACCAACAGGTGTCACCTAATTGAATGAAGTGCAAAGATTCCCTTGGTATTCTTTTCCATTGTCAAGAGGAATGTAATAATATAAAACATTTTTGGCTTTCAATTTGCAAGGCCATCTCAGACATTTGTAAAGTAACAGTTCAAGACTCTCCTTCCATGTGCCTCCTCCTTTGAGGAAAAAAGACATTGTTCATCCTTTGCTGATGTTGACAAGGAAGGCCATTATGAATAAATGGGTTGGAGATAGCCATCCACTATATAGGGATTGGTTAGCTATGATAAAGGATCTTTTGTCATTGGAAAAACTTATCTTATGGGTAAACCCGTATCATTTAATAAAATGTGGAAAAAACCACTAAAGTCTCTTGGGATTAGTGAAGATACCAGCACATACTTATAAGGTGTCAATTGTTATATAAATTTATATATACATATGTGTTGATGTACATTGGATTTTTTTTAAATTGTTTTCCTCCATTGTGTTATAATGGATCATAATATAATATAATATAATACAATATAATTTAATATAATATAATATAATATAAAATATACTGCACATGTATTTTTTTTCTTTTTATTTATTTATTTTTTCTCTTCATTATTATTATTATTATTTGTTTTTTTTTGTTTTTTTATGATTTATGTGCAACATTAACAGACATAAAATATCAGTAAAAAATAATCAAAACAGGGAAACGCAAAACAGAAAACTTTGAAGAATTTTATCAAATGAAAAATGTATTGACAACATATAAAAATAGAGGTATTTATAAAAATCTCTAAAAGGTTTCGTTAACCTTAACTGGGAATTAATTAATCATCAGTGTTAATTGCGAGTTATTTTAATTCATTTACACTATGAAATAAGAATTTATGCTGATATTGTCAAAAACCCACTTTGCCTTACACACACACACACACACACACACACACACACACACAGAGACGGACAGTGTGAACTAGTGAGCGAGAGAACAGGGACAGAGAGCCAGAGATAACATGCTATCAGCAGCTGACACACAGTTGGCAGCGTCACTGAAAATTAAATCATTCAACTCGTCTAAGCCTGCCTAATTGCTGACAGAGAGAGAGACAGTAGTCCAATGTAAGTCCTGCCTAATGTACAATACAGCCTGAGGCAGCATGAAACTGAGCTTGTACCATTTCATTTTCAACACAGATCGCTCCCAGAGCCATGTGTGCAAGCTCAAGGCCAATAAGTTATTGACTTTCACCACAGTGTTGTAGAGCCCAGGGACTGAGAAAGTGAGATAGAAAGGAGGGGAGGCAGACAGGTATCTCTGTATCTCTGCCCCACAGAGAATATGAAGATTTTCCTCTTGGGATCAGATGGGCTGTGGTGGATCAATGCTTGATTTAGGCATTACATAAACCCTCCTGGAAAACTGATAAGCTGTTGAGGAATTAATTAGAATTCTGAGATAGGAGCCATTTAAAAGTCACCTTTCAATGCACAACCACCGTGGGCTAAGCTCAGGTGTTCGCTCTAGAGTGAGAGCAATGGGCTCTCATGAGATGGATGCTTCATTTTGAAGTAGTTGTTTGTCTCATGAAACGATTTTTACTTATTTTTAACAAAAAGTTATAGTTCACCCTGAAATGAAAATTCTGTCATCATTTACTCACCTGTGTTTGTTCCACAATATTAAGCACAACAAAAAATATATTATTTATTTATTTGATTTTATTATTATTATTTATTTGAATTATTGTTAATGCTGGGTAGAAGGTGGCCATACCAGAAAATAGGGAAATAAATCCATTTAAAATATCCAAAGAGACTGAATAACAGACCTCCATTCCCTTGGTTTATGATGCCTCAAATATTTCTCTAAATAAATATTCATATTCATAATCTTCTGGTGAATGTAAGTCTGTCAATATTCCTTCTCTCAATTTTCCATGTATTGTCAAAACAAAAACTTTAATATCATGAAAAATTAAAAAAATATATATTTTATTTTTTAATTTATTCTTGAATAAATCCAAGTGTTAGAGTTTCATGTTCTGTCTATCTGTTTCCCCAGTCCTGTCTTCAGTCACGTGTTCCTTGTTTTGAGTTTTAGTCCTGTCATTCATCACATGGTCTTTGTTTTGAGTTTCAGTTTGTCATCGTCTCATTATTAGTCTATGGTCTTCAGCTGTGTCTTGTTTGTAATCATGTCTGTCACCTGTGCCCTACTCGTTATCCTCTTGTGTTCCTCTGTATATATTCCCTCTGTGTCAGTCCAGTGATTGTCAGTCGTTAAAGTTTCGTGGACGTTGAATGTTCATATCAGTTTCCTGTATTCCTGTCGAGTTTCTGTTCATCATTAAACTGTTGGAAGTTTATGTACCTTCGTCGTGTCGTCATCCAGCATTTCACGTTACACCAAGACTATGATGGCACGATTTAATTATAATAAACATACACTGCCCGGCCACTGTTTGGATGAGTCTATGACTGGATCATTATTACAGTGATTATTATGTTTCTAGCATGTTTTATGTTTGGAAATGGTTCTTTTAACCTTAAAAGATGAGTGTGTAGCTTTTCATGTCTTAAACAACCATGTAGGAAGATGCATCGTGGCCATATTCCTGGATGACAATGGCGATATTCATCAGGGTTAAAACTGTGAGTCCTGATCTTAACCTCAGTGTCTTTGGAATGTGCTGGAGGAAACTTTACAGAGTGCTCACCTCTTGCATTATCAATACAAGATCTTGAACAAAAATGAAAGCACCTTTTGATGGAAATAAATGCCGTGATGTTATTTCCATTAAGTCTCCTCCAGCACATCCCAAAGACTTACACTGAGGTTGATGTCAGGACTTCTGTGTCAAAAGGATTCTTCATGCGCTCTGAACCATTTTTTCACCATTTTAACCCTGATGAATATCGGCATTGTCATCCAGGAATATGGCCACGATGTTCCTTCCTATATTTAAGACATGAAAAGCTACACACTCATCTTTTAAGGTTAAAAGAACCGTTTCCAAACATAAAACATGCTAGAAACATAATAATCACTGTAATAATGATCCAGTCACAGACTCTTTTTGCCCATTAAAATCCAAACAGAGACTTTTTTTTGGCCGGGCAGTATATTAATCAGTGATATGATTGCATTTGAGCTGTTTTACATTCATTAATGTATGACTATTTAAAAATTTAAAAAATTTTAATTGGTTTTTGTCTTGAAGTTTTCAGTTCAGTCATGACAGCATATTGTGTTTCTCCACAGGAGAAGATGGTTATTTTGAGCAGGATATTTGGTTGGTGACATCTCCAGAGGATGGAAACCAACATCTGTCTTCACAGTAGGCAGAGAGCTCAACATCTGCCTCAGCAGAGGACAAATTCATTAGGCTGACAATAAATTTTTGGAAAGAGAGAAAGAGACAGACAGAGAGTAAGAGAAAATCTAATGCTGCATTCACAGTCAATGAACCTGGAAGATGATCATCCTTATTTTAAAAAAGTATGATAGATATTTTTAAAGATTAAATTATGAATTATTAATTCATACATGTCATTTTGGACTAAGTTTGGGGGGTTTCACCACATGACATTTTACAACCTCAACCAGTCCTGGTGCCAGAACACATGATTTGGGGCTTGCATTATTGTCTAATAATTCAGTGGCCCGTTGATGTCCAAAACAAACAAAGTCATGTTGTTTTCCAATTATTCAATAATATTCAATTCAAGTCAATGATTATTTTCCAATAATTCAACGGACAGAAGTCAATTATTCCTCTTATGCTATGTTTACCAAACCTACAAAAAAACCACTATATCCAAATATGTTTAGTAGCTATTCTCCTCAAATTAAAACAGCCACATGATATCAAGACTTTTTCCAACATAAGTATAGACTGTATAGGCAGATTCACAGAGTAAAATCTTCCTCACAAGCTAATAATGGTTACTGTTTTACTGTTACTGTCAAACAACAGGCCAAAACCATTTCTTACACCAATACAGCACACTTTGTAACACAAAAATTGACCAACTGCAAATCTCAGAGCTTTATGTAAGTGCCACAAACCCTGTCCTGCTTTGAAAATCCCACTTCCTATTCCAGATCTGTCACAAAATGATTTGTGAATCTTTCCTGCCGTGTAAAATGTGGTTGCACCACTTTCTAAGATGCAAAGTTTAAGGTTGTTAAGAAAATCCTGGAGACTGAGAGTGGTCATGATTAATTCAGTACTCCCATGTGACCTGAAAACCATTTGTTGTATCAGCCATGATACTAAACAGCTTAAGAGACAATGTAAGATGTTGCATTCTGACACCTCTGGTAATGAAGCCCATTATTTACAGCACAGCACCATTATGCATGCTTTGCACATTTGCTTTACCACTTAAATAAACATTAGTTGTCCCCAGATCAGAGGGGGGTAATATCTCTTACGGTGTCAAATCCACCAATTTATCATTCACACCACAATACACATCCCTGGTGCTGACCACAGCAGCTTTGAGCAATCTGGGTTAATGTCTATTTTGACAGCTGAAAGCCATGATGCTTCACTGGGGCTGTATTTTGATGCTGAGCAGACACTCATTCAGCATAAAATATCCTGAAACGTCAACATGCAACATTTTGCTTATATGTTTCAAAGTAACCTGCATGGTGCAATTACATAACAGCAATTACAGCAGGTGAGGTCAAAAACACTCACTTGTCATAAAGATGCACTATGCATTTTTGCATTTCAATAGTTTTACAACAAAAGAAATGAATAGTGCTTTTGTCAGTTATAAATGTATCAGTGGCCAAAAAAAAGCTGTTTATTCTCCATAACCCTTATGAAAAACATGTGTGCTTAATTGTATTGTATTTAATGCAGATAATTGTCACAACTCAGGTGTGTTAAACTCACGAAAACAAAGAAGATTAAGTAGAATAGTCTTGAATGACAAAGCTCAGGAGATAATACAGGATACCAAACGAAACATTACATTGATGAGAGCGGACAAGGAATGCAGGAAAACACAAGGTGCATATATATAGGGACTATCGAGTTAACTAAATGAGACAACAGGTGAACTAAATGATTAATCAGACACACTGGGAAATTGGGTCACAGAGAAAAAACACAATGAAACAATATAACTATGACAGTACAGCCCTTCCCAAAAATACTCCAACCAAAGAGGGAGGAAGGGGACTTTGGAGGAGGAGGGTGTGGAAAAAACAAGGAACAACAAAAATAGTCCACGGCACTGAAAACTGTCCATGGGGTTGTCCAGGGTGGGAGGAGCCATATGGTGAACAAGGGACCAGCCTGGATGAGGACCCAGGGTGGAGTCGAAGGCGGGAGGAGCCATGGTGGAGTCGACTTGATGGAAGACACTCTGGGGACGACCGACGATGATGCAGCCACCGAAGATGGCGACACTGGTGGAGCTGTCAGCGCAGAAGAGCCGACGCAATACCGATGGAACTGAAGACCGAGGTGGAGTCGTGGCATCGAGATGGTGGGACAGTGGACAGAGCCATGGGGAGGGTGGAGCCAGATGGAGCCAAAGGTGCAGACAGGATGATGTCCGACCAAGTCTGAGCAGGCGAGACGGAGCCCGGTGGAGCCATATGGCTGATGATTTTGGGTGGAGTTGAGGGAGGAAGGAGCCCAGACATAGCCGAAGTGTCGACAGAACGAGGTGGAGCGATGGTCCCGGAGGCTGGAGGCGGAGCCAGGGGATCCTCTGTGTTGGATGGAGCTGGTGGTCTGAAGACACAGGGCAGGTGCTCACAGCTTGTGAGAGATGTAGAGGAGCTGAAGGACACAAGCAAAGGTGGGACTACGGAACTGGCTGTTTGAGGAGGTGGGAGAGGGTGGTTGGGCAGGCACACTGGAGATAGAGGGCATGAGAGAAATAATTTCTCTGAAAAATCCTCCTCAAAAATGTATTTCAACTCCAAGTTCCAGAGGCCAACTTGTACTCACATACAGTCGCCTCTGTCAAGTCGCCTGGCTCTTTCTAGGGGGGGATGGGAGCAGGACGTCTCTGCTCCACGGTTGTGGAGTTCGCAGGTAGAGTTAGCTTATGTGGCGGTGGGGCTTTGCACTTTGTTGGTGTTGCAAGGCTACCAGGTCGACTTGTTATAGGATCTCGATTTAGGTGAGAGATTATCTCCAGATGTGGACCTGAAGCTCTGCTGTGCAACGGACCTTGTACTTCATGCCAACTAGCAGTGCGCTGCATGGCAATCTTTGGCTACAACCTGGGTCACTGGTAATTTGCATCAACACAATGAGCAGGTATATGTTCAGTATGGGTATTAATATTCCCAATTGCGTCAACTCCATAATGCAGAGAAGAGTTTCTCTTTGAAAGGGTACGTCTAGGTTACATACGTAACCCAGTTCCCTGAGAAGGGGAACGAGATGCTGCGTCATACTTCCATACTTCAGGCATACCAGTACCTCTTCCTTCAGACAATCTGAAGCTGATGAGTGCACAGCATGCCTGTGACGTCATCTGACTGCGGTTGCCAATCAAGATTGGCGTGTATCACACGTGCTTCAGGCACCGGCTCACACAAGTGTTCCCATAGCATAAAAACAAACAAACATTCATCTGCTTCGCGTGGTGTTGAACATTAAAAGTGACACACAGTCTCTGTTCATCTGCTCTCTTCCTAAATAAATGAATGCATAATCTTTCCCTTATGCTCACCCTGTAAGTTCATGATTAAAAATGAAAATGTGAAAGAAAGCAAAAGCTATTAAAAGTCTTATTAAAATATGAAAATTAAAATGAATATGATGGAAGTTTTACGACCCTCTCCATCAAAATGACGGACAATAAGAAAGTCTAACCCGACCTCTGGCTCCAACATGTAGCGTGGTTATGCTTTGGTTGACCCAAGTCTCGGCTTGGAGACCTTTCCTTATCTCGTCCCCCTCTCTCTCCCACTTCGCCTTCTGTCAGTTCTACTATCCTATCTCAATAAAGGCAAAAAAATGCCTGATTTTGGCCCAGGCTACTTTTGGTTTTATCCAAACACAAGATATGAAACATTAATGCCATTGTTACAGATATATACAAATATTGGCTTTGCTGCACACCCCTAGTTAATACGGTCTGTAATATTTGGATTTCATGTTGATTTTAAAAC
Source organism: Zacco platypus (assembly GCA_038088235.1). Classification (NCBI taxonomy): domain Eukaryota; kingdom Metazoa; phylum Chordata; class Actinopteri; order Cypriniformes; family Xenocyprididae; genus Zacco; species Zacco platypus. The sequence continues at coordinate 27,298,937 of CM076073.1, forward strand.
TCTCTTGCTATTTTCTGCTGCGAGTGTGGCTAGTTAAAGGGTTAATAGCTTAATTCTACTCCCTGAATCAGGTGGGAAACATAATCTCCGACTGAATGCCGCCTGAGACTTCATCCATTTGCTGTAAGCATGCATGCTCTGAGAATTGAAACACTGGCAGATATAGCATATCATGAGCACATTAATTATAGTTGCTTCTTCTGCTGTTGCTGTGCTGTCATTGCTGGTCCCCATGCGTGAAAGACATTGGGACTGTAGTAGCAGCTGAGAAATGGGCCAGACCTGTGCATTTCTACCTGTTTGGTTTTTTTCTCTCTCCCTCCTGACTTGATAAAATGAAAGACAGAGAAAATTGGGAAACGACAAAGCAGAAGGCTGTCTAAAGCAAGGTTGTTATAGTTTTGCTTTTCCGAATATCTGTATTTTTATACTATTTTAATGATATAGTTAGTGTTATTTTCAGCAATGTTGTGTTTTTATTTCACGAACAGATTTCTATTTCATTTTTAAGCCACGTGTGGTGTGATGATGTAACGAGGAGACAGCGGGATGCAAATGCAGCTTTATTAATTAAATGAGTGGTCAAACAGGCAATGGTCGGACAACTGCAAACAGGAATGGCAAGGGATAAACAGAATCGTAGTCAGGTACACAAGCGGGGATGTCAGGACAGGCAGCAAGAATCAGACAACGGGAAAACAGGCAAAATCAAACAACAGGAAATCAAACACGGAAATAACGCTCGGAAATGACAGGGGAACCAAATCAAGACTTCACCCTGAATGGATGCGTGAGCAGTGCTTATATAGTGTGGGTGATGAGTACAGCTGCCACTCCTACTCTACAACACGACATCAACATACAGCTTGGTACAACCACCATTACCCCATCAAAGTCAGCCAGATATCTTGGAGTCATCTTTGATGACCAACTGACCTTCAGAGATCACATCTTAAAGATGGCGTGGTCATGCAGATTTGTACTTCGCAACATCAGGAAAATCCGTCCCTTCCTGACTGAGCACGCAACACAACTTCTTGTCCAGGCCCTGGTCATTTCAAGGCTTGATTACTGCAATGCTCTTCTGGCTGGTCTGCCGTCAAGTGCAATCAAACCTCTTCAAATGATCCAGAACGCTGCTGCACGTCTTGTCTTCAATGAACCTAAGAGAGCCCATGTCACGCCCCTCTTCATCTCTTTGCACTGGCCACCCCTTGCTGCTCGCATCAAGTTCAAGGCGCTGATGCTTGCTTGCAGATCTATCACAGGCTCTGCACCTTCCTACCTCCACACACTGCTACAACACTACGTCCCCACCAGAAGCCTGCGATCACTAAAGGAACGAAAGCTTGTGGTACCATCACAGAGAGGCACAAAATCACTCTCCAGAACATTCTCGTTCACTGCTCCCTGCTGGTGGAATGATCTCCCTACTTTCATCAGGAACACAGAATTCCTGGCAATATTCAAGAGACAGCTGAAAACTCATCTCTTCCGTGAACACTTAATCCCCTCATAAAAAAAATAAAAAAATAAATAAAAAATAACCCTATCCTTCCCTTTCCCCTTTGCCAATTCATGAAGAATCGCTTGTTTGTATTCCTCACTTGTAAGTCGCTTTGGATAAAAGCGTCTGCTAAATGACTAAATGTAAATGTAAATGATGAGTACAGCTGTTGATGGTAATTAGTGACTGGGTGATGAGGTGCAGCTGCTGCGGTAATCAGTAAATGGGTCCGGGGCTTATGGGAAATGTAGTCTGTGCGAATGAATGAGAGTAAGTGTGAGTGAAAAGAGACCAGAGTGGAGTGCCCTCTAGTGGATCTTCCGGGCACTCCAGCTGACAATCGTGATGAACAGACCAAAATTTAATTTGATTAATTGTTAATTTTAAGTTCTTTTGAGTGACGGTTGGTTGATCCAGATCATAATCCCAGTCTGGAGAGTGTTTCCCAAAAGTACAAGCTCCATTGTTACCAGCATAGTTTAACTATGATTGTGTGTTTCCAAAGCCTTCCAACAATCAAACAGCTTCACAAACTTGTTGGAATTACTGCTCCCGGACTGTGGTTAGAAGCATAGTATACTGTTAGCCTATGGCATGCGGACCTAAAAAGATGGAACAAAAAGCAAGCTAACATGCAGTACATTCTATAACCTTCATTGAAATACATATATTTCAGTCGATGTGTTTTAGGGTGTCAACAATCAGTGCATGTGTATAAATGCGCAAGGACAACTTGCTTTATTTGATGTTGATGAATCAAACGATGGGGAACAAAATTAGTGAAGCAAGAGATGTCATATTCAGTATGCGGCATCTCTGAGCAATTACATTGTGGAGAAAGCTGCTGACTGAATGAACCGCATGCATATGGGAATAAAGTGTACGCCAAGTACATGTAAATGTGATAAAAAAAAAAATTTAATGGCTTTCTGTTTTTTAAATTAATTATAAAAATCTGTCATGAATTGCATTCTCAAATCAATTAGCCAAGCAGAAGTTATAACTCCACCAGTTAAACATGGCGTCATTAATAACAGTTCTAATGTTTTCGTTGAACTGACGTGATTCAAACAACAGAGGTCCGACCATATTACTACGGTTTCGGGAATCAGTTATTAGGTAGTTACTTACTACAATGATGCATCGTACTACAGTGGTTTAGCAGCGAGTTACATTGTTGTATGGGAAATGCAGCCTAGCTATATTTTAGACCAAGCAGGATAGTTTTCGCAAGAAATTACATATGTGCTTGTCTCGTCATATCCGTAAATAGACTAAATTTGCTCCAGTTATTTTGCCGTGTGTATAGTGTGGGAGTGGCAGCTAAATCTCGAACCTCAGGGGAATCACCCATTTTTTACACCAAACCGAGAAGAGTCTGCTGGCAAAAAGAGAACACGACAGAACTCGCAATAGAACAAGAATCAACATTGGCTTGGCTTTTCAGAGGTGATGGAAACAGGGATTTGAAATGTTGTCAAAGCGATGTGGAGATGGTGTTTTTATTGCTCAGCAGGTAAGGTATTTCACTGAAGAGATAAATTGCGATATGTAGCTCTCTAACAGAGTTCATTGTAAAGAATTATCTATTGTGAAGGCTCGTGTCATTATGGGATGTTGTAGCGCAGTGCTGGAATTTTCAAGGAAGTACCGTTAGGGTTTATTAACGGGTAAAGCTACAGGAACGTTTTCAAGGATTAGTTCACCCAAAAGTGAAAATTCTGACATTAATTCCTCACCTTCATGTCGTTCTACACCCGTAAGACCTTCGTTCATCTTCAGAACACAAATGAAGATATTTTTGATCCGATGGCTCAGTGAGGCCTCTCACTCACACTTTCAGATTCCCAGAAAGATATTTAAAACAGTTCATGTGAGTACACTGGTTAGACCTTAACATTATTGTCAGGATCTGTCTGTTTATCCGTCTATGTATTTGTTCCCTAGTCCTGTCATCGGTCACATGTTCCTTGTTTTGATTTCCAGTTGTTTTGTCATGTGACCTTGTTTTGCCTTCCCATTATTAGTCCATTGTCATCAGCCGTTTTGTTTGTAATCATGTCTTTCACCTGTGCGTTACTCGTTACCCTCTTGTTCTCTGGTGTATTTATTCCCTCTGTGTCAGTCCAGTCCTTGTCTGTTATTAATCGTATCGTGTGCTGAGTTTACCTGTTTCCACACTGTATTCCTGGAGATTATTATTATTAAATTGTCCTATGTCAAAGCCTTCGTCTTCGTGCCTTGTTCCTGACCAGCACGTTACAATTATGAAGCGACGAGAAAACTTTTTGTGCGCCAAAAATAAATAAATAAATAACGACTTTATTCAACATTCAAATTTCTAATGATGGCCGATTTCAACACACTGCTTTAAAGCTTTATGAATCTTTTGTTTCAAATCAGTGGTATCAAACTGCCAAAGTCATGTGATTTCATTAAACGAGGCTTCGTTATGTCATAAGTGTTTCAAAACGTTTCAAAATTTCAATGGTTCACCACTGGGGGCGATGATCTGAGCCTCACTGAGCCATCAGATTTTATCAAAAATATCGTAATTCGTGTTCCGAAGATGAACGAAGGTTTTACGGGTGTGGAACGACATGAGGGAGAGGAATTAATGACAGATTTTATTAATTCATTTTTGGGCGAACTAACCCTTTAAGCTAGTTAGCTAGAGATCCTAAACTGGTTAAAACTCTTAAGTGTGGTACTAGTGAATGGGATAATCTCTCGCTTTCTTTTTCATCGCAGAAATCGCAGAGTTAAAGCACAACAAAATAATGTTCTTCTGCAAAATTCATGCTTTTTTAGAGTGTACCTTTAAGCATGAACTTGAACTTTATTTGCAAACAATATAAGAATTTAAGAAATAAAATGAAATAAACATAAAAATTCCATCATGTGATAAACAACGATTAGAAAACAAAATAACACTTTACAATAAGATTCCAATAGTTAACATTTAATGCATAAACAAACATAAGGAATACAATACAGTATTTATTAATCTCTTCTGAGGTAAGTTAATAAAAATACAATTGTTTATTTTTAGTTCATGTTAGCTCAGGTCCATTAAATAATATTAAAAATACAACTTTTGTTTTTAATAATGATTAACATCAACTAAGATTGGCAAATTCTTTAGAAGTATTTTTCATTGTTAGTTTATGTTAGCCAATATACAGTTAACAAACGATTATTTTAAATTATTTAATTTTTCAACCACTGTTGGTAATTATATTCATTTAATTGGTTAATGATGTTTTTGCTGTACTATACAATAATAACGCTGGCCTGGTCTAAAGGAAACTTTTTCCAAGTGGTACATTTTTTATGCTTCAGTAAACATTCAAAGTCACTGTTCAATTTTACGCTATTTGCCTTGATGCCGCAGTCATGATCCACTTTATTCAGCAACGAAAATACTCAGTTGACCTAAATTGACCCAAAAGCGTTGTTGCCGAACTATTACAAGAAAGTACAGACTCGGTTATTTGCACTGAGGTTCCAAGGTTTCATCCAGAACTGTTTTAATATCCTTCTCCATCTAATAAATAAAAAGAATGTAATATTTATGGTGCAGTGGCTTATAGCTGTAGTTCAATCCAGATAAAATGCCTTCATACTACGAGAGGTGGGATTCTAGTTATTTCTTATTCCCTGGCTGCTGTGCAAGTGGTGATATCTAAATAGATTCAGCTGTTGATTGACAGCGTGGGGATGAGCTGTTATCAGCTGGACCACAGTGTTGTGTTTGGTGAGGTTGTGAGGTACAGTCTCCCGTGGCATTGTGATTTTTGCTACACTATGCTCTCTGTCTGTCACAGAACTACATTAACATTCGTGATTGACAGAAAAAGATAGCGGCTTGGCAGATTTTGAGATGTTTTGGTAACAACGAACCTAGATATTTAAGGTAACAGCCGCTCCCTGCAAGTAAGCAGTCCTACATTTCTGACATATTTCTGACATTTCTATTGTGTTACAAACAGGACAAACCCAGCAAATGGGTAGTTTTAACCCAGCGGTTGGGTTAAATGTTTAACCAGCCTGCTAGGTTTTATTTAACTCAACTATTGTTTAAAAATGTCTGTACTTCTTGCTTAAAAAGAACCCAAAGTATTTTGGACATGAACATGTATTAATATGTTTAATAAATGAATATTTAATGAATAGTAATTAAACAATAAACATTTATTAAATTGCTTCTTATTGACCTAAAATTTGATTATTATTGTTGCCTTTAGTAATTATGTCTCATATTTTTAATTTCCAACCTATTTGGGGTTTATTTTAAGAGAGCCATATGGTAATTTTTAAACAATAAATGAGTTAAATAAAACTGCCTAAACATTTAACCCAACTCCTGGGTTAAAACAAGCCAATCGCTGGGTTTGTCCATTTTAAACCCAACTTGGGTTGTTTTTCTGTCATATAAGGCAATGATTCACAACTGGTGGGTCATAAAATGAGTCACATGCCCGTTCTGACTGCAAACAGTAGGAGGAAATTGCTAAATACAATTAATAAAATGTGAAACAGGGATGCTATTTTGTTTTGTCGACTCTTGCATAACCAGCATTAAGTTCAAATAGAATGCACTCTTGTCTTTTAAAACGCGAGAAGCCGCTCAATTGTACGATTGACGTTGATGAATGAAAAAGAAGAGACATGTTTTAAAGCATCTTACCTTAACACGTCATCTTAAAAATGCAGTTCTTATTTGCAAAAAAAAACATTTTATACTCCACTTAAAAGTGGGCACGAACACAGGTACACCAGCACACTAGAAAATGTATTCCTTGTTCAGTGTCTATACCGTTTTTCTCCAGAAGTTATGAGCAATAAAACTAAATATTTAAACTACAGTTTAAAAGGGCTATATGTAGAAGTTCAGAAACCCTTGCGTCTGATCATAGTGATGTGAATATGTTTGCACCAGCTCTGCAGCTCACTGGCATCATGTCGACATATGAGGTAATTAAAATGATTAATTGGTAATTGGCAAAAACGACCCAGGTCCTTCACATAAAAATCAGTGTACAGGCTTTCATAGACAACCTAGGAAGGTGAGGAAGGTCTAATTTTTAAAGGGGACCTGTTATGCCCCTTTTCACAAGATGTAATATAAGTCTCTTATGTCCCCAGAATGTCTCTGAAGTTTCAGCTCAAAATACCCCACAGATCATTTATTATAGCTTGTCAAATTTGCCCCTATTTGAATTTACTTTAAATGCAAATGAGCTGCGGCTCAGAAGCCCCTCTCTTTTACAGATCGTGCTTCGCTTGCTCAACAACAACAAGGTTGGAGAATCTCACGCAGCCAAAGTGAGGATTGTCAGTAACGTGTTCAGCCTTACATTGATCAAACCGGAGTCGGACTCTGATGGAGAGACTCAGGAAGAACTTTTAGAATGAAACTGGATGTTTCTGAATGGATAGTGGACAAATTTATGTAGTTGCTGTGGAGTTGATTCAACTCATCGACTGGCATAGACAGACACTATACATAGCGTACGTGTTTGTCAAACAGAGTTATAAACACCAGTCTAACGTCTATGATTGCTATCAAATGCTGTGAATGGTCTATCGCTCAGACAGAAACGCTACTTTTTTAGCAACTGCAGGCTATCCAAGCTAATGAGACTCTAAATAGTGTTCAGTGCTCGTCTGTGCAGCCAACGACAGAACAGTTAGCATGCTTTGCTCAAACTTTTGCCATGGCATTAGAACTGATACACTGTTTTTACTTGCGGGGTAGTCGTGGCCTAGTGGTGGGGAGTTGGGTGGGGAGTTGGGTGGGGAGTTGGGTGGGGAGTTGGGTGGGGAGTTGGGTGGGGAGTTGGGTGGGGAGTTGGGTGGGGAGTTGGGTGGGGAGTTGGGTGGGGAGTTGGGTGGGGAGTTGGGCTAATCAGAAGGTTGCCGGTTCGATTCCCACGCAGGAATTGAAAGTGGGGATTGTGAATAAACAGCACTCTCTCCACCTTCGATACCATGACTAAAGTGCCCTTGAGCAAGACATCTAACCCCTAATTGCTCCCCTTGTAAGTCGCTTTGGATAAAAGCGTCTGCTAAGTGAATGAATGAAAATGAAAACAAAATGGTGGCACCATGGCTGTAAACGTGGGGGAGGTAATATAAATCCCCTTCCTCGTCACTAGGGGAGTAAAATCTGAGCGGCTCGTTTTTCACACGCTTGCTGAGAAAGTCTTGCCAAAACAAAGTTACTGGGTTGTCCTTTGTCACATTTTCTGGGTTGGTAGATACACCCGATTATAGCACTTAAAAACGAAAAAAATTCATATTTTCATGATTAAGTTTCATTACAAGCTGTACACATCAGCAGTTGATACATGAAAATTCTTACATATACCCCCTTTAAAGTGTGTGTATATCATGAGACATCTAAACAGACATCTAATTGTTGAGTTTTCAGTAGTTTGTTGTTGTTCCACTTATTTTTCAACTGTGAAATAACAGGCTGGGTCGGTGTCACCACCTTGTAGACCGAATAATTTGCTCAAAAAGGCACTGTGACAAGCAGGACGGGGCGAGAGCCGTGAGAGAACGGCACGAGGCCGGTGGAGTGACTGCTGAGGAGCGTCACCTGAGCACCGGAGCATAAAAGGAGGAGCGACGACAGTGAAGGACGAGAGAGGATCAGGGGGGTATTCCAGAAAGCAAGGTTAACTTACCGTCACATATACCCTGAACTCTCGGTTGATTAACCCAAACCTTGCTTACTCGAGGTATGCTGGTTCCAGAAACGCATCAGGGAGTAAGTTCAGCCAACCCAGAGTATGTTCCCGCTTAACACACAAGACATTCTCAACCGAGCGACGAATCGATGATTCATGGAAACAAATGCTGAGAAAAAGCGCGCCATTCCACTTCCTCCTTCTTCTTTTGTTTAATGGCAATTTACATAACCTACTTAGTGCATATCGCTACGTATTTGGTGGTTGTGTAATCATTTTTTCAATCTTTTTATTGAATAAGTAATCTTTATTCACTGAGAATAAGACTTAAATTGTTTGTTTGATGCTAAATATTTAATAAGATATCACATATGTATTTTATTATAGAAATTATAGAATAGAAAACGTCCTGTTATAAAAAGGAAACAAAGCAGATCCATGTGTGAGATTACAATAAAATAAATACATATATTATATATAAATTAAATAAACGTTTAAACATTATAATAGTGCTTTATAATTTATATATAAAGCACTTTTATACATATATGTACATATGTATTGTATAATATAATATTATATATATATATATATATATATATATATATATAAAATATAATATTATATATATATATATATATATATATATATATATAAAACAGTAACAATGTAACAAATTTAGAAATGTAGTTACCTTAATAAAACTATATTAATTAAATAACACGCATCTGAATAAGCAAACTAACCCTCAAACTTAACCTGCTCCGGAGCAGGTTATGTTCAGAGAGTAAGTTGCTATGGCTACTTACATACCCTGAAAGTTACCTCTGTTTTTGGAACCGAAAGTTGAGGTTATCAGCTTACTTACTCTTAAACATACCTGGGTATGTCACATAACCTGCTTTCTGGAATACCCCCCAGGCCTGGATTTTAGGTTTTATTATGTTTATGTGGGCGGCAGTCATCCGCGAGGGACTGCCACCATTTTACGTTAGTTTTGTATTTGTTTATTTTATTATTATTAAAGTTATGTTGAACGTTCGCCGGTTCCCACCTCCTTCTTCAAGCACATGTGAGAGTTGAGGATACAGAGAACACATGGTTCACAAACTGGGCTGTGTGCTTACAGTACATGTGTACTGGGCTAATGATGAAATTTACGTCATATGCACTGTATGCACAACCTAGCATATTCATAAAAACAGAAGTATAGGTTCTAGAAGGAAAGGTTCTAGAAACTTAAAGGGTTCTGTCAGGTGCTTCATTCAGAACTTTTAGGGGTTCCCATCATGGGATCATTTTATGGATCTAGTTTTAATTAATTAATAATTCATTTTTAATTGAAATTACATTTCAGGAATTAAATAGCACCTTTTTGACGTAAGGACTCTTCGCAAACCGTTTGATTGACAGGCGATCTGACCAATCATAACCCTGAATCTGCCATTTTGTCGGGCAAAGCAGTCAGGGGAGTTAGTAGATTAACGTTGGTGAACTTGAACTTCAAAAATTGTGTGTACTCACATCTTTTCCTTCCTGATGTTCATTCATGTTTATTTGATGCTATAAATGAACTAGTATGAAGAGATGATCGGTTCACGAGGAGCTACAGCGATCTGTCACCACACATTAAAGAGACGCTATTGATTGTTGGTGAGGATATGAAACTGTTTCATGTCTGTCGATGTGTTGTCAGTGTCCTCTTTGCTACGCTATGTATTTTTCACTCCGTGAGAACATGATGTGTGGCGTGAGAGCGCATGGCTTGTCAGACATAGCAACAGTAACTAAAGTCTTTGCGAAGGGTCAGTTGAGTCAAGAACTCTAGGGTTCTATATTGAACCCCACTCAATTTTTTTAAGAGCGACCTTTGGGCTTATAACATGGAAAATTAAGTATATCTGGGCCTTAAGTAGCACAGACAAGAATTTAATTAATTTGATGACAATGAATACTGGCCAAATTTGTAATGAATCCGCTCTGTCTTTCGTCCACTTGCCACTAGATGTCACCCTCCCATTTCATGGACTCTATCCACCACACTACATTTCCCATAAATCCCTTACCTTCATGTTGATTACTGCCCAGCTGTAGCCTATCTAGTTCACTATTTAAGTTTACTCTGTAGCCCATGTTATTTGCGAAGTCTTGTTAATCCTAGCATTAAAATTCCGAGCGTTATATCCCTGTCTTGTTTGCCTGTTTCCTGATCCTGCCTGTTTCTCTGTTTTTGATGTTTATCTGCCTGCCCTCTGACCTGTTTGCCTGGATTATTACTACGAGTCTGCCTGTTCCCTGCCACTACTGTTTGCTGTTTATTGACCATTGCCTGTTTGACCATGTTTTGTCATTAAAGCTCGCACTTGGATCTCATCCTTACAAAATTTAAAAAATATTTTCATCAAAAGACAAAACTACAATATCTCTGAAAAACTGTTAAAGTAAAAACTGTAATATTAAAAAGTAATTCTGTAATACTGTAAACGTGGCCTAAGCATGGACTAGTTCAGCTTTTGGAAGCAGTGTTCTGAACTTTTGTTTCTCGACGAACTGATAAACACTGTGCATCCAGCCAATCAGACTGGAGTGTGCCATTTTGAGACAGCTGTTGCCACTTTTGAATATGCATCAGACAGTATGTGGGCTTTCCACCTGAGGCCGTGACTAACAATGCTGTGTCTGCTCTCTGTTCATGATGGAGACTCTCAGGCTGTTTTCAGAGGAGTTTACTTGAGTGTCCCACTGCTTCAGATCTGAGAGCTCTAGTCGTTTCTCCAAAAGGTTAAAATAAATCTTTCAGCGTTATAGAGAGAAACCTCAGGCCATGGCAGACTGATGGATGGTGCGGAATCAAATCTCTGTCAAGGTTGCGGCCCCGCAGAGAGCCCAACATTGACAGACCGAGCATATTTTTTCTTTCACATCACAGAAGTTCTGCTTTTGAAGAGTAGTTTTTTCCACGTGATAAAAGGCTCTGAAATATCTAAGGTTATCAGGGAGTTCACTGTTCGCCACTGCAGTGTTTTAAATAATTAAAGCAAAGCAAAGATAACAGAGACACAGAGTTGCTGAATCAAACATGGCGAGAGGGCAACATGATCGATGTCTGATGAAAATGTAGACTGTGTACTGACTGCTATGTAAAAAAAGTTTGCAAAACAGAATACATTATGCACTTTTCAAATAGTAATATGCTACTCATGAGCTCGCCTTGCTGCTTGTTTAATTCCGGAACATGGGGAACATAAAAACATGTCATTTTAACTATTTGTAATCCCATTAATAATGAGCCAAGAAAGAGGAAACAATTGCAGGCAAGGTAAAGTCAGCAGCACTGAATTCTGGAATACAGTACCCGATCCAATGTGCTCCGTTTTGTGAAGTGAATACTTTAGTTTATATAATATTCAGCAGAAACAGCATGTTGTTAGATGAACAGAATATTTTGAAGGCAGTAATGTGGGCAGAATCCATCAGGATTTGATTGGCTTGTGAAATAGACACTATTAATAATATAATTTAAATCATTAATTTATTACATTTGAATTAAAGATTATAAATTATTATAAATGCAGCGCATGTTTGTGTGAGTGTGTGTGTGTGTGTACATATATATATTAGGTCTGATTCATTTTTTAATCTAATTACATGATGTGGTGAATAATTAATCACACATTAATTGTATATCAAATTTGGCTGAGAAATTATCCCAAAAAGATTATTTGAAGTCATTATTGTGTAAAGCATCAAATAAACATTACAAAAAGTAGATTCAGAAAGAAATATGTATTTGATTCAACATAGAATTTATTACACAAACCTTTGGACCACAAGGTTGAGAAAATGATGACTGAATTTAATTTTTTTGTGTGAACTGTATATATATATATATATATATATATATATATATATATATATATATATATATATATATATATATATATATATATATATGGAATTATGAGATTTTTTAAAATGAAATTATACTCTATAAATGTCTAATTCATTCCATTCATTCAAACAACTGATTCAATCAGGAGAGAAGTAAACAACAATATTAACTGCCTTAAATTTAGATTTCTCTGATCTATATATTTGGATCTTAAGACATTTGAAGGCCAAAAAATTGGACAATAATAGCTTTAAAATCTCTCTTTCACATCTCTATCATCACTTTCTTTTTTCCCCTCAGTATCCTTTTCTTTGAAGTTTATTAATTTGAAACTCTGATTATTTTTGTCGTTCATTTGACATTTCAAGCATAAAACAATTATCAAGAAATAGGTAGTTTAGTTACTTACATCATATCTCGCACTTTATGGAATTCGTGCTCAGCAGCTTCCGTGAACATAAAGCCCACCAAGTTTGATTTGACTTGTCATCTCAAATATTTTATCATTGACGACCGGTGACAGACAGCTTAGGTTATCTTGGTGCTGTGCAATATCCTTCCTGCACTATACTAAATACTATATATATATATATGTATATATATATATATATATATATATATATATATATATATTAGTCAGGTTCATTGTTTGATGTAAGCTAGTCCTTCAACACGCTATCAGAGTTCCTCTGAAACCCTCCACCTCCCCCAGCTCCACCTGCCTAGATCTGTTACACTATTTATGCATGTCTATTAGTGCAGCAGCAGCATATCTTACATGCTCACAGCAGCATTTCTGTGTAGTAGTAAGATAATTCTTGCTCTATAGCAGCAATAATCTACAGCACCAGATTAACAGATCTAGTCTTGACCAAATACATTAACATTGCTATATTCAGTTACATTCTAAATTTATTCAGAAAGTTGTCATGATTCAAACCCCCCCACCACACACGCACACACACTTTTCTCATGTTGCTGTTATTTTTAGATCAGTGTAAGGGAAGCAGAATGTCTCTCAGGATGATCATCAATACCAGCTAAACTGAACACCTGAAGCAGAATCATTTCATTTTAAATTCAATCAGAAATGGGAGGCCAAGAACAGCTGAACCACCCTTAGGAATTGAAATAACAAATATGCAGATATTTAGATTATGTGTAACTATTATAGTCTGCAAACAAATATTAACCTGGGATTTTGTTGGCATTTACGAAACAGAGGTTGGATTACTTACCGGAATTGCTGTTTGCTCAGAGTATTGAAACATTGTTTACTTTTAATTTAAAACACTTTTCCACATTAGCATATATATTTTTTTAAAAATCTCTTTATATAACAGAATGTATTTCTAATTCTGTTCATGCAGAAACAGATTAATGTGCTCAGAATTCTCAAAGGGCCACACAAAGAGATTTAGATTGTCATCTTTTACTCATGTCGTTCCAAACCTGTATGACTTTTTTCCATGGAACACATAAGGAGATATTTTGTAGAATGTTCAAGCTGCCTTTTACTATACATTAAAAGTCAATGGGAATATGAGCTCCCAAAAATGAACAGCACTAAAATGGTCTTCTGAAGAGGAACTGAAATTTAAAATGTTAGTTCGCCCCAAAATGAAAAATCTGCCTTCAAACCTTCCAAATTTTGAAGAACAGTTTTTGTGACCATTTTGACAAAAATTAACAACACAATTCACAAAATATCTTCTCTGTTCCACAGAAGAAAGAAAGTAGAGAATCTTCATTTTTGGGTGAACTGTCCCTTTAAGCTGTTATTCACTGTAAATCTTTCCCTCAGTCAATTCCTTACAAAAAAAAATAAAAATACTGTATAGTTTAAGATGAGTAATATGATTATAGTGGATCAATTATAATTGACAATTATAATTAGGTCTGGGTAAAAAATATTGATTTCTTGATTTTAATCGATTCTCAGTTTTATGAACCGATATTGATTCTTAAATCCCAAGAATCGATCTTTTAGAGCCGTTTTCAGTTGACGAATGAACAAAAATTTGCCTCCCATAATAAATCACAATAAGCTTTGCTACTTTTGATATGAAACAAAGTCTCAAATTACAAATTGTTCATTTTATTACGAAATAATTCAACCAGTAAATACCACACTGGCACTCTTTAATGTGTCGAAAGAGATCGCTGCTGCCGCCTCAGGTCACATGAAAACATCCCGGTGTGTAATTAAAGTCGGTTCATTTTAACCTTCAATATTAGAGTAATGAAGTACCAACTGGCTCCCTGAATCATTTCAAGCATTAGTTGAGAGATTTTTTTCCTTGAGAAAATGTCATGTACTGTATCTGATATATATATATCTAAAGGGTAACACTTTACAATAAGGTTCATTAGTTAACATGAACTAATAATGAACTACAGCATTTATTAATCATTGTTAATGTTAATTTATCTAATACATTATTAAAATCTTGTTAACAGTACACACTGTGAACAAACTGTATTTTCATTAACTAGCCTTAACGAAGATTAGTAATTAACAAATTAATTGCTCATGTTAGTTAATACATTAACTAATGTTTCACTAATGAACCTTGTTATAAACTGTTAAAGTAACTGATATCAAATCAAGCTTGTGCATTAAAATTAAAATCATGACATTTGGATGACTACCCAGCTCTAATCATAATACTGATAATATGCTGATTTTTGGAGCTTGAAAACCAATATACACTGTCACGTATGGAGAAGAGCAGCGTGAACATTTTTCTAAACATCTTCTTTTGTGTTCCAGGAAAAGAAGTAATAAAGGTTTGGAACAACCTGAGCCATAAATCATTGCTGATCATTGTCATTTTTGGTTGAACTATCCTTTGAAAGGACACACACTTGCAGTATAAACTGATTTAAAAGAACGTGTCTGATCTTCCCGGAGGAGATGAAACCATGCCACCGAGAGCACTAATAACATTTCAGTCCAACTTGTGGATTTGCACATGATCAAATGTACCATCCATAATGCATCAGAAATGACCCTCAATGCATTCACAGAATATATTGAGTGTAAAAAGAGTCGATCTGCGCAACTACCTGAACATTTTCCACACTGGTAGACCACTAGAGTTTATGGATGCTGATGTTTTAAACATTGATTTCTGCACACTGAAGTCCCCTCATAAAGGAAATTCAATAAAGCAGCGGCAGCGATCAATATTAATACAAGACTGATGCCAAAACCTCATTGTTTTAAATGATGCGAAATGTTTCATAATACCGTCCCGAGCATCTCCAAGGTGTTGTGTTGATATGTGCATATAAACCGAGTCTCATGTCAATGTGGCAGACTATATAACCTTCTCATCGGATGGAAGCTAAAAATAGTCGAGCCCCCCCTCCCCTTCCTTGTTTCTTTCTTTCTTCCTTCACCTGCCTCTGCTCACCTTTTTCCTCACCACCTCCTGTATGAATCTCAGTCTCCGTTTCTCCACTGAAGTGTGAAGTGCGCAACACCACAGTTTATACGCGCATCAATCTCGCCGTCTTTTATGACTGAACAACAGTGACTCATTCCACCGAATCAGGAAAGTTCACAAGTATAAATAACCACCCGTCTGTTTCCAAGAGACGTAAAGCCGGTCGGAGAAAAATATGTCTCTTGTAGGTCTATTAAATGTTATCGAATGCAGCGTGAGAGTGTGAATGTGTGTGTGGCAGGGGAATGAGAGATAAACCGATTGGAGCTTGCTTACGGATGTGTCCACGCCGTCTATTAGATCCCGCTGGATGAATGATTCTGCAGGAGAGAGAGTTTGCAGATCTGGAGATGTTTTTAAACAACTTTCTATGAACTCCACATTCGCATTCACGTCGATGAGTGTGCATGGCAACATATAAACGCAGAAAGCTTCTTCAAGGGTTAGGTTTAGGAAATAAACATAACATCAGCTTCCTGTGCAATAAAAGGATTCAATGAAAAGTGAAATGGAAAGTCTTTGGATGAGATGAAATCACCAGGTTTGAGAACAACTCAACACTTTCTGGCTATTTTTAGTGGTTGGGCTGACTGCAACCTGTTTACTTTTAAACTGAATGAGGCTGAAGTGAATTAAAAAGAGTCTTACCTGAGGATGGACTTGAAGGTTTGCACTTCCTCTATGTCAGCGCTGCGGTGAAAGCACTTTTTCTTTTTTCTTAATGTAAACAACACCACAAACTACTTCACCAAATCTTAGTACACCACAAGACTCGTTATAGTTCGGTCACTAAGGGGTTTTTGGATTGGCTTTGCGTTATGTTGGCATCTTTTGTGTGTCTGTACTGTGTGTTGTTGTCAGCAGCATCACTGACTTGAGCGCGCGCTTCCACTCTCCTCAGCAACACTCGTCCGCTCGCTCGCGCTCTCGGCTTTGTTCATTCCTCCATCCGAGCCGATTCATCAGCGCGAGATAGAGAGGGGGGAGACAGGAGAGATGTTTGCGTACAAACTCGCTCATTGGGACGGAGGACAAAATGATACAAACAACAGTTGCTCGTTAGAACATACGTGAATGGTTTGGTGTATTCAAAAGCAAAAAAATGAGGCTAACGTGATGCTGTTGTATTAACGCGAGATGTGCACCCCTGTACAGGCGAGGATGGTTTGGTTTTACCTAGAGAGAAAGAGAGAGAGAGAGCACACACTTGAGGAGATATATAAGATAATGAAAGACTGGAAAGTAATAATGAGGTAATAATCGGACAACAGAGAACATTTTAAACTAAATGTGAACACATGATAATAGAAACTTACAAGGCATATTTTAGAATCACATGACAATTAAATATAATTAAACGTAAGACTTGCTTTCTTCAGTGGAGCACAAAAGAAGATATTCTGAATATTTAAGCAGACAGTTTCACTGTAAAAAATCCAACTTGCAAAAAGTTGTAATAACTATCATCTATTAGTTAACTGGACAATAAAACTAAAAAAAGTTGACTTAACAAGTGGAAATAAGTTGGTTCAAAAATTGTCTGATCAACTTAATTTGAATTGTTGACTGGACATACACATGCAAGTTTACAAGCACACTTGTTGGTTTGGTAAACTCAACTTGAAAAAGGTTCAAATTACTGGTTTTGTTGTGTTGGCTCAGCAAAAATCTATGTAAAAATCAGTTTAACTATGTTTAATACATTTATTCAACCTAAACCAAGTTTCTTTCCATAAACTTAAAAAGTTTAGTTTTGTGAACAAGGTTTTGCAAGTTCTAAAAAATCCTAAAAAACTTCTGCCACTTATTTAAGTGAAGTTAGAAACTGCCCTCCCACTAGCAAATACTAATTTTGGAAAATAAAATGCAACCATTTGTTCATGGGACAGTGTAGAAAAATGTTTATTTTTTATTTTTTTTGAACTCACCATTTTGGTGGATGGTGTTTCCTTTGCTTGGGCACTTCATTTATATTATTATATTGTATTGAAATCACAGTTCATATATTTGTATGCAACTGAACTTCACAATCCTTATATATAATTATATATATGAATAACATGACCATCTTAATTTATGCCAGTTAATGATCATTTAAAAGTTAACGGTAGCATTTATAAACACACAAACAATTGGAAACTTAAGTGGGTTGATTATCAATCATCAATTTGTGACAATATTGCGTAATTGAATATACTTGAGTCACACAGACTTCAACATTCAGCATGCTAAACACAACGATGGTAACAATTAAATTACAGTGTACCAATTTCCAATAGTATTTTTTCGTTCTACAGACCAAAAAAGTTGAATTGGCTCAACTTAAAAAGGCTTGTTAAAAAACAGTTGCACCTCTCCGCAAAACTAACAATTTTAAGTTAACCCAATTAAATATTTTTTGTATGACTGGCAACTTAATTTCAGTCAGTATACAAAAGTTGTATTTGTATACATTTCTCAAAATATCTGTGTTTGTGTTCCACAGAGTCATAGAGGTAAAAAAAATATTTTCATGATTTGTTATCACAACCTTTTTCTTTTGTCATATCAATTAATGTGGTTTAGATAACATATTTTTTTGCATTCTGTTGATTAAAGCAATCTTCATTGTATTAATTCAATGAACTCAAAATTTTAAGGCTACCATGGTAACTTACTTTTTTAAGTTAAACCAACAGTAATTTTTACAAGGCAACATTTTTATTTCATTCATGTATACTTTTGCCCCTCGTTTTTATCTCCACATGTCACTTTATTTCTTTCTTTCTTGTTTTGTTGTTGATGTTGTTGATATTGTTATGTTTTATGTTGTTATTGTTGCTATTATTGTTATGTTACCTGTTATGCATCGAGGGTCTGAGAGTAACGGAATTTCAATTCTCTGTATGTATGTGCTGTATATATGGCAGAATTGACAATATAGCTGACTTTGACTTTGACTTGATATTATTTCAAACCTGTATGGAACATAAAAAGAGAGTTTTTGAAGAACTATTAGGGTAACACCATGACTGACCATGATATATTAGACACACTGTGCCAAATCGGGGGTCAAATTAATGGTTCCTGCATGACAAAACAAGATGTCAAAAATGACTTAATGCCTCTGAAGGAACCATATTTAATCTGAAGGCTATATTCGAGATATTTTTACTGATCAACTCAAAGACTTAAATATATCACATTAGTCACATGCACTCCTTTTTATTGTGATTTTATCTCCTTTTGAAGCTTTACAAACATGCTATTGTGAAAAAAGGAGTGTACATAATTGTATCGAATGTACATGTGTAGTGTACTTCAAATCTTAAAAGTATTTTTTTTAAAACTGTATTTGCAGATAATATAATATTAATTAAATAAAAGCTGACTTAAGTGTACTTAAATTGAGCACACTTATATGATTTTAACACACTTATAATGTTGAATTAAAAGTTCAACTTTAGAGTATATTTTGAATCCTTGTTTTAATAATCTTTTGTCATGCTTTAAAGAAAAACACTTTGGACGTTGACATGCTAAAGCATGTGTAATGTACTTGATTATAATTTCTACTGGAGTGTGTTATTCAATGTTACATAATAAAGCAAATATATATTAGAAGTAAATTGCAACTGCATCATTACAAACATACAAATATAGCCATAAACCAATAGATGTAATTAGATTACATTAACAAAAAAGTACTTAAGTGGCTCAAAAACCACTGTAAAGTTCAGCTGATTGCATTTAATATAAATTTTAACTGTAACATATTTTCATTTAAATGTAAATATCATAATATCGAGTGTCTGACAGCATCGCATTCAGTTCACACTTTTTTAAATTATATAATTTCCATGATAAGAACTCTTTTTAAAAGTATACCAAAGTACTTCTATATTTTACAACTCTCACAAGGGACAATGTGAGGATGAGTAAATGATAACAGAATTTTCAACCTGGAACTTTCCATATTATATATGTTCTCGTATCTTACTTATTAACCTTCTCTGAGAGACGTTACAGCCAATATAGCTTCTGTCACGATTATAGCCACTAAACCTACCAGCTTTCATTTGATACACACAAGGATTTCAGAAAGAGACTGAAGAAGGATATCCACCCACAGGAATTACATCAGTAACCAGAACCTCATCCAACAAGAACAGTAGTCCCATCTCTAAAAGGACGATTTAAATTTTACAGCTAAAATAACACTTTTTCTTTCAATGAGAAATACGTAATATAAGCGCTTTAAGTAAAACACAAGCTGCACATTACTTATTTTAAACACCAGGTATGTCTTGTCTCCAACACTTATGTTATAAAGTCAGAATTGCGTGATATAAAGTCAGAATTGCGTGATATAAAGTCAGAATTGCGAGATATAAAGTCAGAATTGGGAGATATAAAGTCAGAATTCAGAGTTACAAAGTCAGAATTGGGAGATATAAAGTCACAATAGCGAGATATAAAGTCAGAATTGGGAGATATAAAGTCAGAATTGCGAGATATAAAGTCAGAATAGCGAGATATAAAGTCAGAATTGGGAGATATAAAGTCAGAATTGCGTGATATAAAGTCAGAATAGCGAGATATAAAGTCAGAATTGCGAGATATAAAGTCAGAATAGCGAGATATAAAGTCAGAATTACGAGATATAAAGTCAGAATTGGGAGATATATAGTCAGAATAGCGAGATATAAAGTCAGAATTACGAGATATAAAGTCAGAATTGGGAGATATATAGTCAGAATAGCGAGATATAAAGTCAGAATTGGGAGATATAAAGTCAGAATAGCGAGATATGAAGTAATAATTGTGAGATATAAAGTCAGAATTGCGTGATATAAAGTCAGAATAGCGAGATATAAAGTCAGAATTGCGAGATATAAAGTCAGAATAGCGAGATATAAAGTCAGAATTACGAGATATAAAGTCAGAATTGGGAGATATATAGTCAGAATAGCAAGATATAAAGTCAGAATTACGAGATATAAAGTCAGAATTGGGAGATATATAGTCAGAATAGAGAGATATGAAGTCAGAATTGGGAGATATAAAGTCAGAATAGCGAGATATAAAGTCAGAATTGGGAGATATAAAGTCAGAATTGGGAGATATAAAGTCAGAATAGCGAGATATGAAGTAATAATTGTGAGATATAAAGTCAGAATTGCGAGACATAAAACATTCAACATTCAAGATATAAATTTGTAAATCTGATTTTTTTTCTCACAATTCGTTTTTTTTTCCTCAGAATTGCAAGGGGGAAAAAATCAGAATTAGCAATTTATATCTCGAAATTATGACTATATTTCTAGCAATAGTAAGTTTATATCTCAGAATTCTGATATGATAACTCACAATTGCGAACTTATATCTTGCAGTTCTGAGAAAAAAAGTCACAATTACCTTCTTTATTTTTTACTCAGTGGCGGAAAAAGCTTCGTGTGAAGGTGTGTAATGTTGCCATCTACTGGTCTGGCAGCATAATGCAGCAATTCAAGTCGTTTTCACTGACCAATGTGAACGGGAATTGTTTTGACAATGTTTCAAAAATGCAAAGGAAAGTTTTTTAGTACATCGGTGTCATGTAAACATACCCTTAGTTGTAAGTGCATAACCATAATATCACGGTACGTGTAGGAAACGGGCAGACACGGACTTGGGAATGTAACATTGAAGCTTTAATTTCAAAGACATAGACCGAACATACAAGCATACCCTATAACGACGAGAACCGACCAGGAGTGAGGGAAACACGGGGATTAAATACAGACACTAATGACAGGGACACAGGTGAAAGACATAACCAATGATGACGAACAGCTGACGATAATTAACTAATAAGACAAAGAAGGGAAACTGGATCACATGAGGATCACATGACAGGGCAGACAGACTGACAGGTAAACATGAAACATACAGAGTCCTTACACATAAACACAAATCTTTGCAATTATAGAGCTTAATTTGTGTTGAACACGCATGTCAGAGACGCACACAGACATACGGTATCCTTCTCGATGCTAAACAGCAGTATTTGGTAGAAGGATGACATTTAGATCCCTGCTGACTTTTTAATTAAAGAAACTGCCGTTGTGAAGACGGGTGCGCCGCAGATACAAAGGCCCACAAGCATCTTCCTTTTTCTAAAGAAAGTGCCCTTCATCTCAGAGTTAACCTTCACATTTACAAACTAATCATTATTTTTAATTATGCCTGTAGGTTTATGGACACATATGTTTGATAAGTTAAGCGCAAAAGACTGTTGCGTAACGATCGACCGTATACGTTTATGCCTCTTATTTTTACATAAAAGGACATTAACACTATGAAATGTTTCCGTGCCGCACCACAGTTATGGGTGTGATATTTGGAGACACTTGCAAGGAAAATGATAAAAAGTGATGAGCTCCATTATGACACTTCATCATATGTCATTTTAGAGAAGCTGCATGTATAATCACCTCTTCTGCTTGTTCAGTGCCTCCACCATGCCGAAATGTCTCATCTCTCTGGGTTTCATCATGTTTAAGCACTGGAGTGTGCGAGAATCGGATGATGATGATGGAATTGCTATTAGGTCTGTGATATCGCATAAAGACTGAAAACTTGTTAGTAGGACAGAAAGTGTAGAATGGAGCAAAACAGAACACTTTTTCTATTCTGGGACTGGGTATAATAGCATCTTTCTATTGCTAATATTATGACAAATGGAATTGTTTTGTACAGTAATATTACCCATATATCATTCAGGCTGATTAACTGGACAATTTGGCCATTATGGAATTATACACAATGGCTGATGATTGGTCAGTTATCAGAGATGGTCATTCTGCCATTTGCCACCCAGCCTTGTCCACATTTTCTATATATTTTAAATAAAGCATTTTTACTTAACACAAATACGTTAACATTTTTAAATATTGTCTAAAAGTACATTTCTCCTCAACAAGCCGCACAAGTTTGAATTGAAAGTGATGTTTTCAGACATCGAATTTAATGTTAATTGACCCTTCGCAAATAGTTTGATTGACAGGTGACCTGACCAATCGTAACCATATTTTTTATAGCAACATAGCAACAGTAACCAAAGGGGGCGGGTCTTTGAGAACAGTCAATTAGTAGTGTAAAGGGTTTTCTGCCAGCATTGCTGTTAATAATATTACACTTAATTTTAATATTTACTGTCCCAACTCAGCCCTATGCAAAGCATGCTGGGAACTAAAAATCAGTTTCAGTTAATGCAACAAAAATGATTCATGTAGTCCCAAAACAAATAGATTAAGTAAACATTAGTTTTATTAAGTGGGTTAAACGCAATGAAATTAAGTTGATTTAGCTCATTTTGATTAATTAAAGTGAACAAGAGGCAAAATCATTTTTTGATGTCTCAAATGAGGCAATGGGTATGTGTATGTATGTATATATATATATATATATATATATAAAAGAGAGAGAGAACGAACTGAAACGGGACGTGTGGGGGAATGTGTGGATAGATGCTGAGGAAAATAAAATGCTGAAGTTTCCAGCCTGCAGTTTTACTGAGATTGCCTTTAAATCTCTCTTCTCAGAATCTGTCATCTGCTCTAATCACTAATACCTGGAATCCAATGCCACTCGGAGCTGATAGATGGAGGTAATTTGAAACAGACCCATATATGACCTCACCCTCATGAGGTGGTGTGCATTTACAGAACTGCAAAATTACCACCTAGTCAGGATAAAAAATTTTGTCGAATCAATGCACTGCAGAAATAAATGCCTTTTAGTGGTCATTTACCCACATCAAGCAGCATATATTGATGTTCCAATGATCTGTTGCCACAGGATTGAGCTCCATCACCAATAATGAAGCTTTTAATTACACTAGTATGATGTTTCAAAAAGTGGTGTTTCTATAAGTCTCAGAACTGTTTCTGTTATTCCTTCTGAGACTTAAATACAGCCTGGATAAAAGTTGTGATGCATTAGTGCAGCTATTGATTTCAACAGTCGCTGCCTCAAGAGGCAAATGTGAGAGC